>WOFM01000467.1:1994032-2265162 GCA_011428145.1 Ericerus pela
TTGAATAGACAGCCACAAGGAATTCAGGTGGGTAACTATGTAAAAGTGAATATAGAGAGAAAAAGTGAATACTCTGTAACTGTTTTTCACACGAAACACAATCATTTTGTTATCTACTTAACTGCTTCAACTCACTTCCTCTGCGCCATTCACAATAACAAGAGTTCATTTTTTGCCAAAATACATGTTCATCAAATACATTTTAAAGGGATGAAATAAACAAAAAAGAAGAAAAAAGGTAAGAATAAAAAAAAACACGCATTTGTCATTTGTATATAATATCACGTTTCCAACCATCCCATTTCTTATAAATTTTGCCACCAGGTGGTGCTCTCAGAGGTGCTTACCTACCATATAGCGACGCCGACGGTATTGAAGACAAACTATTCAGAGTACAGTTTGCGCGGCCTACCTGCGGATGTCAGCAATGGCTAATCAGGCACTTGACAAATTACGAGTAAGCGCCACTGCCAACCCATGACAATTGCTGAACTTGGCACCCACCAAACCGCATGGCCATGACGCAAACATTTTGTTTCCCAAGATAAACCTACCTACATTAGACGGAACACTCACCAAGTTCAACGACTTCAAATTGCTGTTCCAAAACATGGTCCACGATGATCACGTGCTCACTGAAGTGTGAAAATTTTACTATCTGAAGTCGTGTTTGGTGGGCGATGCTGCAAACGTGCTGTGTGGTGTCGATATCACTGCCAAAAGGTACCAACTTGCTTGGAAGAGAGTGCTCGCTGAGTACGACAACCAATGTGCAATCATCAAACCCCACTGCTACAAAATTTTCTACCTCAAAAAACTAAAAAGCAAAACTGGGCTTCACGCATTGCTCACAAAGGTGGACGCAGCCATTTCCAGGCTCCAAGTTTACAAAGCACCAGTCGACCACTGGTCAATTCCACTTGTATTTTGCACCTAGACACAAACCAGTTCCCATCCTGGAAAACCTTCCAAAAATTCCTACAAACCAGGGCCAACGCTGCCGAATGCCGTCAGCTAGAGAAACAGCAAATGGCGTCTCAGCTCCCAATTCCAAAGGCACAGTCCAGTGGGCCCTCCAAAAAGTCGTCTTTCGCAACCTTCCAGTCTAACTGTTAGGCGTGCCCTGCACAGGATCGGTTGATTGAATGCTCAACATTTTTGCAAAAAAAGCCAAAAGAGCGGCACGAAGTTGTTAAAAACAGTCGCCTGTGCTTTAACTGCTTTGCCACGAATCATGCAACACCAAACTGACCAAAAAAGAAAAGTTGCAAAATTTGCCAAAGAAAACACCATACGATACTGCATCTCCCGCCCAACAAGGCGCAGACCCATCAACAGCCATTGCCAAAGTTGAAAATTGGGCCAACCAAGAGCGATAACACCGTCGCTAAATCATCGCTGTCTTGTGCTCTAACCAACAGTAGCTGTAAAACTATATTGCTCCCATCAGCAGTGGTGAAATTTTGTTGTGGCACAGTGGAGGGCTATGCACGGGTTGTTCTGTATAGTTGTTCGCAGTCCACCTTGGTATCGCAAGCGTTTGTATCAAGTCACCAGTTGCCAACATCCTCGTCACCATGGGTGACAAGCCTCCACGGCGTATCCGACACCCCAGTTAGAACAAGCAAATCCTGCGCACTAATGTTGTAGTTGCGAGTGACCAACTTCCAAATCCAAGTAACCGCCAAAATAGTACCAGCTTTGTCCGTGGCGTATCAAGTGCACAACCTGTCGCTGGCAGCCGAATTTGGAAGCTTCAAAAACCTACCCATGGCCGATCCAGCGTTCAAACAGCCACTGGTCAACGTACCATCAGTTGACATATAATCATTGGCGCCAAATACTACGAAGAAATAATCCATAACTGCACCCCAAAAATAAACGGCGTGGCGCTGCGCAAAACAAGGTTTGGGTAGACAGTTTCAGGTGCAGTAGCGCCTCCAAGCGCCATCTCCACCTTGTACTTGTACATTACTGTAACTGACATGTACGACCAAATTTGCCAATTTTTTGAAGTCGAACAGGCTGCTGGTCCAGTCACCACGTCAAGCAAGATGGAGAAATGCGCCCAGCATTTCGAGCTAATTATCGAGCGCAACACCGAAGGGCGCTTTGTGGTATGGTTGCCATTTTGGGAATGCCGGGATCAAGTAACACCCAATTATTATAGAGCCAAATTGGCACTCATCCATTTAGAATGCCGCCTCGATCCGGGTATCCTCAAAATGTACGTGCAATTTTTGCGCAAGTACGAAGAGAAAGGGCACATGAGGCATCTTCCCACGGAAGAGCACACTAAAGGCCGGTATTATATACCCCACCACTGCATGCTTTGCTTAGCGAGCAAAACTACTAAACTCCGGGTAGTGTTCAACGCATTGGCGCATGACATAGCAGGCTTGTCGCTAAACCAAGCGTTGATGGTCAGCCCACGCACCCAACCAGATTTATTCGACATTTTGCTCCAGTTTTGCACTCATAAGATCGCTATAAAAGTGGATACCGAGCAAATGTATAGGCAAGTACTCGTCCATCTACAGGATCATTCGTGGCAGCGCATTTTGTGGCGCGAATCCCCCGAACTTCCAATTCAGGAGTTTGAGCTGAACACTGTTACGTATGGAACCAGTTCAGCCTCCTTCCTTGCCACAAAGTGTTTGGAACTGGCGGTGCAGGAAGTGCGCACGAATGCCACTGCCGCTGGCACAATAAAAACCGACTTCTACAGGTAGCCCATCCGTACCAGAAGCCATCCAGTTGTAGACGAGTATCCACAACGCCTTACAACAGGCCGGACTACTACTGCGCAAGTATCAGTCAAACTTGGCCGAGTTCCTGAAGAGTATCCTGATTGAGTTGCGCAGTAAGTCCCAAGCCACCCAGTTTGACGCAACCATTAACGGAGAGGTGCTTAGCCTCCAGTGGGACTCAACCAAAGACATTCTGCACATTCAAGTCAACCCAACCAAATTCAGCAAGGAGCTGATCACAACCATGCGAATGATGGTATCTGATTTAGCCAAGGTATTCGATCCGTTAGGATTAGTCACACCCGGCACAATGAAAGCTAAGCTGATCCTGCAAGACCTAGACGACGCGAAAAACCCTTCAGAACTCCACACCAATGTCACAAAATTATAAAGAGGATGCGATATTTTCTCTTGACGAAACACGCCTCGCCAAAGGCGTTCACTTCCTAGACTCCATCTTCTTCACGAGCCTCATCACCTCAATACTCGTTCTACCTTCATAAACATCTACCTTTCTAAACTCACCTATTTCAGGCCTTTACACACATGCTAAACAAAACTATGGCACTCAACGCACACAACCTTCCCGGAACCAGGGAACATCGTCTTTTAGAACTTCAACTCAGTACCCAGGTCCGGTTACCAAACGCCTTTCCAGCAAATTTCTCGTTCAAGCTTACCGACCTAATGGGACCCTTCCTCCAGATGAGGTATAAGGTGTAAGGTGCTCAGTTCAGGAGCTCATCTGTCACGAATTTTCAGAACTTTTTGTGGTATACAATTTTCATAGGATTATGACACGTCATTGAAATGTGAAATAACAAAACAAAACACAGTAATAATTACCGAAATTTCATGGGTAGACAAATCATCACGAATAACAACGCACGAATACCATCCAGCATCATCCAAACTAGCATCTGTTTTTTTCAGAATACTAAAATATTTCCCTTCAGCGAGGACATTGTATTGGTTTGTACCTGTGAAAAAAATTAACCACACCTTTGTACTGCCATCAGGTTATATTTTCGCAATTTTTCTCAAATTCAAATAAACAGGAAGACATACGTGCAGAGGTAAAGTTCCACTGCACCATCCGATGGCCACCATCAAGGGCGAAACATTCCAAAGTGAAATTTTCACCAGAGATAACGGAAATTTTGTTCACCGACGTAGACTTTTCAGATAAAAGATTCTTCTCATTTACAACACTCCCGGAACTGACGATATTTACGTGAAACGGCGAGCTTATTTTGGGCTTTTTTCGAGACGGATTGGAGACAACACATCTGTAACGTTATGACAAGGATATATGTATATTAGAAATAAAAGGTTAACCGCCCACCGAAGATTCTGTGCTAAAGAAAAACCAAGACTGATGAGATAAACGCTTGACATAAACCGTAAGTACCTACTGATTAAATGTAGGTATATGAGCGCACGACCGTTAAACCTTCATTCGAACACATGACGCATCAATGGATGCGATGAAACCACACAGTTCACACCAAATCTAGGCTGTTTCTGAAAAGTTCAAGGCTAAATGCACCCGATTACATTAGGTACATGTGTAAATCTTTGCAAAACCTGCGATTTGAAATAACTATAAGCTTAAATGAATACAACTATTCCCCGTAGTTTCAAATTATCGAACATACCGTAGGTATTATTCTGTCGACTGATTTTCGAAAACCAGAAACCGCATTATGATTTTAAATTTTCAATGAAACAAGACCCCAAACATTTGCCTTCCAATGGTAAATCCAACTCCACTGACTCCATTCAGTTACCTAAGTGTATATTGGCCCACATCCCCCCTACTCGATGGATTTTGACCAAATTTCGATCTCGCATACTTGGACATCCATAGTTGGTTCCTAATAAATTTTGCATCAAATAAGTTGAGCTCCAATGTTCAACGCGCACTAATGCAACGTTGTTTCTCATTGGCCATTCAACATTATTTATACGTATTCTCTGCTCCAAAAAAGAAACGCGAATCACGACTTGCAATGCATGAAGTATGTGGACATGGTGGGGGCAGGAAACGGTACGGATTCACACTGGACGCGAAAGGGGAGATTTTTAATTTTGCCCAGCAAATTTAATTCAATTTTTATAACATTTATTAGAGGTCTCCTGTTTGCGTCTTCAAAAATTCTTGCGTTTTTCTTTTGGAACAGAGTATGGTCATTATTGGTCATTGAATGTTAGTATGTCATACTGCCTATCCTCTTCATAGCTTAATTTATTTGGCGCCGATTATAGGAACGCTAATAGAGGAAAACATGATTATGAATACTATTATTATCTGTAAGGTACAATACAAAATTACTAACTAGCCACCCTTGGTGCCAGCTTCGCTTGGCTCACTCGCGAAGAGTGAGAGTAGGGGGCCATTTTATTACTAATTCTATTTTTTTAATTTTTTTTTTTAATCAATATAAAATTGTACGTACGTACGCGTATGTAAATAGGGTATCATGTAAATTTACATTATATATTCGGATGATTTTTTTCATCATTAAGAAGCTCATTCTTTTATCATACACCATACACACACGCTACCTTCCATAATGACGTAAGTATCATCAATGAGCTAAGCATTAAAGAAGATAATAAAATTTTGAATGAAAGAATGAGAACCATAGCTCTGTTTGAAGACGTACACCAACTTATAGCAACCTTCACCAAGGGGTATATTTCTTCAATGTAGGTAGGAATGATATGTGATTTTATACACAAAGTTTTACTCGAATATTTGCGGAATAACCCCTCTGATGTAAGTCAAGGGCGTACATAAAGGGGATTCTAAAGAAGAAAAAAGTTGACCTCTCAAAATTGTGTGTTTTTTGTCGGTTTTGATAATTTTTTGTTAGGGCAGGGTGTCAACAGAGACAACCGAGAATGTGTGGACCACCCCTTATGACGAACTTATCTACGCCCTTGGTGTAGGTGCGTGTAAGCTGATAGAGTTCTATCAAACAGAATTCATAACTTTTATTGAAAATGACTGCCTGAACTACCTGTTAATAGTAAACAAACATAAAACACAGCCACTATTCACAGAAACTGATAAAGAAAAATGATATTAAGGTAATCAATCAACTGAAATAGTTCAAGTACAATTTAGGATGCGATACTCAATTATTTAAGTAGCCTAAATCATTTTTTATAAGGTTTCCACAAGCACAACGTTACAAGTATTTTTTTAGCCCTGTGGGCCCAAAAACAGCTTCGATGTGAAAATTAACATTAAATTTGAACTGGGTATGTAAAAAAACCTTAGTTCCGATAGATCATTCAAAATCATGTGTAGGTAATGTTTTCATTAACCCCTGTTTTTTTAGCCCCTATGGGATTTAAAACAGCTTCACGGTGAAAACGGACATTAAATTTAAAATCAGCGCCTCAAAAAATTTAAACAACAATGTATTACCCAATTTCACCCTTCTTTTTTTTAATCTCTCAGCCTCTCATTTTCAGGAGTTTAAAAAAAAATACCCAGCAAAGGTAAACTTTACACAGTACAGTGAATAAGATAAAGAGTTCTGAAAGGAGAGACAGGGATGGAAATATTTTTTCATAATACATGATCAGAAAAGCATTGTTTACCCTGATATTTTGCAAATTGATCGAAGCACTGCCTCCATGTAAAAATTTTACATGGAAGTTACAAGGTAACATTCTTTCTGATACAGCGCTGATCTACAGAACTGCTATCGAACTGATGAACTCCAACTTACTGATCCCATCATTAAGATTATTTATGAGGCATTTAATTAACGTTCTGTCGCTTTCTAATCATTAACTATAAAAAATATCTTCCTCAACCAAAGTTCGAAAGTAAGTTTACATGATTCGGGAAATGCTCACTCACTGTGCTAGTTTCGCAAACTTTCCCTTGCATTTAAACACTCACTTTTGTAACTTGGTGGGTAATATACTACTTCTATTTTCTCATTTGTAACCTGAAAAATGTTCAAAATACGTAAACCATATTTTTACTTTTCAAAAAAAGTGAACCAACTAAAACAATTGACTAATTACCTGTATTCTCCAGAATCTGTAAGTTTCAAATCAGAAATGTATAGGACACCAGATACTGACGTATCATACCTGCAAAAAAAAAAAGAAAAATTACTAATAAAAAATAAAATTATTTTCGCCCCACTAATTTCATTTTTTTGTTTTTGATATTACAGTAATAAGTAAGCAATATACCTAACTATGCAATTTTTTTCCTTCATAATTTCATCTAATCGAATAAGTAGCGAAAGAAAAATACAAATTAAAATTAAAACTGCGATCGACTGAACAGAACTCAACCAGAAATGAGGAAGAAAAAAAGGCTTTGAATATCATTTTAGATTTTCAAAATGCACAGAGCATTTAAAGTCCAGGATAAAAATGAATAGATAAAGAAAAATAGACTGAGCATCTGACGGCAAAAATTTTTTCACAATGAACAAAAAATAAAGTCAGAAATTCATGGAACGCATTTAGGTTTTTCTGCCAAATGCCAAGGGCGAAATTACTAATATTTTCTGCAAAGTTGATGGAAAATTTTCAATCATTCTCGAGAAATATTATAGGTACCTAACTATTTTGTCAGAAATGGTTCCGCTATGGGTGCCTGAGAAAGTGCGGAAAAATTTTTTTCCCATCCGATGTTTACTCCTTCGTCCATTCCCCAATTTTTGAGTCCCTTAATTCGTGCCCTGGCATAATAATAGTTTTGTTTTTTTTTCTTCTTTTTTTATATCCTCTGGACGTCATACAACATACACATAATTATTTTATTACTACACAGTATGAAATGAAATGAAGCTTATGCAAACATTTTCGACATGACTACTTAACGCGAAGAGAAAAAAAAGTGGCAGCGCACACGCCTATGCATTTCATCATTTTACTCGAGTAAATTATTTGATAAATAATAACAGCATACTAGCATAAGGATACTGGTGATAGAATAACGTACGAGTACTCTTCACAAAATGACTTTAATGATAATAAATCCGGAATGAAGTCAGAAAATTAAAAAGAGAAGGAAGTATAGGACCGAATTTTCCGATAATATAATAGAACCTGAAGATGAGGGAAGGGGAATATTATTTGAAAGTCGCGACATTCCCGGCATTATGCTACCATGCTATGAAAACCTGCATTATTATGATGGGTACCTTACCTATCGTTCCGATTCATCGATTTTCGTCGAATCGGCTCACCGAACTAAACATTTCCGTCAAACTTTAAGAAAATCGATGAATCGGAACAGCAAACAGAATCATGTTATGTTTCCACACCACGGTAGCATAATGCTAAAATATTCTAGAAAACATACCCAGGAAATAAATTAAATTGAAACATATACGGAATATGCAGACTGGGAGATTCAAATAGGAAATGACTCCGGATAACTTTGGCAGGAGTAGTATCGAGATGCAGGTGACAAAGAGATGTGGAAGAATAGGCAATTGTGAATGGTTAAACCGGAGTCGACAGATTTTAGAGACGCTAGAATGAGAGAATTGAAAAAAAACAAGAGAATCAAGGAACTGTGGCGGGAGATCGGATTGAATGGTTATGTAAAATGAATGCGAATTTGTGACACAGGCTACGACTGCCGTAATTGTGTCCATTATCGCTGATGAATAAGGCGTACCACCTTACGGAGGATATCAGATGCTGGAAACTGAGAAATAAGGGTAGAGAAAAGAATGCGTTACGAGCCAGGGTATCAGCAGTCTCATGGATCAGACACCCATATGGTCTGGCATCGAAATAAAATTGATTTTGAGAGTTCCCTAAAACGGAAATATATACGACCTTCCGAGTACTCATCACAAGGGAAGCTACTCGAGGAAAATTGCTTGAAGAGGACTCGATGAATCTGCACAAGTGGCCCATAAGATGAATGGGATAGATTCGATTTAATACGAACAAGTACTTACCTAATCGCAAGACATTCTGCCGTGAAAATAAAGAAAAATTGGGTAGTTGAAATTCTTGCGAATCAAGTACGGAATATGGTTATGTGAAAAGGATGAAAGCTGAAAAAACCTTCAAATCATCTTTAGAGCCATCGAAAAAGATGATGGGTAGGTACAGGAATATTTTTCGAAATTAATTATCGATACCTTAGCATTTACCCATCACGTGATAAGAAATATTGGGAAGAGAATGCACGAGCCAACAAAACGAACATTGAACTGAAAATCTATACTGAAAAGGAAATAAGACGTGGGAAGAAATACAGCTTTTTTTCAAAGAAACCAGCAAAATTTCATGATTTCAAAAAATAGTGCGAGCATCGTTCTCCAGCAACAATATCAGAGTTTAACACGTCAGGATTATTCCAAACGCAAAATGTAAGAATTAATCAGAGAGGTGGTAGCTCTCCTACACTTTCGAGGTTACGTCAAGAGGGTTAATTCAAATACAGCTTAATACTATCATTTCAACAAAGAAATCATATAAAGGGTATTCGTGGAATTTAGAAACCCGAATAAGACAACAACTTACTCTTAAAACACAAAAAATACGTTTTGAAATCGTAAGTAAACTGTCCACTCAAACTAAACAACTGCTTCCACAAACAATAATTCACGAGGACAAAATTAGCTGTAAAAACAATAAAAGACCATAATTTTGGCTGTCAAAATAAACTGGGACCATGAAAAACGCGAAGCACGAATTCGACTAACTAATAAACTAAACGGACTCGAAGTGAAATTTTAAGGCTAATAATTGACGGATACGGTCAGTAATAATTCAGAACTCACATTTCATGTACTAACCTATACTCCGTCCAATATAAGATGATCCCTGATAAACATCAAAGAAAACGCCGACCAGCCAGTACGATCGCTTTAAATTGATACATAGTTGCCATTTATAAATAATGCTAAGCATTATTCTACGTAAAATACTATAAAATAACATTCGAAGCGTATTTATTGGCAACACAGCGTTTAGGCGAGGGATCGTCTTGCACTGGACGGAGTGCATGCGTTGTCTGAAGGACTCAATTTTTTGAGTTTTTAATACCTGGCAACCTTACTGCGAGCCAAATCCGCATAAAGCCTATACAATTTTACACGCATAATATTTTCCACATCCACCATCTCCTACAATTTCTTAAAGAATAATGGAATAATACGTATGTAACGTGCAATTGGTGTACCTACAAGCACTCTTTCGCCGTATCCCTCAAATTTTTCGCTGTGTGCTGACAGTACCTGCACATTTTGTTGAATATCAACGATACAGCACAGCTCATTAACTAACTCGCTTTCTGACTGAAATTCTGAATACATCGTACCCAAATGTTTAGTATTATTTTTTGATGGTTTGATATGTTTTGTGCAACGCACGCATCATCATTATTATCTCACATCAATGATATCAGATTAGATTCCTTTTTTTGCGGTAATGGGGTTTACAGCAGCACAGCTCCCATGGAGTATGGTCAATTATTCACACAGCTATATGTTCTCTATTTTTGGTCATAATGTAGTCGATAGTAACGTGTGGTTAATACGGCAAAGAACAGGCACCCGGCACTGCTTTTTCAGATCTGATGGATTGATTCAACGCGACGAATCGATAGTGCAGGCATTTCAAGTGTCTACCAGGTAATTTCAGAGATCTGATTAAACTTATTAGTTTTAATTTCGAACACTATTCACATAGGTATCACATGTACTTCAAATATGCAAAAGCTCGCCAAAAAAAAAAAAAAAAAAGGCAAAATCTACTCCGTTAAAGGATACTATTTTCTCAATTTTACTCCGAAAAATAATCGACAAATTAACGGATTCACCCTGCGAAATGACTAACCGCAATTTCTTCAGTTAAAAATGGAATAATTTTTTAATTTTCATGAAAAAAAAACTTTCAAACGAAAATCACTGTCTTAGCAGAACCTACATTTCATATTTCAAACGTAAAATTTTCATAGCTAATGTTACATCAATTCACTTTTAGATAGGTACTTTTTTTTCATTAGTACCTACCTAATTATATTTTACCGAAGTAAATTAAACAAAATATGAAATAAAATATTTCAGGTTAAATAAAACAGGTGGCCGACACTCACAAAATCTGGCAAATTAAAGAAAAAAGAGAAACCAGCTCATCCTCACACCGAGCTCAATTCCAGACACCAAATTTCATCTTCTAGAATTCAAAGACCACAGTAAAGGCTTCAACTAGGTACTCAGTTTTTCAGATTCACGGAACAGTCGTACATTTCAGTTTCTTTGCTGCACGTTCATTGGGATTTAGCGAGGACCGCCGTCTCGGATACACGTACTTAGTTGATTTATTGTGGCGCACCTTCGCAGATAAAAACGGACCAAATAAATTACGGTAATTTATTCCTGAAAATGTTTCTAATAAGGACGTATTTCACGAATATTTCCACAAAACGATCGTGTATCACTTTACTTTGTTACATTGCTCGCAAACAAATTCTCGATGGCGCACGATTCTTTTTACTTTTTCCATTTTTTCTCCTTGTCGCCCTTATAGGTAGGTAGGTAGGTAGGTAGGTAGGTAGGTGTACCTTTTATCGCGCACGCTGATCCGAGAATAAAATTTAAATTAATTTTCGACTCGACTCGAATCGAACTCGTCGCAAATTTTACAGCTGCATTTCGTATCGTCTCGTCCCTACAGCACACATATTACATATAATTATGCGAATAAGCTTGTTGTTACGGAGATGCTCGTACAGTGCAGCAGCCCAGCTTATTTTCTTTTCTTCGGGATTCATCCCTCACAGGTAAGGCCAAACAAGAGAATTAATGAAGTTGAAACGTGCTTCTACGCACGTTATGACTTATGACTACACTACCTGAAAGCGATACCTACTCAAAGTTCATACGGGCAAAATTTCCACCCAAAATGACCTTCCCATTGACAATAGGTAGTAGAGTGAAAATTTTTTGCGTCCAAATAACCGATTTGCAATTCTGTACACTGTCAACAGTTGACCGGCGACGCATAGGACTGCAAAAGTTTTAGGAAAACGGTGCAAGAACTTGTGAAAATAAAAATAAAAATTCTTGTGATTTGTTGGATACTTGAGGCCTACTTCTATACTAAAGAAATTTATAAATGATTTCATCGACCTATAAGTCTCAATATTTAGGGTCACACTCTGCCCTCACCCCGAATAAAATATGAATGTTTTATTTCGCAAGTTGCTAACTTTGTTTAGCTTTCCACTTTTTCTTTCTCTTTGTTTTTTGGTTAATGTCGTTATTGTTAGCAACTGGTGGAAACTTCCCTTTTTCAGTTTCATTCGTCAATCCTAGTCAAGAATGCGAACTTGTCGAAACCCAAAAAACTAAAATTTTGGAACATGATACGTATTTTAATTCCGCATTGCTGTACCTACCTATTTGATAATCGTAGGCTAAAAAGACATAGAAATTTTCTCCATACAATAGTTCAACTTGGATTTCTTTTGGAACTAAGCTTCAGCCCTTTCAAAAAAATTGTTATAAATAATTCAACTTTTGCTATTTTTCGGCTAATACTAAACTTAAATAATGTATTTAGGCATTCCTGCGTACGGGTGGCTGGATTATTCTGGTCTCCACGTTCCTATGCACCAGTAGATGCATAAAACTTGTAAGAGGCAGCCTCAACGTTCAGTATAAGTATCGTCATCAACATTACGAATGCGCACGTAAACCTCTCTCACCCAGGCCTCTTTTCAGCACCTACGCTCCATTAAAACAGTTTTTAACAAAAATTATACGTGCCATACGCCAACTGTAGATGTCATCGCAGTATTTCGATTTTCGAAAAAAAATTAAAATTCAGCGACAGGTCAACCAAACACACGGCGCAATTATGAAAATCATACATAGAAAAAGAAAAAAGAAAAAAGAAAAAAGAAAAAAGAAAAAAGAAAAAAGAAATTGCATGTTCGCAATAGGAGTGTTATTCATTTTAAGAAACAGCGACAAAAACTTAGGTTCGGAAGTAAGCAGAAAATCATCATCCTCTATTATACATTCCGAACGAATTAGTTCTTTCAACAGAATTTTACAGCGTACCCACTTGTTCAGTAAAATAAAGAATTTTCTTTCACCACTGAACGAGCATTTTCGAAACTTACAATCAAGTAGGTACCCACTTCACGCAAGAGAACTGAGAAAGCCGAAAGCCGAAAGCCGAAAGCCGAAAGCCGAAAGCCGAAAGCCGAAATCCGAAACAGTGAAACGAGGGCGGCTCACAAGAACCGAGAAAGTTCAAGTTTCACCTATGTCGCCCATGCTGCGGTCAACCATCAAACAGTTTTACGCACCAACTCGTCCATCTTATCGCCGAATAGTTTCCGCCCAAAAATCGTCTCGATAGAAAATTCGATATTTTCATTATTTCAGTATACGAGTACGACTATAGGTACGTACGAGCGTATATTCAAAAGACGTTTCTAACTTTTGTAGCGAAAAAAAGAACCGCCACAAGGCAACTCTTCAACCAGAATTTAATGCGAGGAATATTATTCTTTAAAAAGCCTGAACTTTACGTTGTTTCTCCAGAGAAGGAGAGGATGCCACCATTTTAACGATATTTTTGGCGTTCGTCAACGGCAAAGGTTCCGTTATTGGCAAACTTCGCGGTTTCCAGAGAAAAACAGTTCGGTATTTCATTTCACAAAACTTACTACGACCAACAACGACGCTAAAGACGATGCAAAATTCTTAAAAATAAATTTGACAACCTTGTCCTTTTTATAAAGTTGGTTGAAAAAAATAAAAATATAAACAATTCTTAAATTTATGCGTAAAAATTTCTGGTGCCGACAGTACACCACTATTTAATGTGTTACGCAAAGTAAATTCGGTAAAAACCAGAATATTGGATAAAATGTCAATTTTGTCCTCTACTGAAATGGGATACAGCTAATTTCGCAACAATATCTATTATCCATTATCAAGTATGTAAAATTCAAAACATTTATTTTTCCTACTTCCCATTGAGCTAGAAGGCTGAAAATTGGTACAGGAATGCGTCAGTTTTACATCTAGATACTTTTTATTTTTTTCAACATTTCCAGATATGGGCACGAAACGCTTTTTGACGAAGTATTTTTCCGCTGTCGGTTAATTTTTTTTTTTTTTAACTGAATTTTATTCTTACGAGGACGATTTCCGGCAATGTGCCGACAGACATAGACTCTCGATAAATTCAAAACTTCCTCAAAATAACGAAAACAGATCCTGCATATTTCCTCTTAATCTGTTGAGCGGTTCTATAGTTATGAACAAACAGATAGTCTCATTTACTATGAATTTACAAGTTCTGTTCTATTATTTCAATTTTGAAAAATTTTGATCTCAAGACTACATAGCCTGGCAAAGACAATCCTGACAACTAGTAGTATAATAAGTAATAATAAAATAAAATAAAACCATACGAGTCGTTCAAATATAACAAATATTCGCATGAAAATCATGAGAAAACTGAAAATCACTTTCTTTGATTTCAAAATTATTGAATTCGATGATATTTTCAACTACACTCTCTCCTAGACGAGGGAAAAAGTATAAAACTATGTTCCAACAAAATTAAGTGAAAAAAACGAAAACCAACAGCGCAGAGTTGATTTTGCCCTAAAATATAAACAAACGAGAGAAAGTAACTTGTCAACTTTCAACCAATATCCAATGGCTTTTGTTACAGGACAGAAACATAATTTGAAAGCTCAACTTTCTAAAAAAATAATATTCTTCAACCAGTTATCGCAATTTTTTTCATCTTTTAAAATTTGCAAACCTTTCGTAGACTTACAAATTGAGAAAAAAAAAAGAGAACTCAACTTGAAACAAAAAGACAGCAATAACAACAATTATCTCATAAATTATCTTTCAGCGTACCTACTAAAATGAAAATGATACGAGTCAGTAAAAAAAAATTCTGCACTCGCTAACTTTGATCCGTTAATTAAAAAAGTTGACTTTATCGCAATAAAATAAAATAAAATAAAACAAGCTAAAAAGAGAAATTTTCAAGAAATTGAAGAACCATGGTTCTATCAAAAAAGCTAAGTTAAAAATGACAGCCTACTAAAATTTGAAATGATGAAACGATAAATTTACTCTTCAAAAGATTTGTAACAAAAAAGCTTGTTCCTATAACTTCCAACTTCTGTTTAGATTTTCAATTTTTTTCTTTCTTTTTCACAAGCCGCGTCTCTCAAATTTAGTCGAAAGATCGAGACGATAAAGGAACGATTCACTTTTATTTTTACTTTTACTTTTACCCGGAATTGTTAATACATTTAAAGATTTGTAGCATTAAAATTATTTTCAACTTGAAATTTCCCACATTCAAATCACAGATTAGCAGGATAGGTATTAATACGGGAGATACAGGCCATTAGGGCCATTACTAATGTAGCCCACTGACATTTTAGATCTTCGGCAAACTATCTCAACTATTCGTATAAATTCTGGGCAATAAAGCTAAATGCACGTCATCAACTGCCTCGTATTTTATTACAAATTTACTCCAATTATAGGAAAAATTTACGGCACTTTATAATTAGCTCGCGACAATAAATTTATCATAAGCTATCATTTTAAAGTTACACAGAAAAAAAAAACTACCTATATCTTTATTTTCTGCGGATGAATTTTAATTTTAGAACAACAATAAAATCTACAGAAGCTGCAATGATTTATACAAGGTAATTGATTCAATTTTCATTTTCATTTTCATTTTCATTTTCAATTTCCTGAATTTGTATTCTACTTTCTCTGTTGTATTGATTATTTTCAGTCAGTATTTTTAAGTATCAGGCTACATTACCAAGAAAAATTGTGAAGCAACAATTTTTCCATATTTATTCGATCAGTAGATAAAATGATGGGCTATTCCCAACAGTTCATAATTATTAAACATATTTATTAAGAAGAAAAACAAAAAATAATTACACTGAAAGATAATAAGTACTTTCATAAAACAAGTTATACGAAAGAATATTTGAGAACTTGAGAAGGCAAATTATGAAAATTTTCTCTTGTTATTTTAGATATCATCTATTCTTCGATTCACTAATCAGCCATTAGCAGAATTTACAATTTTTGAGAAATATTCTTCGTTATTTTGCAACATCGAGTGGAGCAACTGATCACTGTGAAATCATTTTTGTCTCAACTGCAAACATTTTGCAGGATTTAGACTTTTTCAGTGTTTTGCCTTCCTCGTATTCCCTTGTACTCCAATAATTTATATTTAGTCGTATGCATGAAAATAAATGAATATTAATAAGTACATGCTCGGTAAAGGCAAAAGTAAATAGGTACCTACTTAATTTCATATGACCAAGCATTAACTATTAGCGACGCGTAAATATCGAAAAAGTTTTGATAAATACTAATAGTACGAGAATTTAGCCGATGTTTTGAAAGTTTAATTTTTTTTTTAACGGAAGTAGTTATACACCTGTTGAACTGTTACATAATCTACAATTCTGAATGATGTTCATCAAATCTAAACAGGGCATGATATTATGTCCAGCAGCACGAATTCTTCTATTTTTGTGAACTTTAAAAGCATAAGACACAAGCCATAACTATACGAGTGGGAAAAAGTCAAGAAATCTAGGACTGAAATTTTTTCTACGATGTATGCGAATAAACTATCTCGGAAGAAAGTGAATTTCATGCAAAGAGTTTTCAATACAATCACGAGGATAAAACAAGCCTATATGATCAGAGTTTAACCAAAATATTAATACATTTCCGACAGTTACGACTCAACGTTACCTTCAATTCTGCAAATAAACTAGATACTAGTTCTAGTGGAAGAATTTCGGATAAAGTTTCAACCACTTTCAAGCGTTTCCAGCAACCATCGACAAGAAATTAAAAAAAAAACTCCAATCATAAAAGATAACGATGTATACTTAATTTGCGGAACGGTAACATCACGGTACCTAAAAGTATTTCTCATCACAAAAATCCAACGAAAAGAATTTCACGAAAGTTAAAAAGATTGTAAGCATAAGTTTTTCAAACAAACTAAAAACAGCTCCGAAAGGAGCAAAAAAAAAAAGTTCAAAAAGATACAGAGAAATTGAACGTTCGGAAAATAAGTTTATTTTTTCTTTGAATATAAAATAGACTGCCTACTTGAGCGAGAGAACGAAACCGAAATATGACAGCCAATGCCATTTCATATCCATAATTTTCAATAGAATCTTCTCCGAAACGAAAAATAATTTTACAAAAATTTAATTTCTCACGCTACGGATCACCTTTTAAAGGGCAAAAAGAAAAAGCTAAGAAGCCAGCAACACCTACCTGAACCTGGCACCTTTCCTGACATTCAATATGGAAAAGAAGATGAAAAACGATGCGCCAAAAAGACGAATATTCATTCCAAACAAGTTAAACATAAAATGACGAATAAAGCTGTAAATGTCTCATTCATTCTCGAGAGAACCAGGTGGAAAAAAATTGTGTGGGCATCGAACACCCCAACCCGCCCTACCCAACCCCAACAAATTTCCAAAAATACAAAATCCGTTGAAAAAAACAACATGGAGCCCGTGCTTCAAGTAATTTTTCACAAAACAGCGAATATTAGTTCGTTCCGCCATCACATCGTATCGGCCTAAGAGGCACTCGAGTCAAGTCTTGCTTGAAACATTTTCACACGGAGAAATAGGATTTGTAGAAAACGTCCTTTTCGGGAAATCCGAAGTTTATGGTCCTGCCTCTCGAGATTATTGCTCAGAGTGTGAAGGAGGATTGATCGGAGTATAACTGCGGAGTGAAGTCCATATAGGTACTACTAACTTTTTATGTATTTTCCGAAATAAAATACAACTCTCGTATTTAGTGCAATGGTGGAACCTGGGGCTGGAACTTCGGAAAAATCGCCGTTCTTATGCTGTAGATCACGAGTATATAGGGTGCTCACTGCGTGGACCGCCGTACTGCGTCAGTGGATAGTACGTTAAGAAAAGAAGTTAAGTAAAATTTTGCCTTGAAACTTAAAGGTGTACAACCGCTTACATGTGGGTGTACGAGTGATTGCATACCTGCAAATTGCAAAGGAAAATTACAGAAATAAGCTTATCACTATCCCCTTTCATCTATTAAGTCAAGATGTGGGTTGAAATTTTCGATTGACGATTACGCCAAATAAAGAGTTTTTGATTAAACGATTTTTTGATTTTCTGAATTTTCAAACTTTCATAACTCTCTTAATTTCAAGGATAGGCCATATTAATCCAGTCTAAATGTGACAAAAAATGGCTAAAAGATGAAAAAATTCCCAATAAAGGTTTTTTTTGCTAAAAAAGCTACGTTAAGCCACCCAAATATGCTCAACAAAACCCAACTTCCAAATTCAATGAGGAACACGTGCTAAATTTCGCCTCGATCCGTCAAGAATTACGCCCTAAAATTTGTTGACAAATTTTTCAATATATGATTGGTTTTCAGCCCCCTATTGGGCGCTTCCACTGCACCGAATTAGGTCTTATTATACATCGGTAGATTTGGAATTGAAAGAGAAATAATTTTTGACTGGGCTTGTGACCTCTGTCTCTCATATTTTTCGATATGTTTGCAAAAAACCAAATTAGGGGACAAGTTATCCACAGTTCGAGGAGGTTCCACCTTGAATTCAGAAACTGAATATGGTTGAGCATATTTGGGGGCTTAAGGGTTCATTTTCTGTGAAAAAATCTTTGATGGGAATTTTTTCATCTTTAAACCACATTTTACCTGGACTACATTATATGGAGAAGTTTTTTGCTTCTCTCAACGAGTTCAATATGACTCCGTCGGTGCACAAAAAATTCCGGAGCCATGTAGAAAAACAATTTAATAACTTAATACTTTGCAGCCCATTCAATTTTAAATACAGGCTATTTGCTGACATAAAATTTTTATCTTTTCCTAACGTACTATCCACTTGTGCAGTATGGCAGAACACTCAAAGAACACTCTGTATAGATCACACAAATTCTTCTGTACACGATTTATACATAAGTACCTATATATAGAGATATTTGCTCTCATAAAGTAACGAACTTTTTTCTCAACTGTTGATAACAAACGACGGACTTTTGGTCTGCCACCACCAGTCCTCTTTTTCTCAAGAAAAGAGCAGGATAATACTGCGCCCTTTAAGAGATTTATTATATCGAGGAAGAAATAAAATGAAATGGAATGGTTTTCACCACTCAAGTTAATAATCGCCCCTAAAACCATTGTCTCGCTTACGGTCAATCCTACAGAAAATTTTATTTTCAGCAAAAAGTTTTATCATAAAATTTTTCACAAATAAGGTCGTAAAAGCAATTTTTTTAAGCCCATGTATACACGCACATCGACACAAAATATGGTTCGATACTACCAGGAATACTGTAGTCACAAGTTTGGTGGAAAAAGATTTTTCTGTCTGATAAATAAATATTTTGTAACCGAAATACAAACAGTATCTTCAATTCAAATATCTCTCGGGTCTAGGCGACACAAAAAAGTATCGAATGCTTATTCTGTGGGTATCCCTCATGTGACTGACGCGATATATTCAAATGCACCATCAATATTGAAAACACGCGTATTTTTGAACTTGTGTGAAGGAGGTCCTGTTTTTTATGTGAAGACTTCTTCGCAAATCAGGCCCGTAACGCCCACATGGGCAATGCGGGAATTGCCCATACTAGAAAAATTCGAAAATTTACTCTTTTCCCCCTAATATTTCAGTTGAAGGAAAACATTGGTAGGAAATTTCTCCTAAAAAACACAAAAATACTAAAAAATAGACTAAATACTCTAAAAATTCCTAAAACACGCAACTGATCCGAGTGGAGCTTCATCCCTTAGGAGGCAGAAAGAGAGAAACTTAGAGTTTTTTAGGCCATAACTCCTGAAACATCGAATATGAAATAATCGATCATTGGACGCTTCTATGTTGAAGTCCCCGTTGAGTAGAAGTGGTATGTTGGTAGTGATGTTTCCGGAAAACATATTTTTTGGCAGGATATACTAGTATAATATTGTTTTTATGTTTATAGGTTTTATTGTTGTTGTCATATTTTTTTTGCATATTTAAAAAAAAATTAAGGGTCCCTCAAACTACGAAATATCCGTATCCATATTTTTCGGTTCTGATATATCGATAATTTATATCGACATGTAAGTTATATTTTGGGTAAAAATTACCTACGTTTAAAATGAATGGTCAAGGAAATTTAATTTTAACATATCCGCACCAAAATACAATAAACAAATACCTAAAACATCAACCGGACGCCACTTAAACCATTGACAATGCCCGCAAAATTTCCAAGTCCAAACTTATAACGTCATCAGCCTCTCCATCTGCCCCTGAGATAATCACACTACATTGTAACATATCCATAACAGTATGCAATAACACTATATATTTATTTAATTATCTATTTATTAATATTTAACATATTTTATTCAGGGAGATAGGTAGGTGTATCTATTTATTCATTTTATTTTATTTTATTTTTATTTTTTTATCTATTTCTGGAGGGGTTGAAGATGTCGTAATTTTGGCTGTTACATTTTTTTATAAAGTACCTTCTCCTGTTTGAAAGACGTTTTCCGTCAAAACAATTCTTTCTTACGATAGTCATATTCTCCCTGAAATTTGAGTTACCCGTGTTGAAAAGGTGGTTACGCTACTGGCCTGCCATAAAGTACGAATTTTTTATTTCACCTTTTCATGAAATAAAAAGTACTTTTCACTTCTCACTTTTCCGTTGACAATCACAAAATACAAGCAACAACGGATTGACAGCAAAATATCGCTTAATTCTTTCGAGAACCACAAAAATTTCGGGGTTTTTCTCACAATATGGAAAATATTAAGAAAATTTCTCTTACCGTGAAGAATTTGACATTGGTAACCACTTATTCTGAAATTTCCATTTTACAGAAGCGGCTGGCACCGACGTAAATACGCACTCCAATCGTATCGTTTTGCCAACGGTCGAAGTAATAGTCTCATTTGGAGTAGAAATCGCAGACAATTCTGGAAAAATATGATCAAAATAAGAATACAAAAAAATAAAAAAATGTTCTCCTCTTGTCATAATGTCCTGCAAGTGCCAGGCCGAAGGCGTTCTAACGTATTTTATCAAATCGTCAAAGCGTGCAGAAATAATTGGACCATTTTCAACGAGGGTTTTTTTCGTACACAGCGCTAATTAATTAAACCTTTTTTTTACATCTGAGGCGAGGTATTTAATTTTAAGCAGTAATTTGGTGGGCCTTTAGTCGAGTAGCGCCGTAATTAAAGGGACAAAAAAACAATGGAAAGTAAATAAATAAACGAGGTCGACGAGTAAGCAATATCTACGTTACAGGCACTGCAGATTGATAATTTATGGTCGAATGCTCAACGTAAAAAAAATAGTTTCCAGCACAGGTCAGATCAAAAAAGTTTCACATTGATGGGCCCAGTTTCTTCATTCATCATCACGAATTCTACTCAAGTAGGTGGCTCGGGCAAAGTGAATCTCGCGAGAAGGTCATCTCCCCTCATGCATTAGGTACGTTTGAACAGATCCAACGTCTGGCGTGTGAAAAACTATTAAGATCGAAGTAGGCCATAATCCGACCAATCAAAAACTAAAATTGCTCGTGAAACGAACTTTGCACCCTTTTCGGCCGAACATAGGACCAGTGAGTTTGGGGACTCAAACCCCTCAAAGCTTTAAAAAAACACACAAAACGCTATATTCCGTATGAATGTCCTGAAACAAAAAAAACCCTTACTTACTTCAAAAAATTTTTTCGTTCCCTTAGCTCGCGAAATTTTTTTGCAACATGTGTACGTATTGCTGTATTCTCGAGGCATCTAAGGCTCGATGAACGTGGCCAATTTCACAACTCTTACTTGCCAACCACTTCGCATTTCTTTTTTTCACTCCTCCATTACTTTTTATCACTCCTCAACTTCTTTTTCTTGCTCTTTGGTCATTGTCACCACGTCTTTATTTTCTCTCAGGCTTAATTGGTTCTTTAGACTCCACACACCTTTTTATGGTTTATTCTAGCAATTTATTTCTAACTATTAATTTGATTTTTTTGATTTTTTTGATTTTTTCTTCTTAAAAATTCTCTTTATCGCGGTGGTAACTCGAACCCGCCACCCGCATGTTGAGAGACCAACATAGGCTACGAGACTTAGTTACAAGGTTGACGACAGTTTTATTACATCACTCAATTTTTTTCTTAATTTCTTTGATAATCTGCTTATACCTAAGTTACAATAAGAGTTTTCTTTGGATGCTGGGGGTTAATGGAAAGGAGGAGGTTTTGAATTTAGTTTTTCTATATTTCTTTTTAATTTTTGCCCATTTAGTCTTTTATCTCTTTTCTTTTGCATTTTTTTCCTTTATTCTTCTTCAATTATCTGAATTTTTCATTCATTCTCCCAACTTCATTCCTCTGGGCTCAAATAACAGCATTCGCACACTTGTTACAATAAATATTATACGAAAATTGGTCGGAGTGAGCAGCTAACAACTCGTGCAATTATTGCACCCACCTAAGACTCATACTGGCGAACATCACAAACGTTAGGAATTGCTCACTTTCCTCCCACGTTGCCTAATATACCACTGTTTTTGTAAAAACCACTTCCAGAATTTTCTGGTATCTACGCCACTAAATCAGACAACCAAGTTTCGATCAAAGTTGTTGGATTTATTAGCACTACTGAGGGAAAGACTGCCTGATATGGGTGAATAAGTTTTTAAATTACACTTTTACTTTTCGAAGTGAACTGATCCGCAACAAATAATAAGGACTGTCATAATAATTATGTTAGACACGATACGATTGTATAAAATAATACGATAGTACGATCTCGGCATCATTTGGAACATCATATTCCTCCTACATTTACAAAAATCAGTCACACCAGACACATTTCTAGTTTTTGGTTCTTTTATAGTAATATCATTATACGTAGAGGTAAATTTTGGGGTCTGCGTGGCATAGTAGCTAGGCACTCAGCCAGCACCCAATAGAGTTGGCTGTCAAAAAAAAAAAGAGATTATCAAAAAGCGCTACTTTGGTAGCAGCTTGCAGATAGTATTATTTTTAATTTATACTCAAAAGCGCCATTTTCGTTCCAATAAAATGGCAGGCAGAGACATACATTAAAATGAGTACTAACTCATGCGGAAGAAAGAAAACCAAACAGCAGAACAAGACGAAATACATCAGAAAAGAAATTTTCAACAATACAGTGTACTGAAAGAGTTGGTTTGATGAAAGAAGCAGATCTGAAATAATTTTTATATGTTTATTGTCTAAGAAATATCCACCTAACATAAACATTATTACATTTTAGCATCTAAAGTATCACGATTAAAGTTTCATATAATTTTCAAAGTTTCACGAATTTCACGACATTCAGTTCATGCATATGCACTACCAAAAAAGGCTCTTACGTCCTCTTTCAACTGGCCCTTTTGGGCAATGAAAGTGGGCCTTGTGTCCCAATGTCAGTGACCTTTTTGTACTACTTTTGTTGATGAGTAGCCCTGATGGTGTCTCCGAGGCACTCAGGTTTGTCCACAAAAGGATACAAGTTGATGACCAGCCTCCAAGACACATTCCCCACCCAAAATGGCTGTATATTTAGTTTGCTTCAATTGGTGCCCCAGTATAGGATGGAAAAATTTATGCTGGGAGACTACTGGCTATCAAATTCCGACCATTCCCCAACCTGACAACAATTATATGGTTCAGCACAGAGTAAAACAGCTACGTAGCGAAAGCCCAATTCAAAAGAAAAAATTCCCAAGGCACGCTAATCAGAAAAGTAAATTTTTCACAGAATGGACGAAATTTTGACAGAGTGCATGCTGAATAAATATCACCTAGATAACAAAAAGAAAAGTCCAGCACTTCACTTGTCACTTTCATACATACACATATATATTTACTATTTAAGTAAAGGTGTTTTTCAGAGTCTGGAATCCATGGTTGGAAAAATCATAATGAAATTTTCTCAAAGATGTGATGTACTGATCTTCACAATAAGTAGATTCTCCAAAATCGGTATTCCGACAATTTACCGAATACTTTTTACCAAATGACCATTTCACCGAATGGCCATTATTCCGAAATCATTTATACCAAATATATTTTACCGAATCAATTTTACTGAAACTATTTTATTGAAAGACTTTCCACCAAAACACTAATAATTGGAAAAGCTGTTTTTCATTTTTATTTTTAAAATAAAAATATGTACTTGAAATCAGCATTTCTCCATGCCTTTATCGTATGGTGAGAGATGTGGGGATTTCCCCTAACGAGGCTCGGGCTCAAATCGACAGACAGCCGATATCGGCAAATAATGCATCGTCTATATTGGACGATGTGCAGTTAGGGAAAGCTATGTGAACACATCATTCACTCAGTGGCTACGGTGAGGTGATTCATGTATGTACACTGCCGAACATGCTAGGCTAATAAAAATACGCACTGCGTCTGCAGCAGTGCCCCCAGGCCTGACGTAAACGGTTGGCTGCCTGCCTTACAAACATAAGACGAATGGAAACACACAAATGGGACTTGGTGGAATCCCAACGTGGTGACCCCATGCTATTCTACTATGGTGCTAGAAGCGCTTTTTGAGAGTGGAGAAATTAAAAACGACGTAATTTGGAAATGCAATTTTGCGTTTTCATGAATGTTTCTCTTCTGAAAAATTGTTTAAGAATTTTCGCGAACAATTTTCAAAGTAAAAAAGTCTGTTAGTGGAAAATTACCCCCTAAAAATATTTGCCAGTCCATTAGGATTCTAGTAGAAGAAATATCAGATTGGAGAATCAGGTTGGAAATCATTCTCCAACCCCTTCACCTTCAGCCAACCAAAACACAACTTCTGTGTTTACCTTCAAATCTAAAAAGAACGTTAGGAGAAATCTAGCCCAACTGTTGAAGACCCAAGTTTTGCAAAAAGAACCTAGTATTCTCAAACTTCAAAGTTGTAAGGAAATTCAGACAGTTGGCTAGTCTTCTGCTGTACTATCAACTTCAAACTCTATGGTAGAGTAACAAAACTTAGGTTCTGCCCCATTCTTCTTGATTCTGTATTCAAATTCATAGTTCTATAAAATCAAAATACAAAATTACCTACATCAGCAGAAATTTCTCAGCAACAAGCTGCTGAGGTCATTGGACTTCAACAAGAGGCTGAAGCTAAATAATTCAGGCTTGAAAATGAAAATTTATGACAACAACAACAACATCTGGGAGAGGAAAGAACCCCTGACAACCAGTAACTGGTCAATATGGAAATGTTTGCACAATTCATGGAATTCATGAGCCTTTGTGAGCAGAATAGAGTTCAAACAGGTAATAGTGAACACAAAATAAAAATAAGGAAACAAACAAACTCAGACAAAATTCCTACAAAAAATACCAACATGCTTACTTACATGCAAATGCTAATGACCTTCCAAACGACGAAGAAAGTCCACAAAAGAATACGTAATAACACACTATCATATATGTAACAACATCCACATGCTGGTGTGGATACACGTCGTTGCTACAACAATTAAAGACTTTTTACCTGTATGAGTAATCTCACACACATAACAGAGAGTAATGCAAATTCTATTGAAATAATTGTAAATCTTTATTTAACAATTTCTCTAAAACTATAATACTGAAATATATCAAGTTTGGTACAATTTTTCTAGTTTTGACAAGATGCCCCTCTATGAACTGAAAATGACTAGATTAAACGAGAAAAAAATTGACCAAAGTCAGATTACATGTACAACAAGGCTTCATTTGCTTTTGTACTTTTATACTGACTGTTCTAAATTTGGCTTATATTTGTATGTCTATTTTTCTTGTGCCTGTTCCATACTTTGTTTTTTTCCTTTCCTGAATATTAAATTGTTCTTCATTTTACTTGTCATTAACTTGACACCCAATTCTCGACTTTGTCTCTATTTTTGGAAAAAATGTCTTCTGAAAGTATCTTGTTGATTTCCTCTGACCTCAATCATGTTGAGTCCGATCCAGAATGTCTCTCCTATGAAATGCAAAGACACTGCAATGCAGACCATGCAAGGGAGTTAGCACTCCTGGAAAAAGAACTATTTAGTTCCTCTCCTCCACCAAGCCCTGTCTGTAAAACTATTGATGAGAAAACCCCTCAACAAGCTGCCAATGTACAGGTGGAGTAGCATTCCTTGGAATCCACAGTGGATGTAAGCTCCTCTGTTAACAAGATCATGGGATGCATTATCCTACCTTCCACTCAGATAATTAATTTACAATAGCCTAGTGCTGAAGTTCAAAGACCAGTTCCTGCTACTGTGGTCAGGACACCACCTAATACTCTTCCTGCACCACAGGGTAATGTTGCCCTAAGGCCTATTGCCCAGAACAATATACCCCAGCCTCCTCCATTCCATGAAAATTCCAATATTCACCACACTCCCGTGAAAACTCCAATCATGGTTGAGGTAGTACTCTTCACCATAGAGGACAAAATAGTCGGCTCTCCTCCAATACCCAACAAGCTGCTCAAACTAACCAGTAAAGAAGTATTGAGGCAACCCTAGCCACAACTTTATGTGACTGGGACAGGAAAGGAAATAATAGGAGTTAATTAAGATTTCAAGTGAAATCCTCCCACAGCTGCAATTCTGAATACCCTGGGGGTCAATAAATGAGTCAAATAAAACAAATAATGCCAAATATGAAATCAGCATCAAAAAAACATATCCGATTACGTATCATACAATGCAATAAACAAATTAAGAATTTGGATCAGTTTTAAAGCCCCTAGCGGTAGAAAAATGGGTCAAATGAAAAAAAGAATGCCAAAATAAAAATCACCACCCCAGAAACATACCCGATAATGTATCACACAACACAATATGTGAATTGAAAATTTGGCCCCTTTTGAAGCCACTATCAAGGAATGGGTCCAATTAAAAAAAGAAAGAAAAATTCAAAATCAGCGCCCCAAAAAACATACCCAATAACATATCACACAATTCAATAATTATGTGAACTCAAAATTTGGCCACCGTTGAAATCCATGGAGGTCAAGGAATAGGACTGAATGAAAAAATGGATGCCAAATCTAAAATCAGTAAAATAAGTCACTGTAGCACCACTATCATTGATCATTTAGTACTGGATACCCAGCAGCCCTATCTCATCAATGTTAACAAAACGCCATTATTCTAAATCCTAACAATAGACATGGGTTTACTGCAGAGGCACAGTAAACCTATCCCACTGAGATGTTAGCACAGATTTTTGTGTTCACCTATGTATCCATTACTGAAGGATTGAAGGTTTTAAGCCTCACTGAACTGTGAATTTAAAGCTATATGAATAAGCAATATAAATAATACATTGCTGTGAATCCAGTAAAAATGAGTGAAATTCATGTCCATTGTACAGCTTTAAGTGGATGTTTTTGGCCCAGATTTGTGTGTTTACCTGGGTAACTAGAACTAAATAGTCCAAGGCTGCAATCCAGTTAACATAACTGTAAAACATAGGGATAAAAACCAGACAGTCTGTAAGGGGCAGTCCAGTTATCATTATAAAATCTAAATTTTGTTCCCAAAGAAAGTTAAATAAGTGTTTAAAAAAGAAGAGGTGAGTTGGCATTTTTCTTTTTCTTTATCATTTGATGGTTAGTTCCAGTAGGTTTTGATTTTTTTTTGTCTTTTCCAATAAAACATTCTGACATATTTTTCTATGCTTTTATCTTTGGTGAGGTATGGCTTTTTTTTAAATAAAAATGACTACAAAATTGTTTTTCCACAAAACATACCTCAAAGTAGGTGATTTTGCGCTTCTTTTCTATGCAAAAAATTATGAATTGGTGACCCATGATCAAATTTTGATAGAGGAGCAAAAATATGATAACAGGAGCAAAAACAGTATTTGCTTCCCCTACCAAAATTTTTTGCTCCATCCATTAACCAATCAAGTTCATTCATCAACTTTGCAGCAGATATGTTTGGAAAAATAGCATTTGCAATTGTGACAATATTATTAATTGTAACAGAATAGCTCCAACAATAATAGAAAAGAGTGTATTAAACAGTAAGATTAACCAGTAAAATAACAATCAATATAAGCAAAAGAATTAAATGGTCTTTTTTAACAGTCACATAAAAGAATAGTAAAATAATAATGAATAATAATGAATAATAATGAATAAACTAAATAAAAAACGTGAGATTATATAATAATTGATTTGTAAATCTAAAGGAAAGGTTTGAGCATATTCACAGAGTATTGAAGAAGGGTTTCAATCTTATTGGTTAACAAAAATGTATGTGTATGTTGTAAGACCAATGGTCTTAGGAGAATATGACCAAATAATTCAGTAGAAATTAAGATATATGCAAAATTTCAAAAAGATTGTAAACAAGAAATGAGATCATAGGACTGTAAACAAAGTAACTATTTATGTGGAAAGATGATGTCATCATGCAAGTCAAGACTTGTATGAATGACGTGAGTGTTTATAAATGGAATAAAAATGGAAAATAGATTGAATGTAATGACGATAATGATAATAAATGTACAAATTTAGGATAGTATTAAGTACAATATGAAAATATCGTTATATAAATACCCTGGTAGTTTAAAATTCAATGTTTAGTAAAAACTTAAATTTTGAAATAATGGAAAAGTTGGATCAATTGGAGGTTAAACATGCATTTGACATAATATCATAAAACAATGTCAATTATATAACATAATATTTATTCAGATGACATACATCATATTACAGGAGTCATGAAACATATTTTGAACTATCTGTTTTAATATTGACATCTTCATAATTTTTGTCCATATTATTTTCTACAGGACTTGTTAATTCATAAAATAGTTGCGCAATATGTTTACTTTCTAATGATTTTCTTTATCATATAAAAAATATAAGGAATAAGTAAATAACAGTAAATTTAATTAAACATAACCAGATTAACATAATAATTCTAACTGAAGAGATTGAGTTGCAATCTCCAATGTTATTGAATTTAATTTCAAACTTATCTAATTTTTCTTTAAGTTCATTAGTAGGGCTAATAGGAGAGAAGTGTGGAATACACATAGTCCAATTGGAGTTGTAAGCATGTATACTTGGTAATGCTACTGTTCTTTTGATATCAGAATCAGTTACATCATATTTAGTCTATAGAAAAGGAATATGATGCTCGATATGAACATCATCAAGCATACTCCAAAGGCATGGAAATCCTCTTTGAAAGGTTTCAAAGAAATCATTTTCCAATTTGTTTTCAATCTGAACACAACATGGAACTGTTAAAAATAATTGTTCCTGGGTAAAATGATATTGTTGAAATTTCAGTAGATTTGGAAAATAAAGTTTCTGTTGCAAATAAATGTAATGGATTGGTTATTGCAAACTTATTTTCAGCGAATTGATGAACAATTGTATTACTGTTTGTTTTACAGCAAAAAGAACATGATTTAAGAATATCATTACAGGGTTTACGTTAGAATAAAGTTTTTGAACAAGACAAAACTTTGTCAGATCCTTTATTATCTGGCAAATAACATAGTTGTTTCTTTGAGATATAATAATGTAAATCTGTACCTGTGATGTATCTTAAAGAATCATGATTGGAATTACGGATGATAACTGACAGTTCTTGCTCACAAGAGCAAAGTTGGCAATGTTACGGGAATGAATTTATAAGGTTGATAATTGGAGTTAGCTTATTTAACAGGAATTTTCAGTTCTTTTTTGATATTGCTGTCATAGATATTACAATTAATTAGATCTATATGATAATAAGTCATTAAATCGTCTAGGGAAATTGTCAGTTCTAACTTGTTTTCCAATAAGAGAGAGGTCAATATATAAGTAGATCTTCATAGAATGTGTTGTTAGATACAACAACTGAGGGTACGTGATGGTCTTTACATGGGTTAAGGATGTATTCATTTTAATGGATTGAAGTATACGCGAGTCATAATACATTTGAATTGAATTTTTGTAGTTGGTGACTTCACCTATAATCCATGATTCTTTTTCGTATTTAGAAAGTGTTATGACAAGAATTTTTCTTGTTGTTAGATACTCATTATAGAAATGTTGAAAGTTTTTGGATATGATTAAAAAAGGTTGCCCTTCATTCAAAGAAGAATGTGAGACATCTAAAACTGAATTTAAATCAAAGGTAAGGCAAGTTATGGAATTTCATAGTGTTTATCCTGTTTTAGATGGGAAAATATTTTCAAGATGTGGAATTGTGATGGCCAACAAGACTGTCACTTTCAATTACATCACTGTAGATCTCATCTCAGCTTCGATAGGCTGTAGATGCTATCGTCGAGTAGTTTCAATAATGTTTGGACAATGGTAAATTTTTAATGCATCTGGATCAACCAATGTGGCAAGATAGCACAAAAAAAATGTTGGGGATGGATGGATCACATTAAACTCAATTTGAACAGGTAGTGTTACATATTTCCAACTTTGTGATCTTCAAAGAAGCAGTAAACTTTGTAAAAAATATGTTGTCGTCTTTATGCACTTACTGGCCTGAAGGCATCGAAATAAAGATTGTAGTGTCATTTGCTGTAAGTAAAGCAGAGACATTAACTCCAGAACATAATGTTCCACTCTCATTTCTTACTGGTTTGTTGGCATCATTAATAATGATTCAATGTGAAACCAATAAGATTGCCGAGTGTAGATTTCAACACTTGCATAATATTGATCTTATCGATATGACACAAGAGTCAAAAATAATATGGCTAAAATCCTTTACTCGGGTTTGTTGGGGCATAACAGTGTATACTAGCTGCTTTAATAATATAGTGACATTCAAGAGAAACTTATGTCCTAGATATATTATTGGCCTAGCTACAATCCACAGAAGGGCAAGAATGCTGTACTTAAATACTTGCTATCCATACATCTTTAATAGCAAGAAAAAACTCAAAGATGAGTTGAATGCATTGAGACATTGTGACATTGATTAGGTACCAATTTTCTGTAAGGTAGAAGTTGATGTCGTTGTTCAGGTGAACCTAACTTAAGAAGTGAAATGTTTAGTTGGAGAAACCATTGTTCCTTTTATTAAAAAGAGTATTGTCACATCTGAAAAACCTTCTGTTGCTCATGTTAAACCACTTCCACGGGTAGTTCTTACTCATATTTCTGCCAAAACATTTGACAACATATGGAAAGTGTCTTGAGAAACCACCTGGAGGGGAAACATTGTGGATATTCTCCAACACTGAAAAATGGACTCATACTCCAAATCAGTCTGCAAATTGGGAAATAATACAGTCAAAATCAGCAACTTACACAAAGCTCATAAAGCCTATAAATCTTCTAGAATATAACAAGCCTTAAAAATTCACTGCAAGATCAGATCCAGGAGCAAACTGGAGAAGTACTGCAAGAATAGTTGCACTAAAAAATATTGTGGTTTGTGCACCTGAATCATTCAATGCCCCACAATGACAACAGTTGGCCAGATGGAGTTGTTCATCAGTATGGGAATGGGTCAATCAGAACAAAGAAACACTGGAGTCATAACTCATAAAATAAGATAAGAAAATACAAATAATTAATATTAACACAAATAAATAAATGAAATTGAATGCTAACAAAAAATACAAAATTAATTTTTATAAAATTGTTTCACAAAACATAAGAATGTTGATTCAAAATATAAATTAGTTTTCCCAGATTTGAGGAAAACGTAGGTACTTGAAAATATATGAGAATGAAAATATAATAAAATTGCTTGAAGAAGAGTTAGAGTTTGTAGGGATAAATAATTACCTGATGTTTGAGCCTAAAATAATGTAAAAAAGCCAAAATATCATTCAATAATTTTTCTCTTTTTCTGGTCATTCTTTCAATTATATCACATAATGAATCTTGTTCATTTTCTCCATCTGTTGGGCCTTCTATAGTTGGATTTTATAAGTTGTTTGTTGGTCCATTGTCTTCAGTGATAATTTTAAGATTCATATTTTGTTTCACGTCTTGAATTTCTGGAACTATAATAGGGTTTGTTATGTCATTTTTTCTAAGGACAAAGGATATGAGATGTCTATATGAATGTTTTCTTCAGTAGGTTGTCTTTCATCATTATACCAGTATTGTACTGTATAATTTAGGTCTGAATTTTTCTTTAAAATTCTAAATGGCCCTTGAAATTTAAATTTACTTTTTGCAACATTTTTACTTTGCCAAATTAGGACAAGATCATTTAGTTTAAATTCATATAAAACTAAATTTTTGTTATAGTCTTATGAATTTATTTCTGATGCTTTTGTTTTAACTAGGGAATTTTTTCTTTCGTCAATTTTAAATTGTCGAGAACGTTATTACATTTGGTAGTTTGTTTTGTGAATGTTATGGAATATATGTTGTTCAATGGTGTACAAGGTAGATAACCATAAAGGAAGAAAAAAGGTGATGTGTTGTTTAAATAGCAAATGAGTTATGTATTATACGCATACACTACATTAAAAAGTATGTCGATCCATTCATTTTCCATTTTTGGATTATACTTCGATAAGCATTTTTTAATTATGCCATTAGTTTGTTCAATTAGTCCCCATGCTTATGGGTTATATGCTGATGAATGGATTATTTTGATGTTGTTTTCTTTATAGAAATTATGTACGAGATTGTTTCAGAAATGTGTGCCATTGTCACACAATATCAATTTTGGTTTTCCATGAGAAGTCATAATTTTTTTAATAAATTTAATAACACTGTTCACGTTAGGATGTCTGACGGCTTTGATAATGCAATTGTTAGTGCATTTATTGACTCCTATGAGAATATAGTTCTTCTCGTAATTGTTGAATTTTCCAATGAAACCGCCACCCCCAAGGCCGCAAATTTACTATGTTATTAACCGTGTTGAAATGTACTAAATGCAAATTTTCAGAACTCCCGATATTTTTTACCAAAATTGCTTGCAAACGGAGTATTAAAATTGACCTCACAAAATGATTAAGGATGGGTATATAATGAAAACTATCCACTTTATGAGAAAATAAACGATCGAGACAATTTTCCCATCTTGGCCTAATTATTTTTTCATACATATATGTGTAATTATATCACTCAGTTTTCTACTTGAGCACCAAAATTTATTAGCTTTTACAACCGAACACATGATCGATACATCGCTAAGGGTCGATCACAACTGCATTGTTGACTTCTTATATTCGCTTCAACTTTCAGAGTTGCTGAATGGCTAGCTTGTAAGACGAAAATATTCTAATTTATGTCGGCGATATAATAACTCATTATTCATTCCACTGGTACCTCCATGATGAAAATACGGAATACCTATCGGTTCATTTATGAATACCTACTGTAAAAGACGAGGAAATTTCGTCGCAGTTTTGTACTTCAACGTGAACGTGAACTGATCATTTTGTACCTTTTTATCAGATTTATTATAATAGCCCACAATACGCCAACGTTTGAATCGTTAAATAAATGAATCTTATTTTCCGTTAACAAATTCGACGTATCAATATCACTCAGTTTAGAGTTACGAAAAAACCTCGTCATTATCACGCGAACATGGAACGTCTACACCATTTTTGTGGAGTAAGTAGCAATAAAATTTGATAATCGAGTAATCTCGTGTTTACGGCCATAAAGAAGTGAAGCCTATTCAAAGTGATCACTTCGCACAATATCGACAATTTTTCACAACCCTATCAAGAAGACCGAGAATTTTCATTTCGTACCACTAATAAAATAAAGCCTATAAAGGGAACTTACGGCACGACACACTAGCACAAATTTTAAAGTCGTGAGTTTCGATATTAATAGGCGACTAAATGAACCCAAAACTTAAATTATACTTCACAACGTTTTCAATTCTTTTGAGAAGATAAATAACCTTCAGACTTTAGTTGCGCCTTAGCCTTTGCGACGATAATTAGAGAAATCGAGAGACTGAGCGGTAACCAACGTTTGACCTTTACAAAAATCTAATTTGAAAAATGTTACTCAAACATATTTAGTATCTACGAAATTACAAATATTCCAAAAAAGCACACACTGCCCCTTTTTGTAAGAAAATCACACAAAATAATTGCACAAATGCGCAAAAAACTAATCCATAGATATGCAAGAAATGCACAGCAGACACGTGGCGTGCGTACAGTATAATTACTATTTATTTCTAAAACACAATTTATTTAAAAAACAAAAACGACCATATCAATCGTTAAACTACTAAAAATTATCAAAGTTGAAGTGCACAAAAAATTTTTTATAAAACATAACTTTTCTGGTATTCTAAAATAAAAATATCCAGCTGTCAGAAATCATATATATGTTATTGAATTTCTTTTTTCAAAGTACTGGTAATTTCGTAAATAATAAAATTACGTATTTAGATTTTTTTTTTTTTGCTCTCCCTCTTTTTCCTATTCATCTTTCTTATTTTTTGACCTGTGAAGAAATCGATAGAGACATACATACATACATATAGAAATGCAGCCAAACTAATAGAAAATTTATAAAAAGATATGAAACAAGTCCGTGAATTATTACTTCTTTGAGGAGGCGCACACTACAGATATTTATTTGGCGGACAGTTTAATTGGTATTGCGGTACATTACTACTTAACCACCAATTAAATTTCAGTTGGTGAAGGTGCGCACAAGGTAGCCGATGGTTGGCCCGTTCTTCACAAGAAGGGTTTGGTGCTTGATTTTTCATTTCCTAAGTTCCTCAAATTTTCACTGTAAAGGCCAATCGACCAACTATCTAGTTAATGTGTGAGGGCAGTCTCATAAAACCCCATACTGAATTCAAGTTAGCTGATTATTTAATCAAAAGGGAATTGGGCAGCCCTTTTGATTGTTTTATCGAGCTATTTTAAATCGGTGTGTTTGCACAAATACGCATTACTATAAGGCTACATGCCTAATTCAACACCGATCAAATTATTGGCTGATAAAAATTCTGCAGTGTACAGTGCCTCCGGCAGAGTCAAAATATGTATTACCATGTTTTAATGAAAAATACAAACATCATAACTTTTCTTTTATCAAACAATGCTGGCGCTGGCCTTTTCTACATAAGCTGACCTGCTGTATAATATTTTTACCACGCATTATACTCAAACAGATTCCCTTTTTGTAACATCCCCTTTTAAGTATAACAATCATTAATAAATCATTCACCATTCTTTTTATATCCTTTTATTTAACTCACAACAGTTCTTCATTCAACGCTTCATTGAGTGGATGTGAATTTAGACTTTACAGGATAACTGAATCGAGAACAAAAATGTAATACTGAGGAAAAGTATAAAACTGAAGAATTCCACTAACTTTGTTTCATTTAGCGCTACAATTGTCATACTGCAAGTGTGTATTTGTGACTGTTTATTAGTACTCTGGATTCCACACATTTTATCTTTAATAAAAGCATATTATTAAAAAAATTTATTCGTACGTAAATTTGTAGTAAATAGCCTGTCAAGTATTTGAGAAAATATATTTTGTATATGATTAAGAATGAGCCATGTTATTTGAATTTCAATTTTAGTAAAGTCAGCACCTGTGTTGTTGGTCAATAAAAGAAAAGTTGTGGTGTTTATATTTTTCATAAAATACTGTATTTTAATTTTGCTGATAAGTAAAAAATTGTTCATACTTACGCTGCTTGCCTTATACCAGCTGCATCTCTGTGACTTGAGTAATTCCATTCTCCTTTCCAAGGGTATGGTCATTTCCAACGTTCTCAGTATCTTCTTACTTGGACTATATATATGTCAACTATACATATATATGTCAGTGGTGTAGCAAAGAAGGAATTTTGGAAGTTTGCCATTTCCAGAACTAAACAAACTCATAAATCCTTCCATCATTAATGACTAATGTAGGTATCCTGCCAGTCTGGAGAATAAAACTGCCAACTGACAGATACCTACCTCAATTGCCATCAAAAGTTGGCAACCATAATCACTCAGCCACAGTGCCAGTTAATGGTGGTGAGAGCTAAAGCTGATATGTGCGCACTCAGATGCCACACTACCCTGCCCCAGTATGGAAGCCATATGATGACAGGAGAGGTAAAGCTTGAGCTAAAGCAGTGGGGGAAGACAACCACTATGTTGTAGCTGTGCTCAATGCCCTCAATATCAAGAGATGGCAGATGATAGAACTATACACTAGCTAACATGTCTGAGAGACAGCACCACACTACCACTCTTCTGATATCACATCAAGGTCACCAATGTAGGAATTTTGCTAATCTGGTCAATAGAACCATCGACTGAAAGATACCTTCCTCAATTGCCATCAAAAGTTAACAACCACATTCACTCAGTCATTGCGCTGGTTAATAGTGGCAAGAGCTACAGCTGACATATCTACACTCAGATGCCCCAACTAATAAATGAGCATTCACAAATTTAAAATTTTTCAAGACTCTCGCCAGAATATCAATTTTGTTATGCCCTGCCATCTGTCCCCACAACATAGTCTTACACGTTTTTTATAGCATCTCCAAGACACATTTTTGGAACTTGACTCATAAAATTTATGACACTTATAATTGTCATAAATGGGACATACATTACCTGGGTCGGCGTTTGTTCTTACAGAAGTCACTGTCACTGATACCTGTTGGCCATTAAGTTGCACAGATACTGTCTATATAGGAATTTAAATGTGTGCTTTCTGGACAGAAATAAAAAATATAAATGAAAAATGTTTTATGACTTTCCTGGATACACTAAAATTATATAATTACTCGTAAACTATATCATGAATTATTAAATGGATCACCATAGGATTACCTTCTATCATTTAAAAAAATTACAAAATCAGTGCTCAGGTTGAGAAGTTATGGTGGAACAAACATGAAAATAATAATTAGCCTACCTTCAAAATTATTATTCTTCTTTAAACTTTTATAAGATGTATAAAACTTAAGTGAAGTGAAACTTACTGCTCGTTATAAAGTAAAAGCATAGATATGTGTCTGAAATTATTATAAAAACATTCAAAATTCAAAAAATATTACTTTCAACTTACAGTCCCAACAGGATTTGAACCAGAACTACCATAAATGCGGAGTAAACATGTTTCCCAAATATTACAGTGCCAGACAGTGTAGCTGAGACTATACAACATTAAACAGAGACTACAGGTTTGTTTTTTAATAAACTTTTGTGTCGGCAATTGTTAAATCAAATGTCAGGTCAACACCAGGTTATATGAAGGTCACCTCATAAGACACCATGGTATTAAAAAATTATTGGTTGAAAAAGAACGCTTAAAATAACACTGCTAACACCAAACTCAAATAAACGCTGATAACATATGTTTTTATTAATCAGCAACCAATCAAAACACTCCAACACTGTCCTGATTTCTTGAACCTACTTATCGAGCAAGTGCAGGATTTGCAGATTCGGTGATGCCCTCGTGTTACCATCCTGTACATAAAGAACGCCGATTTGATAATCTTTGTTGTTGTTTTGGATCAAAAAGAACGTCATGTTTGACACTGAGGGTAACACCAGTGTTGAAAGTGTTAATTTTTGTGATTAATAGAATACACCTCACCAGTAAGTGTGTATCATCCAAAAGTGTTTGTAATGGCTGCCAATCAAAAACCAGTATGAAAACCAATTTTTCTTGAATTCAATATCAAACCAGACCCTAATAGTCTCTTAACTACGATGAAAATTTCAAAGCCAGAATCTTTTAATTTATGGTAGTTGTGTATGAAAATACGACGTGTTAGGAAAATTTTTAGAACTTTTTCCTTCAAAACTATTGGATGAATTTCAAAAATTTTAAAAATTTTAACACGAATTTGTGGCCCATAAAAGCCTCCATCACTATACCAAATGTCATTGTCATATTAGGTATGGATATTTATACAGGTTTAGGGGCGAAAGTTTTTCTTAACAACAAGTAAAGTGGCGTATTTTTGATGAGGCAAACTTTTTGATCCGCCACATTACCATCCCCTTCTTAAGAAAAAATAAAGATAATGTTTTGCCCCTTAAGGATTCGTCATATTAAGGAAGGAACTACAAGAAATCGAACACGTATCAATTCGCAAATTGATACTTCCCCCTCAACTCCCCAATGTGTTTTAAACTATATTTTGAGGTGGCTGAGTGGTTAAGACTTTAAGAGGAAGAAGAAACGAGTTATTTTTAAGTTTCGTTTTCTCGAGAACTATCAACGATACTGAGCTGAAATTTTGGCCACAATTTAACTCAACATTAACTTGGGGGTTTTGAATTCAAATTATTGTAACTATTTTTACTAAATATGCCTTTTTTATACACTTCTACTTCAGTCACTTACGCGACCAAATATGATGAAGTTCTTGTACTAACACCTAGGGCCACTGAAATCGAGTTTTTTTATTAGCAGTTTTCTTATCAAAGTGCTTTTATTTCAACTCAAATAACATCCAATTTTCACCCATGTGTTTGTGGCATCGTGGTAGTAATGTGGTTCTTTCGTCGAGGATTGTTTTGTTCGAATCCCCCAGTGTCACTTCTTTTTTTCTTTTCTAGTATAAGTTTTTTTCAGAATTTTGGACATGGGACTTTGGCGGGAGGAGTTTTACTCGTCTTATAAAAGCGCGTATTTTTTAATTATTCATTTTTACCCTACTTATTTTGCCTTTTTTTCAACACAAAATGTCGTCTACCTCACCTTTGAAGGATTATTTCAAAAAATCCTCTCTACTGTTTTTGTACGATCACTCAAGCAATAATATAAAATAAAAAAATCATGAAAATACTTCGGGGAAATCCTGAGAAAAAGAAGCAAAAATATGAAAAAAAATGTTTTTCAGGAAATTCAATTTGTGGATCGACATTACTAGCGTGCATAGGTACGAGTATCGTGTATACTCCAAATTTGGCGGAGATGTTTTTGGCGCACAGGTAAACACGCGTTTGTTAATTTTCAGTTATAGGGTTCGAATTTTGTAACAGTCATAATTCATAAAACGTTATATTTTTGGTCTATACTTTGTATTTCGACAATACCTACGTAATTATTCACTGGAAAAATTTACTTTTTGAAACCGAAACTAAATGAAATGTACAATAAATTATAGATCATTGGAAACAAGAACTTTGGAGAATTCTTATAATAGAAACAAAATTATTTCTGATTTTTTAAAGACTGATATACATTGTATAGAGACGTACATAAAACCGGAATTGGTCACACAAAAAACATTCGCAGCACAAACATCTGTTTAATTTTCTCACGTGATCTGCCAAGTTCAAAAACGCGAAAAAAATTCGTTATCAGTAAAAACGCACCACGATTATGGATGCAACAGACGGTTTAGTAAGACTTGAGGGGTATAAACATAATTGGCAATCGTAGAATAAAAAACAAACTCGTTTTTTCTGTCATAAAGGTTTACTTTTTAACGATTTACATGCGTATATATATATATCTAATTTTTTTTTCAATGAAGAACTGAAGCCCAATGAGCAAACGCACTTCAGCACACACTAGGAGTACGTATACTAGTCAAAGGATGAGCAAGGGTGGCTGAAAAGAACGGTCGACGAGAATTATCGATTTCGACTATCACAATATTCACAATACATCTTCGAAAACGCTCCACTGATCGACTTCACCAAAAACCAAATGAATTTTTTTTGGTTTATGGGATCCCCAATAAGGATTACACCCTTGGAAAGTTGTACAGAAAAAAAGTTTCAAAGGATAAATGAGACTTACATGTATATTCCTTATGAAGATAATCTTACAACTGCCAAATTATTAAGAAACCACCAACCAGCAGGGTAAGCCTTCATGTAATTTTTGTGATATTGAGGGGAAGCGATGTACGAAGATATAAATATAAATTATTATACGTGGATACTTACATAAAAAAACTTTTCTACACAGAAATTAGGCTTAGATCATAAGACACTATTTTTCTAGCCAATAGCATCAAGAACTGTAAACTTGTAAAATGGGAGTAGGATTGTAGTGGATAGAGTCTTACATATAATGTATTTAAGGTCCAGGAGACCAATATAGTGGTTGGAGTCACACACCTGTACTTCGTACATTTTCCTCACAACTGGCGTTGACTCAACACTAGTATGTCCACTACCATAGATAGTGGGAGAGCTCCAGCGGATCGTCTGTATGCCGGGGCCTCGTGGGCAAAGCCATGATAAGCATAGCCATGATCGATCAAAAAGGAGAAAATTAGATGGTTTATAATTAGTTTTAGAAACCTTTAGTGAGAGGTCAGATAAGATGGGCACAAAACACAAACCTTTTTTGAGGAGAGTGAAAAATGAAAATTGCCAATTAAAATAAATTTTTCAAATTACCAACTGCTAAAAAAAAAAAAAAAAAAAAGAAAACTAACACCCTCGTACCTTTTTTTTTTCTCATAGACAAAGTTTTTCCAACTAATAAACAACTTGTACAATTTTTCCAATTGACCAAAATTTTTAGGGGAAGCCTCCCCATTCCCCCTTAGCTACGTCCCTGTTTTATACCTATTTACCATTAAAATTTCTTGAAAAAATTTATCAGTTCACACGAGTTATCAGTATGAAAACAAGGAGGGTTTGCAAAACTTTGAAAGCTTTTCTCCAAAACTACTGAATGAATTTCAAAAATTTTAATACGAATGTGTAGGCCATGAAAACTTTCAACACTGTTCTCAGTTTCATTACAATAGGTTAAAAATTGGAGGCTTCATAGACTTCCCAAAGGTTACCAAAATACGTAAAAAGCAACTATGGGCGATATTATCAATAGTTCAAAAACTACTAGGCTTTTGAAGGTTTACAAAATTATTCAAAAAACTATCGAACTGTGAATAATTTTTATTTTGTTAAAATGTTATCAATTCAAGTAGATAATTCACTGTTTTTTCAAATAATTATTACAGAACAATGAATTGCTACATCTGAAATCATTTAAACTAAATAATATGTCTTTACAATACACAATCCAAAACACAATTTTTACACTTTTATTTTGCCAGCTGAAGGTAGCATTTTTCATCAATCAAAGCATAACCTCGATGTAAAGAGTAATGCAGTCCTCTTGTAAAAATTATTACATTGAGGTTACAATGTGACAAGGTTAGCTATTTTTTGATGCAATGTAAATCTATAAAACTGTAATTGAAATAACAAACTTCAATTTATCTAAACTTCCACCCTATCAAAATTATTAATGGAAATACCTAATACTGAGGGGAAAAAAAACTGAGTAGGATTTGAATCTGGAACATCGAGCATAACAATTACACTCATTACTCACAGCACCACAGTTGCTCATACCAATTGTAGAATTTTCACTGTATTCTAACATACTGAATGTATTTCACCCACCATTAACAGTAATTAAGAGGAATTTAATTAACATTTTGCCGCTTTCTGATCATTAATTATAAAAAATGTCTTCATCAACAAGGTTCAAAACTGAGTTTACATGACTCACATATTGCTCATTCACTGTACTTGTTTCACAAACTTTCCCTTCCATGTAGACATTCACTTTTAAACCTTTCAGTGTAATATACTATTATTCAATTTGTTACATCTTCTTACATATAATCCATAAAAAAAATTGTATACTACACACCAAAATTTGAAAGAGAGCATTTACATGTGAGGGAAGTTTGAGAAATGAGCACAGCGAGTGATCAATTACTGACTCATGTAAACTCGCTTTTGAACCTTGTTGAGGAAGATATTTTTTACATGATTCAGAAAGGCAATGTTTCCAATGGTATTTTTTGAGTGAAAAGCAGCTCATATCATTGATGAATATAATCTCGATATGAAGTGAACGCACCTCCATGTACAAACGTGAAGCACCTATTTACATAGTGAGTTTACATGACTGAGAAATTGCTCATTTGTTGCGCTTGTTTTGCAAACTCCCTCATATGGAATCGCTACTTTTGAACCTTGGTGTGTAATATACTACTAAATAATTAATAATCGGAAAACAACAAACTGTTGAAATTCTATTATAATGACGAGTCTTACATGAAAATTATAAAAAACTGAAAAAAATATCATCCTCCTCATTGTGACAGATTTAATGGTTCATTCAAAAAGTGTAACATCTACCTCAACAAAAAGTGAATGTACATCCATATAAAAAGATGCTTTACACTTTTACATGAAGGCGCGTTCATTTTCATCGAGATTACATTCATCAATGATTAGAACTACTTATCACGCGCAAAATACTAGTGTAAACGTTGCCATTCTAATCATATATTATATAAATAAATTATTTACTAAAAAATATAGTTTTCAAATTTTTACTAGCTTCCACTGAGTTTTGCTAATTCAAGTGATAGAAAAATGCCAAGAACAGAGGGCGTAAATATCATGTTAGAATTAAGGTGTTACTGAGCGCTAATTAATTCACCGAATATTGAAATGAGAAAATTTCCCACATCCCATATCTATAGGTTGAATCCGCTTGAAAAATTTGCAAACAAGATATGCGATTACAAACGGGAAATAAAAAAATGTCGAACACTATGGAGAAAGAGAAAGAAGGAACAAAAGAATCATACAGCCGAGATGATTTCTGATGGCAACATTGTTTTATAACTGTGAACTACAATCTACCTCAAGAAAATAATCGAAGCACTACTACGACATGACATTGCAATAAAACGCTACGTAATCATCTTGAAATTTTTTACAGAATAATTCTGCTAGCTACGGTAACCATTTTAATGGGACATTCAATTATCCGAAATTATTTCAGTGGCCATTATCTGAATTTGGTACTTACCAACATTCAGTACACCTTTATTCCATTCTGTTTCGAGTTATTAAAAGATGCAGTTCCACTTACACTTATTCTTCGCAGGTCACACTAAAATTATTCTTTTCAACAGGCCTTTGTGTATCGATCGCGTGAAAATGTGGTGTAAAAAATACGGGTTGGCAAATACAAGTACATTCTATGTAATGAAATACTTTTCTTCGTTCCTTGTTATGCCGGCAATTTCTCATCGAGTCGAATACGACGGTAATGAAATAGGATACGATTTTATGTTATTGAAAGAATAAGAGAGGGGTGACAGAGAAAAGTGAAGGTTTATTTGAACGACTATGACTGAGTTGCACAGCACAGCCGATAGCGGTGATATGGATCCCAAAGACGAAAAATACAAATATTTTATCCACAAAATCTTGTCAGAAAACTAAACACGGTGGAAAACAAAAAAGCTGACCAACAGAATGGTCGAAAAATTAAGAAAATATTGAATTAACATCTAAGAAACTTACTCTATAGCTTACATCGATACATCAAGTCTACTACAAGGATGATCGAGCCCTGCCCGAGTTAATCAAATGAATAACCGAACAAGGGCTAAAACAAAATAAAATCGTTTAAAAATAAATATTTCAAAATAAATGATAACCAACCAGATACAAATAGAGGGGCAGAAAATCATCATTCAGTCGTAGACCAGAAGCCAACAATTACATTACACTACCACATATTTCAATACCAAAATTCAGTAATAAAATAAAATAATTTTTTCACGTTCCAATATTTTAGAGGTAGGCCTATTGCTAAATGCAGAAGTTGGAATAAGATCGGATAGGATAGGACTGAAGCATTCAACATCAAATTTTATATTAATTTTTCATTGCCTCACGATCGTATTTTGGGTATTTCCATTAATTTTTTAAGAGTGGTTCCCGAGCAAATGAATCATTTGTTTGGTTCCTATGGTTCTTATTGAATCAGACTGCATCCAGTGGCATAACTAAGGGGTGACTGGGAGAGGCCAGTAGGCCGTATTCACCCCCTCCCAAAAAAAAAAAAGAAAACAAAACCTAATAAATGTTTAAAAAAGTTTCAACAATTGACCGTATCAAAGAGTAAGAGAGTAAAATGTATCAGCCGTAGGTCTAATCATTCAGTGATTTTCATTCATTGATTTTGTTTTGTCAGCCTATACCCTTGGCCTCCTTAAAAAAAAGCTAGTTAAGTTAACGTGAATTAAAATCGAAACAAAACTTTTCCAAAGAGGAACAGGGCAAGTGAGAATCTCTATACACCTATACATACAGAAAATAACAGGCAAAGTGGCGGGCTTTTCTTTCATTGTCTGAAGGTACTCATTCAGCTATGTCAGAATGGGAGTATACCTTGCTTTTTTTTTTTCTAATGTTGATATTTCTTCATTGAGAACAGTTTACTTTTTCACTTTTAGATCGCCATATTACCCATTCATTTGAAAAACTAAATTTTTTTCTCAAAAATTTTGGAAAACTACTATGCCGAGTTTATGTGTTGGGTAGCGGAAATTATGGAACATACACATTTCCGCCCCTCAAGCTGATATTACACACTTTTACAGGCCCTAAAAACAAAATTGTACAATAAAAACTTTGATAGCATTCAACTCCCTAACTATTGCGCCCATGAAAAATAAGTGTATTTCCTAATTTGTAGAAAATTTTATGGGAAAAATGTTTACTAATTATAAAATTTTTTGTAAGACTGACCCTTCAACGAGAAAATCACGAAAACAACTGTGAAATATGGTTTGAAACATCTTACGAATCGAAAAGGAAAGTATAAACATGAGAGGAGGCTAGAGTATTAAATTTTATACAGTTCTCCTCTTAATACAATAAATTTCCAGAGAAAAAAATATTACCTTCATTTTTTCTTGAGAAAAATAGCGGTTTGGTAATGTGTTGCAGAAAATATGTCAAATTACTTGTAGTTAAAAAAACAGTCCACCACATGAGGTACCAAAGCATACATACCATCAATACGAAAAATGCGTCGAAACTAGTTTTGACCAGTCAATAATATTTATTCATAAACTCTTTTGACGAAACTACTTTGGAGTAGTCGAAACTAATATCCACTGAAGTAAAATTTATTTTTCAGTTAAAATTATAACTGACGGAATTGAAATTTAATCTCAGTTATGACTAATGAAAGAAATCGTGGATCGTCAAAAGACAAATTTTTATCTTATAATTTACTGATTATCTGGTTTTAACTGCTTAATCACTGAAAACGTGATAATCATTATTCATGAATTTTCCAGTCCGATTAGCACTAAAAGAAAGAATGCACACTAAAGAAACAGATTTTTTCCATTGACGAGTTATTAGTATTTTCGAGGAAAGTAGAAATGTCGCTCGATTAGAAGTAAAATAAAAAATTAAAACTTGAATAAAATGGGGCGCTTTGACCCCAAAGCAATTTTTTTTTTTTTTTACCCATCTCCCCCAATTACCTACAGTAAAGACCCACAATGATAAAACCATCGAAAAAAAAACAACCCACTTCAATTTTATAAACAATTTTTAAATTTTGTATTTTCAGACAATACTAGTATTGACTAGTCAAGATCGTGATATTGTCTGATGCATGTTTATGTCAATTACAGAATTGCCTGATAGATGAATAAACATCAGTCAAAATCATATTTAACTAGTCAAAACTAGTTTTGTCAAAATGGGTTAGGAATAAATAGTACTGACCAATCCAAACTAGTTTTGAAAAAAAAAAAAAAAAAAAACATCCAAAACAGGGATTAAATTAATAATATTGGAAGTATGAGTAATTACTATGAAAGAAATTCCAAGTAACAATTTTTCTCAATCCACAACTAGATAAATTCAATATTCTTTGACAGATCTAATACTTGCGTGGAACTATTATAAGTGTATATTATTCCTGTATACAAAAATCAGATAGTGCGGAACTATGTGATTGGAAAAATACCGTATTTAACGAACTGTTTCATTTTTTAGCTGTTTGAACAAAACCGTTCTACAGCTGGCTCAAACGTGCGATTACTTTTGGCTTTTTCAACCTTTATACATACCCAAAATACTGAAGAAATATTTCACTATAAAAATGATTTCCCTAAAATTAAGACAAAAACAACAAACATCAGCTACTGTAAACTGACTGCAACACACAAAATTCCTACACCAGGAGAGAAATCCATTTACTTCTATATTGAGGAAAATTGGTTACAACAAATTATGCTACTACAAACATATTTTAGTGCAAAGTGAACCCAAGAAACTAGCTGCAACAAATTCATTCATTTATGCTTTCTTAATTTCTTTCATACAACAAACCACTTTTTCCATTCAATCTCAATATTTTTTCAGAGGTCATTTTGTACATCCAATAATTACTATATGTAACTTAATCAGTATATGTACAACTGAATTTTGATAAACAGTGCGAGTAAAAATTAATGTTTTTGATAATTGATACTGATCAATTTATAACCACAATTATTTTATAAGCCCACATATCAATTAAAATATGTTTGTTGTAGGCAGTAACTGACTACAATGAACTCCACCTACAACAAACAAATTTCACAATCTCTTGGAATTTGCTGTAGCCAATTTCTATGGTATTTCGTTTGTAATTCTCTTAGGGACTGAGATACCAAGTAGTAAAGAAGGGTAAAATCCCGTGTTGCAATGATGAAAAATATCAGTAGCCTACCTAAGTATGCAAATTTCTTCAACTATCTTTATGCCTATATTAATTTTTAGCTCCTCAAATAAAAAATAGATCAGAATATTATGTTTTTGAAATAAATAACCTTCTTTTTCACCCTGTATCTCAACCTCCATGAAAATTATGAAAAAAATGCATTCAAATTTTCAGTGTATTTTCTTTGGATTGGGGACAAAATCTGTGGGAGAATGTAAATCATATATGACAAATATATAGGTCACTGAAATTCTTCTACACACTTTATCTATATTATAAGGATAAACAGCATTTTAATATCACAAATATATATATATACGTTAACTATATTTGTCAAAAAACTGGAGAAAGTATTTTATCGCGGATTGGAACAGAATTTAGAATATGTATATATTTTGAGTCCATATCGATTAAATTTAAAGATGTGCCCAATCCACCTATTAATTTTTGAATAATGGTTATTTAAATATAAAATTTTTAGATAGTGGAATTAAAGCATTAATTCTTCAAGGATGTGGAATACCTTGTTGTGAGAAAGTATTCTCACCAGAAGGTAAATTCAACAGAATTTAAACGTGTTCAGCCACTTCATATTTAACATATGGTAAGCCAAAACCAAGGCGAACACTGGCAAATTTAGAACTGGTTTGGATGGTTTATATGCTGGCTTAATTATACGCACACATACACTATGTGAGAGCGGCCCAGTTGCGTCATCTCTTATGGTGATAAGAAATGATAGGCCATTTTGTGTATGGATCGTGGCATCATCGGATTGTCAATATGTGTCATGATTTGGGACTTGTACATTACCTGCATGTACTTGCAGGTAATTACGATCAAACGTAATTTGTGTTCATTTAACATTACAAGGACTATTATTTGGCGACTTTTTCATTGGCTAGAAATAGCTGATGCGACTTAGAAAACTTATAGTCAACTAGAAGTGGGAAATTTACCCTTTATACCAAATAAACATTGCCCATAAATGGACGGGTCAACAAATCTTGGTAGATCACGCATAAACATCTGCTAAATAGGAAAAATAGTCCTATAATAAATTTCTGTCTCAAATTCGGTAAAGCTGGATTTCCGAAAATTACGAAACGACAAATTGATAAAAAAGATCATATCAAAAAACGATGAAAGTAAAATGCCTGGAAATGTAAACGAAAATCCAGAAGAAAGAGAACGCAGATTATTGGTTGAAAACAAGCTCAAGTAGAAAAAGAGCTATTTGACCAATATACGAAGGAAATTGTAGCAAAAGCAATATCAGAATACGATAAAAAGAAAATTGAAGAAAATGCTAAAAATACACTCAAAAAACAAATCCAACAACCAGAGTTTCTCCCAAAAGACGTAGAAACTTGGTTTATTCAACTGACTGGCTGTTTCTGACTCGAGGAGATTCCTCAAGAGCATAGATACAGACAATTATGTGGAAATACGCCTGCACAAATAATAAAAGCTTGTCCAGACATCATGGAATATCCTGACGAAGCAGAAGACTCATACAGTTGGTTCAAAGAAAAAATAAGAACAGCATTTGGCATAACAGCTTGAGAGGAAATCCGAGAACTAATGAGAGGCATGTCCATTGGAGACAACAAGCCCACAGTATTCATGGCCAAACTAATGAATAAAGGGGATAATCATATATCACCCCTAGTAATTGCCGACCAATTTTGTCAACAACTACCCACATCAGTTGTGCAATCACTTGGAGCTTTAAACTTCACAAACGCTACCAGTGATGAAGCATTAATAAATTTAGCAAAGGCAGCTGAAAAAGCACTTGAATACACAGGTAAAACTGCAATTAGTGCCATGTCAGCAGAAAAATCTGAAATAGCAGAATTGAGAGCCAAAATTGCTGCCCTAAAAATAGAAAACAAAAACAACAATGATAGCAGCAAAGGAAATCGAAACAGCAATTCAAGATACCAAAATTGGAGAGAACGAACTTCTAGATCTCGTGACTGTAGAAATTATAATAGTAGAAAAAACAGCCCTGGCAGAATGCCACCAAATAGGTCCAAATCTAGACCTAAACACAAAAACCCAAATTGGCGAGAAGATTATTGCTTTTACCATAACAAATGGGGATCAATTATGGCATACGATACAAAAAGATGGATTGATAGGCTGCCAACCATCCTGTTAGGCCTCCAATCAGCCTTGCAAACAGATACTGGACACTTAGCGGCCCAATTAGCACTGCTCTTACCAGGGGACTTTTTCAATGAAACCAAAAAAAGATGACGCAAGTCAATTTCTAAAACAAGCTGCAACTCATGGCAAACCTAAAATCTATGTCTCGAGACACTTAGCAACAACTACGCACATGTTTTTACAAGAAGAAGGGATGAAAAAGGCTTTGCAGAAACCCTACACCAGACCCTACAAAGTAGTGGATAGAACAGAAAAAAGGTTCACCCTACTCATAGCAGATAAAGGGAAAAAAGTCTCAATAGATTGTGTTAAACCTGCATTCCTAATAGCAGATGATAAAATCAATGTCATAAAAACAAATAGAGAAAATAAAATAGATATTGACAAAAACATAGTCAAAAACTCACAAGAAGTAAATGAAACTATCAAACAAAACATCGACACAAAAGAGCTAAATACACAACCAGAAATAGTACAAGAAACATAGCAATGTACTCAAACTAAATTTGGAAAAAACGGTTGAAAAAACCAAAGCCAAAAAAGCTGTCAAATTCGATGAAAATGTACGGAAATACTACTACAACCCAGAAACACCTATAAAACCTAGTAAAAGAGGAAGGCCCAAAGGTAGTTATAAAAAATGAAACCAAATTCCGAGTCGTAGATCGAAAAGGTTAGCTCAAAACCAAAAAAGCTAAACCAGAACATAGATCACAAACACAAAATTCACTCACATAAAAAACACCAAAAGACCCAAACCATAGAAAAATAAATGGTTACAAAAAGCAAAATAAAAATTCAATCACCATTAACTCTTGCAACAAAATATAGCAGGTCAGACAAAAACAAAAACATCAAAAAATGGTTATAAAAATCAAAAAATAAATCTTCTGTCTCCGGGATTCGAACCTAGACACAGAGAAGAAAAATGCGAAAATAAAACAGCTTGAAAATTAAAACATCTAGGGTGTGATTCAAAATAAACTCGCGTGCGTTTTTATACAAACACAAATCAGCTGACGAACAATAAGAAACGGTACAACTGCAATGACATAATATCCTTATTGCAAAACATACCACAACGTACGTTGAGATAAGGATAAGGCATCACCGTTCCTTATTGCATTGACCTAGAATAGAATAAAGTTCATATTCACGAATACGTTGACCCACATAAAAACACGTGGCAATTTAAATCAACAAATTTTGCTCGTAGAAACTTCTACGTGGGAATTTCTTAATGGTGGGAAAATACCAAATCTATTATGCTGAGATGAATTATGATAAACTCGACGACAAATTCGTACCAAATTAAACATCTAAAAGCAACACACAAATCATTTGTTTGTTGATTGCGCTCCGAGCAACATCGCATTCAATTTCATACTAATTTGTTCAATTCGAACACCTATTTCTGTGCCCAAATCACTCTTGAAAAACTTCTATTTTCTATTGTCTTAATTGACATACATCTCTTGCAAAAATGTCTTCCACCAACAAGTCTGAACCTTTGCTCGACTATGAGGAAGCCCTCCTCGCAGAAGAGCAGGAACAGAATAACAGGGAACATGACATTATTCTCTCCCAACTTTCCTCATCGGGCGAGCAATCTCGCTTTGAACCACATACCGAGGCCAGAGGTCAGTTCGATCATATCTGAAATGACCCAACCTCTTCTTCGCCACCTTCTTATCGGCGAGACCTCGGATGCTCCACGATCTATTAGTACCCACATGGATGTGGACCCATCTAGGAGCAATCAGCCATCTCGCTCCAAAATCACAGTCCATAGACTGGAAAACCAAATCCAGCCTTTCTTCCAACAATGGAATTCCATCCCAAATTTAAATTCCAGAAACTCTACCCAGTCGATAAGGCACAAAAATAAAAAGAGAGGTGCACGTTCCCATGCCAACTATAACCAACGGAGAATCCTTAATTACCATGCAGGGAACTTCATTGGCCATGCCTTAGGCCAAGCTCTCCGTGACATCCTCTTTGGAGGATCTAGGTCTTACAGAGGATGTAATTCCACCGGACAATCATCAGTTCAACGTCCCCCCAACTTTTAGAGTATGATGGGACTTAGTCTTTTCTTACAAAAAAAAACTAGGGGGGAGTGGCTGTGGGGATGTTTCCCTCATTTCCTCCTTTCAGGGCTTGGCCCTGCGTTGACAGATGGGTAGCAGACCCCAAACTAATAGTGCATTGCACGTTAAACAAAATACATCGTTTGTATGCACTCATACAGACAATACGTTTATACGTTTACCATTAAACAGTAAAGGGAGATGAGTGAGTATGTAATTAGTACATACTCACTGATAGTATACGTGCTGCGGTCTGTATAAGGTACCACCTCGCCTTTGGACAATTGCCCCAGTTAGTAGGTACACTTAGTGTATGGTAAGGCATTAAACCAGCTAGCTACCGGTACCAAGAAATAATTCGGTCGCCCCGCACATAAAACCACTCTCTCTCCTTGAGTTCCATAAACCCCGTGTAGGTAGCATCTACCTACACCAAACAAGCCACAAAAGGCTTTCATGGGCTACATATAGGTGTTAAACATTTTTTAATCTACACAGTAGTTTCAGAGGGCCAGGTTCCCAAAATTTTACAAAGGCACCATACACTGTCATACTGATAACTTCTGTAAATTAAAAGATTCTGGGCTGAAATTCTTATAGTACATAGAAACTGTTTAGGACTGATTTGGTATTGAATTTGAGAAAAATTGGTCAACTGTTTTTCCAAATGGCAGCCGTTACAAAATTTGACACTTTTATGAAAATACATACTTACTGCGGTTATGATACGCAGAAGAGATATTTTGTCTTAAATTTTAGGAAATTTTTATAGTAATAAAATGTAAAACTTTGTAAATTATAAAAAATAAATAAATGTATCTTAATAAAAACCGAGTTACTTTTTGATTTTTAACTTTTTTAATAAATACACGAGTGCAGTTCAAAATTTCAGAGGAAAATAGTACACCCCTCACTTGTCCAAAGCCAGTTTAATCAGCTAATTTTATTACAAAATTGAAAGGATTCAATCTTAAACCGTTACACTTTTCTGGTTTTCTGTCTTACTGACACCAAATAATAAAACAAAACTTATCTACTCTTAGTAAGAAAAAAAAAACAGAGCCTTAATTTCTCAGGTTTGTACAGGTTTTGTTCTTACAATATAAACTAACTAGTCAGCAACCTGTCTTGGCCAGGCTGTGAAAAAATAATGACTAAATCACAATTGGAGCGATGGACAGTCTATGTTTAATAACACACTGGCACCAGTCAATAAACTTTCCAGGGAATCTATCAATAAGAAGGTATTCGGTTGAAAAAAAAAAAAGCAAATTCGGCCCATATTTGCTGCTGTTGTAACGTACACTTATAATGTTATTTATTTTTTCCTATTCTCAGGCTAGATAAGACATACATCTATTTTTTGTTTTCATGTACCTATACTTTAGTATTCCAATATACACTGTTATTATCACACTGTTCTCAACTTCATTTTTGAAACCTTAGATATAACAATTGGCGACGAGGTAAATCTTGTTCATTTTTTTTGTGTTTGAGATATTAATTGTGCTGTGTCCCGATTTTCATATTCAATTACCTACTGAAAGTGTCACGAAAGGTTTGGTACCTGGGTTGCTTGATAAGCCATTTTCAACCTTTAATATCTGGGTCATGTTGTTTAACACAATAAAATAAGCAAATCACCAGAGAAAATTCGAGCTTTAAGGGAGATGCCACATCCTTCAAATGCTGACAAAGTTCGAAGATTTTTGGGTATGATCACGTACTATTCACAGTTTATCCCAGATTTTTCTTCAATATCATACCTTCTTCGCAAATTATTAAGAAAGAAAGAGAGTTTCTTCTGGTCTTCTCTACGTGAATCTGCATTCATCAAGCTAAAGAATGAAATTTGCAGTGATCAAGTTTTAATGCCATACAATCCAGTCCTACCAACTCTCCTTACATCAGACCCAAGTCCATTTGGCATTGCTGCAGTTCTCAGTCATATTGTTGATGGCCAGGAAAGGCCAATTGCTTACACATCTCATTCTCTGATTCCAGCTGAGAAAAACAACAGTCAACTTGACTGAGAGGCATTAGCCATAATTTTTGCAGTTACACACTTCTATGATTATATTTTTGGTTGGTACTTCATTCTTGTCACAGACTGAACCACTCACTCGTATTTTCCCAACTCACAAAGCACTGCCACAAATGACATCGTCATGTCTGCTCTGTTATGCTTCATTTTTATCTGGGTTCAATTATACTGTCAAGTTCAAAAAGGGTAAAGAAAATGTGAATGTTGATTGTTTGTCAAGAGCACCAGTAAACCGGAAACATGTTTCAACTGATATTGCCATTGGTGAAGAAGTTCACCAACTGCTGGCATATTCAATATTTCAGATTTCAAATGAGTCAATTACTGCTGAAATCATTGCAAAAGAAACATCGAATGATGCAGAGCTTGGGCCGATTTTACAATCTTTGCACACCAAAACAAATGACTCACCCTTCACAGTAAATAACGGTCATCTTTTTCAAAATGATTGAGTTGTAATACCAAAGTATCTCCAGAAACAAATTTTAGATGAACTTCATACTACTCATCTTGGCATTACCAAGATGAAGCAACTTGCACGCCATTATGTATACTGGAAATGCCAAGATGGAGACATCGAAAAATTAGTCAAGTTGTGTGAAAGCTGTGCCAAGATCAAATCAAATCCAGCGAAAGTTCTTGTACACCCATGGGAGGAGCCTCAAGAAAATTGGGATAGAGTTCACACTAACTATGCAGGCCCATTCCAGAACCATCAGTTCCTTGTCTGTGTTGATGCTAAATTAAAGTGGGCTGAAGTCAAGTTAGAGAAAAATGCTCCTACTTCGACTTCAACCATTCAACTTCTAAATGAAATTTTTGCAGTTCACGGGTTTCCACACACATTAGTTTCAAATAATGCAACTTTTACGAGCGAGGAACTCTAGCAGTTCTGTGGAAATAATGATATTTTCCAAAAATTCATTGCACCAAGCCATCCAGCAACAAATGGGCTTGCAGAATGTCATGTGCAGACATTGATATAGCGCCTGAAAGCAGCTGTTGCTTATCCAGCTCCATTAAAGGATAAACTATGTAAAATCCTTTTCCCACACCAAGCTACACCACTGTCACCTGGTAAATCACCAGCAAAGCTCTACCTACATCAAAGAATTCGTATTTGATTGGATGCCATTTTCCCGCAGCAACTTTCTTCCACAAAGGTATCCTTGCCCAACATTTGTCAACTAAAAGAGGGGGAGACAGTTCAAGTATGCACATTCAAAGAAAATTGAAATACTTGGGAATTTGGTACTGTCATACATAAATTGGGTCGATGCCACTATACCATTTGACTTGACTCTGGCCATACAACCAAGTGTCACATATATCAACTTTGATCTACTCTGGTATCTCAAAAGAAAGCTGTCTACTTTGGGCCAACTCAATCATTCAATATACCTAGAACTCCAAGGCAGTCGGAGGCAGTTCAACAAGCACCACCTAGAACATCAGTCCAACTAGTACCACTCCCAGAGCCAATCCAACAACCACCAAGAGGACCTATCCATCAATCATGCCATATGACGAAAACGCCGATCCGTCTTAATGATTATGTTACATGAATTTTACTATCATTTATTTTATCCATGTTTACCACTTTTACTAATATTTGTGTTTTTAGCTAGTTTACAATTTTTTTTGTATCTTTTAATTTTTCAAATTAAGGGGAGAGATTGTCGTAATGTATACTTATAATGTTATCTCTTTTTTCCTATTCTCAGGCTCTAAGACATACATCTATTTTTCGTTTTCATGTATCTATACTTTAGTATTCCAATATACATTGTTATCGTCACACTGTTCTCTACTTCATTTTTGAAATCTTAGATATAACAGCTGCCTATTTCATATTTTTGGCATTTTGAAAAAAAAAAAAAAAAAGTATCTAGATGTGATACTGATGCACCCAAATACCAATTTTAAACTTTCTAGCTTGATGGGAAGCATAAAAAATAAATGTGGGACGGAAATCTGGACGTTTTTGAATTTTATCTAGTATATAGATGTTCCTTGGAAACATTCAATTACATATAATCCAATCGAAAAATTTTCTCTCGTTGCAGAATCAAGATCGAGATCCAATCCCTTGAATTTTGAATCGATCCAACTGAATTAGATTGAAACGATTATATATTGCACTGTAAGATTCAAATGAATTTTTCAATAGAAGAATCGAATCAGATTGAACTAAACTGTTCGATCTCAACCCCTGTATAAAGATAAATAATGACCAGAAACTATTTATTATCAGGGTTTAATAATGAAACATTTGCCATTCCTTATTTTTAACGTCAATCAAAAAAATTTACATTCTGAGAGGATTCTTCATTTAAGCCTGTTATTATTCAAAGCTAGTGAATAGATCGATTTCCGTACCTATTTAAATGAATTTTTTCGACCTAATGAAAGTTATCTAGATCGTTTTGTCGTACTTAAAAACCCAGAGTATGTAAATTTCAGAAATATTGTGGCTAAAATTATTCAGAAGCAGTTTATATGCATAAATAGACATACAGACATACATACCCGCACACATACAAACAATTATTCCTCTTATTAAACTATAAGATACGATAAGTTTAATACAGTTAACAGCAGAAAAATTATCACAAGGATTTGGCAAGTTATTATATTTTAAAGTGCATCTGAATATGGCGGACTAAATACGTCAAAAATGTTATTCAATATGTTCAATCAATGAAGGTACACCAGTTTGAAAGCATCCAAACATTACAACCAACCAATAGAGCATCTCTAGCGAGCGACAATGCATAAAACATTTTGTTAACATTATCCCATTCATACAAATCAACAAATAATAAAAAATTACACCACAAAGAACAGTAAATTTCGCATTTTACATTTAACAAATAAAAGATTTTGGTAAATATCGCATAGATATTAATTTTAAATTACTGGTTGATGGAAAATTTCTGAGAAACGTAGACAGCATGATTCCTCTCAAACAACCAAAAAGATTACAACTAAAGGCTAATTTAAAAGGGCGCAACAATAGAATTCTAAATGGTCTTAAATTTTAATTGAACTTCATTTTATACAAGGCAGAAATCGTCGCGAAGCTAAATTCTCATCATGCATTTTTTTGAGCTGATAGATGTTATTACCAGCCTCCATCATTCTCTCAATCCAAAAGCCTACATTCAGACAAAAAATTCAACGGTTTCTAACTAAGTACAGAAGAAAAATTGGTCACGAAAATTAAAAAATACGCAAAATTTAAAATACTTGCCATGTTGAAATGAGGAGTGTCTTGTACACTTATTCAGGTTGCACATGATCTTATCTCAAAATAACTAAACCGATTTTCACCATTAATGTTTCTGTAGCAATCTTTCATACAAAGATCTATCAAGTCGATGAAGTAAGAGTCGAAAGATGCCAGATTCAAAGAGTACCTACTGATAATTATTATATTATTACGATTATTATTACCACTATTATCATTATGATTATTATTACCATTATCATCATTATGATTATCATTATCATTATGAATATAATTATCATAATCATAATCATAATCATTTATCGGTTATCTATTATCTATTACTTATTATTCATTATTCATTTGACGCATCTGGCCTGAAGTAAAATAATCAAAATTATTTAAAATTTAAAATTCAGTGTCTGCCCTAAATATATCCAGATATGCAACTTGCGTTACCTAAGCTATTTACTTTTTCATTTTTCATTTTCATCAACCCCTCATCCCACTTCCTTCGCTTCACTCTAGGTTGGTGGTTGATAACAAAACTCATATTCCCACCTTTTCATACCAGTTTTTTCTTTCCCTTTCACTATTTTTTCTGAGGAACAGGTAATTAAATCTCTCACTTCATATGTTCACCTTTTCAACTATTCATCACACAGCATTCTCTGTTTTTCAGACAGAAAAACTTATGAATTATTTTGTTTTATGTCATAAGATAATGTGTTTTTACATTCAATATACTGTGTAATTTTATAATCATGGTTCATTGAATTTCTTTAGTGGCAATGGCCACTGGTGGTGTTGTTCCTAGGCACAGCTGAAAACTATGATCTCAAAATGTAAATGAATGCACCAAAGTACATAGCCAAGGTTCACAATCTTTTTAAAATTTGATCAGCATGATTTAAATTCAAGTCTTACAAATCCCTGGCAGGCTATCTGGGTTGGGTGATGCTGATTCTGTGGGCATTATCCAGTGTAGATAGGTAATATCTTGCGTATTCATTTAGTTGAAAATCCTGTCAGGACCGTAAGAGGATTGCCAAATTGGCCCCCCTCCTGGCATACCACACATTATTCATTATTTATTATTCATTAGTATTTATCATATTTTATTATTTATTATTATTATTTTTGGATACAGAATACCACTTACCAACTAAAATACCTGCACATTAGTTTATCCATTCTGACTTGATCATTATAGGTCCACCTTTACTCTTTTATCACACATTTTCACTACATCACCTCAATTTTGGAAAATATTAATAGAATTTTGACATCATATCCATTGATATTTTCCTTGTAAAAATTTGTTAATACCATCAAGTGTGAAAGGGAGAAATAGACCGTGTGACCAAATTGCATATTAATACATGTATACGACAATAATGATCACTTCTACATTCAAGGACACTAAACTGTCAAAAATCTTGATATGGTTCACGATGTGCCACCAAACGTATGAAACGTACCTATACCTACACTATACAAACCAGGCAGTTGATAAAATACTGAAGTGGCTATACGTTTTACAATGTTACTTTTTCAGCAATGGGTTACTTATTTTTGATTAAGGTTTTACTCATAAGTCCATAATTAGTGAGAAGTTATTCACTGATAAGGAATTGAGTAATCTCGAAAGTTTATTCAGAATTTCTGGAAATTAGTTTTTTATGTTGTCCTGGAACAATTGTATAAAATTCAAAAGAAGAGCTGAGTACGCCCCAACAATTCTTCATGTTCTACCATGGAATGTGTGAATCTTTTCTCATATTCTCATTTCAATACATACTCCTTATCAATATTAAGTCAACTTGAAATTATAATTATATTGGAATTTCTTGTTTCAGAGCAGTACAGTTCGCGGTTCAAAATTTTTAGTGGTTTCGATTTACATTTTCTGTAACTGCCATTAGTACCGAATATTCATTTTTCAAATTAGCCTGGGAGTCTTCAGAAATTGATTCGGGGTTCAAAAGAGTAAATGCAAGAAAGCCAGGAACCAAAAATCCTAAAATCGAGTAACTAGTGCACAAACGAGCTATGTGCTAAGGCTTAGTCGTAAGTCGTTACGTCTTTAAGTTCACAGTTAAAGCCAAAAAGTTTTGAGAAAGGAATAGAAATAACGTTCGTTGCATGTCAGTGGATATTTATTCAATCGAAAATAGTACATGCCTATTGCTGTTTTCAGGACTGTAAGGTTGCTTATTATCAGATGTCAGCTCATCAGAGCTGGGCCAAAACATCAAGATATATTAACATCAGTCTGGTGGGTACACATCATAAGCCAGAATTTAATCTGCAAACCGCAGGCAGAACCTGGACACATAGTAACCGAATTTTCAAATGATATTCTCTACGAAGCTTTTGTCCTCAACAATTAATACTAACAACTCATTCCGGAAGGATCATTAAAATAGAAAATTGTACTCACTCTCTATTTTCACTAGGGCAGTTCTCGAAATCAACACAGCCGGTGATAATCCACGGGTGATATTTGCTATACATTCATATGAGCCAGCTACCGATGAACTGGTTCTTTTCTTTGGTGTAACCTAAAAACAAATACTTAAAATTTATTCTTCAAAAATAATGAAAGCAACCCCTTCCAGAAAAAAAAAAAAAAAAAAACATTCAACAAACTTATTCAAATTATTAATTTGTACTTCGAAATTTGTTAAATTTGAACACAAATGATTACATCTTCAAAATGAAAAAAGGAAAATAAAACGAGAAAAAATGTTGCTGCCAACGATAGTTTGTAATAGTAACTTACGAGTAGCTTTATTTTGATTAGATACTAACTAGATAATCCTATTAATTCAGGGCAACTCCAAAAATTTTCAACTCGGATAGAACACAAAGAAATATTTTGTTAAGAAAAGTATAGCTATAAACACTCATATCGATCATCAGAATGAAAATTTTTTCCCATCCGTACATCTCCACTATTTCTTTTTAGCTCTACCTCGGAAAAGAATAGCTCCTTCAAAATTGAAGTGCCATCAATCATGCGTTTTTGACTTCATATAATATTACATATTGGCCAATGTTCACTGGTAATTGTGCACATCAAGCAGTACACATACAAGGTCTGACAATAAAGTTCCCAGATTAATTTTAGCACTGGTCTTCTGGTTACACTGCAACATTTAAATTTACGGCATGTGGTAGTTTCAAGGCCATTGGTTTTGATTTGTCTGTTCAAACGAAGTTTTACTGGGTTCATAATTTTAGTTTGGCCCATAGCTGACAACTGATGGACAAGGAAGAAAAAAATGAGCAATGAATTGTGATCAAATTCCTCACTGAAATTGGTAAGACTAACCTTGAAATCATTGAAATGCTAAATGCAGGTTACCATGGCAACACCCTAGAACGATCAACCATTTTTGATTGAGTAAAACGTTTTCCCAAGGGGAGGGTATCAGTAGATGATGATCCACGTGAAGGCAGGCCAGTAACTACACGAACACCATCTAACATTGGGAAAGTGAGGTATACTGTGGATAAAGATCACTGAAAAATGACAAGAGATCTCACCAGTAATACCAATGTGAATTGGGAAACAGTTAGACTGATTTTACGGCAGGATTTGGAGATGAAGAAAAAAGTTCCAAGCTTGTTCCAAGACTTTTAACAAGTGAACAATAAATTTTTTGAAAACTGCTGTGAAAATTGGCTTCATCAGGAGGAAGGGGAAGGGATATTGAATCACATCATTACAGGGGATGAAAGTTAGATCTATGAATATGATCCCTGTTCAAAAATATTGATCATATCCTGGTTAGCCAAGAGTGAGCCTCGTCCAAAAAAAACAAGAATGTCAAAATCAAAAATCAAAATCAACGCTCATCATCTTTTTTGACTGTTAAGGGGTCATTATGCAAGAATGGCTTCCTACAGTGAACAAAGAGTACTACCTCATGCTCATGAAAAAGTTATGGGAAAGAATCAGAAAGAAAAGACCTGAACTTTGGAGAGAAAAGAATTGGTTGTTGCACCAGAACAATGCTCCAGCAGACAGTGCCTAAATTGTGCAGCAATTTTTTGAACAAATTAGAACTAAAATACTGACAAAACCCCCTTACTCACCAGACCTAGCTCCCTCTGACTTCTACCTCTTCCCCAAGGTGAAGGACATCATGAAAGGAACCAGATGCAGCTCCTTAAAAAACATTCAAGAGGAATTGGCATGGGTGCTGAAGGTAATATCAAAAGAAGAGTTCCAGGAATGCTTCCAGAAGTGGAAACAATGCTGGAAAAAGTGCATTTGTGTCAAGACGGAGTACTTTGAAGGGGACCATATTGCTGTATCAGATTAAATAAATATATTTTTTCAAAAATACTTAATCCGGGAACTTTATTGTCAGACCTTGTATACTAACTGTGGGAGTGTGTATATGTAAGTACACGACACCACACAAACACCAATGCAGGTCGGTTGCGTGTATACAAAGTTGTATGTGTGCGGGCTGAGCCCAGTAAACAAGTTTAGCTGCACAGACGAAATGTACAACCGTGAGCACCAAAAGATCGTTTGTGGGTTTTGCCCCACTGGCCTGCTAGGTGGTCGACGAGTGTGTAATACACACTCGTTCGTCATCGACCACCCGTCGCCACACCACTCTCCTCCTAGTAAGTTTCCGAGGAAACTTACAGTGACCTGTGACGCCAGTCAAGTTTAGCGCGGCATTCACTACTATGCTCACGGATGTCGTTTACGTAGTAGGATTGCCAGGTCTCTTCGGTTTGGGCTTACCAAAGTTGGCTGGGAGAGTGGGACAGGAAGGATGTGTATGGGATTCTCGAGGCTGGGGAGTAGGACGCACTTGAGTTTGTGATCTCATGAGCGGAGTCTGGGGACAAGACGTGGGAATGCTCATGAGAGGTGGGGGTAGGTTATTGGCAGCGCCATTAAAGGCGGCATAACCAGGGCCTGAGGGTAAACCAGTGCCGAGAGTTGTAGATGTGGGGGAATGGAAATTCTGGGTGGAGGCATCACAACTTGGGGAAGTGGCATCGGTGTTGTCACTAGAGCAAGCAACAGGGCGTTATGTGCTGCAAGCATGGCAGCGGTAAATTGCTCCCGCAGCTGCAGTGTTTGATTCTGCAACACAGGAGGAACCACCAGTTGCAGTAGAGGGGGCTGTACCACAGACAGGGCAGGTTCCTGTGTGGAAGCCTGAGGTGGAGCGGGAGTTTGGGTCCGGGATTTGCCGCGTCTTTTGTCCCATTTAAGCTCCATATAGGAGAGACCACGAGCGCAAGCTTCACGCTAGACGCAGCCACCTGCCTTACAGTTTAAACGGGGACGCTTCGCCAGTTTGCCATCATCCGGGGGACTCTTAGCACAAGAGGTGAATGGCTGAGGCTCGTGGACATTTTCCGGCGAAGGTGTTGCCGTTAAGTCGATAACGGATGAGTTATTGATGGCAGCACTTTCTGTCGGTTCAACCTCTTCACGCACTTGTGAGAGTACGCATTGAGGGACCAACGTGGGGGTTGGGGAGATGGATGGTTGGGGCTGGAGTTGGGTCGACGTCCATCATTGTCTCTTCCTGGGCAGTCGGTACGACCAAAGGGCGAAGTAGAGGCAACTTGCCTTTTGAGACCGACGATGCCTTTTGAGTGGCTACTGGTGCCTCCGCCACTTTGGAAGTTAACGGTTGGGGGGACTGCTTTGTTGCTGCAGACGGACGATTACCACTAGTACGCTACGTAGTAGTAGCTTTCACTCGGCGCTTCAAAAGAGGAAGTGGTTCAATCTGCTTGACCGTCTTGAGCGGCGGGAATTCCCCAGAGGGGAGGCCTGCCGAGGAAGATGGTTGAGGACCGGGCAAAGGTCCCTTAGATTGAACGTGCTGTACAACTTCAGCAAATGTGTGGGGGTCAATCCGCGCATTGCCTAATTGTACAGTGGCCCAAGCGTGAGGTGGCGTCTCCAACAAGTACGCAGTCTTCCTGGGGAGTGGCACGAAAACCCGAGAACGAGAGCTACGGACAAGGCCGCGCTGTATGAACTCAGAGCCTCGAGCCGCCACTCCAGGAGCAAGCCGGTACTGTTGAAGGGGCGCACCTCCACCCCTGGCAGCAGACTCCACCCCCTGCCTCAGCGTCGATCACCGTTGCAGTACTCGCAAAGGAGTACGGCTTGCATCTCTTGTGCAGGTCCAACAGAGGTAGGTGTCGCAGATGACGCCAATACTTGATCAGACGTAGAGGATACAGGCGATGTCTGCTTCACCGGTGGAGTGGTGGCAGTAGCCATGGGGGAAGAAGATGGGACAACGTCAGCAGGTGATGTCGGGAGAAAGAAGGAGGGAGAAGGGGAGCGATGGTCGTCTACACGAGGAGACGATGGTGCATCGCCATTACCACCCTCTGTTGGTGGAGGTGTAGCCCTTAAAAGGGCTGTTTCTTGAACTTCCAAAATCTCGGACATGCAAGGGGAAAGACGCTCTTAGGACATTTCACCAGTCTATTACGCTATGTGAAATATAGCTAAAAGCGCCTGATGAACAGCATGTGATGAAGAGTATATAACTGCTGGGTGCGCCAAGAAAAGAGTGAGTTTCTAAAACACAAATTTTACTCGTTTTCTTGACCGTAACCGTCGTTTATTTTCGTCTTGTAAACACGAACGAAGGTGTGGTGGCGTCAGCTGTTGTTGCACATTAATATTACGAGTTTGTTTTGTAGGCGGGGCCAGTTTGTCTTCCGAGGAGGAAGACGCGTCGTACTTATGCGACTGGGTGGCGCCACGAAACAATTTTCGTAATATGTCGTTGTCTACAACGCTTGACTTGTCATCAGTTGCGTGAGCTGACTCGGTCGAGTGCGGGAGGGGAAGGGAAATTGCAATCAGTTCGTTGTCGAGCGTAGCATCAGCTGTTCGACTAGGAGACTGGCCAATGGGGTGCGATTGTGTATTTTCCTTCGATAACGCTTCGGGATACGATTCTTTATTTTGATCGTAAGTAATTACAATCGGGGAAGAATCGAGCGTGTCATCTGTGTGTGGAGACAACATCGAAGGTTGGGGTGAGGCATTCGGGGATGAGTTGTCGTTTTTAGGTAAAACAACCTCAGATGACAAGTCAACTGGTGGTCCCAAAGGATCATCGACGGAAGTTGAGTCATCTGGGTCGGCTTCTATATCTGTGTAGACATAGGCCGGCATGGAAATCCATAATATTTGGGACAGGTTATTTGTCAGGGATAGTTTGTGCGTTGAGTGCCCTGTAGTCACCAAGCATGCGCCATGTTTTGTTGGGCTTCATGTGCATATGCAAGGGGGATGACCAGGCACTTTTGGAGGGTTGGCATTCACCACGTTCGAGCATGGTTTGGAAGGGAAGGCGGGCTGCCTTTAACTTCTCAGGATGTAGACGACGGGCACGGCAAAACACCAGTCGACCTACAATTACGATGTTGTGGGTGACTTTGGTAGGGGAAATCCTCGAGCGTAAGCCTTCTTTACCAATTACACCGGGAAATTTATCGAGGATTTTTTGGAATCGACTATTTGAGTGGGAGGTGGTCTGACAAATCTACGGGGGATAGTCGATAGGGCGAGGTTTACCTACTACAGCTAGTCCAGTGGTCTTATCAAGGAGGTGCCCTTTGCTAACATCGGGAAGCAGTTGGTAGTGGCCAAGGAAGTCTGCTCCGATGATGGGATCAGCGATATTGGCGATGATAAAGGCCCAATTAAATTCGCGTCAAACGCCGAAATCTACCTGCACCAGCTTAACTCCGTAAGTACTAATTGGAGTTTGGTTCGCAGTGTAGATTTGGAGCTTAGCGTTGTATTTCCAGTCTTCAGCGGTTGGAGGTATAGCCGATATCTCCGCACCAGTGTCAACCAGGAAGTGATGCTTGCTAAGTAGATCTTCCACGAATAGACGAACTGAGGTGAAAACGAGTGGGAGTGCCATCTTGACTGACTCGTTTACTCGTTTCCCAAACGAGTAGGTGATTTGGAATCGCGGCGATTGCAATTTTGGGGTTTGTCCCACCACGAACATGGGGGGTCAGAGCAGTTACGCGATTTCCTCCCAAACTGTTGATCATACCAACAGTAGCCATCGCGTGAATGGGAGGGAGAATGGGTATTTACCGGTCTCTTACCATCGATGACTCGTAGCATCGTCCATGGTTTCGAACGACTGGAGCTAGTCACGAGAGCGCGATCTATCTCTGGACCTGGCATCGTGTGAGCGCAAACACCTATGTTTGGGGAACAGGGAGGTTCTTTTGGGGGGTTGACAGAACTCACCTGTTTTCCAGCCAAGAGCTGTTGAAGCAGCTGGGTAATGATAGCTAACTCCGAGGAATTAGCCATTGGTGCTGTCGACTGAGATGCCACGGGAGTTGCGATAGCGGAGATGGTGCTGGTTGCAGGGGATGTTGATGGGAAGGTTTGCTCGAGAGCTATTGCCTTGTCAGCTTCGAGCACTGCCTGTCGAGAGGTTGCGGGCTTAGTCATGGCCAATCTCTGGCGGATATTGACCAGGAGGGATTGGAAGAGAAGGTTGTGGAGGACATTTTCATTGACTCTTCCTTCGTTTAGCGTGACGAGGCGGCGATGGTACGCCGAAGGCCTCTCGGAAGGTTGATGATGGATATTCTCCAGCAGAGTTCTTATTTGGGTGTAGGAGGAAGGGGAAAATTCCTGCTGGATTTGGTTGCGGAAGTTCAACCAAGTGTGCAGCGAGTCGTCGGAACTGTAAAGTAATTCCGACACAGCATTGGCTACCTGGGTCGGCAAGTGGCTGGAGATTCTCAGGTAGAGCTGAGACTCGCTGGTATTGCCGCTGGCTCGAGTGAGATTCTCGATCTGCTGCAGCCAGAGACGCACATTCTTGGCATTGAAAGGTGGAAGGCCTGTGAGTAACCAGGGGGGATGAGCTTGTAAAGGAGGCAAGGTGGTACAGCCAATTGTGGCAGAATTTGCTTCCTGCCGGTGCAATTGACAATCGAGGATGGGGATAACCTCAGTGCTGAGCTGTCAACTGGCTGGTGCTGGTTGACCGGAAGCTCCTCGCCCGGGAGGTAACTGTCAAGAAATGGGTCGAGGTTTACAAGCGTGGAGGACTGCGGGATTGCTGAGTTTGTCGGTACATTCGACAAACGCATAGTGGTATGCGGCGTTGAGTGGACAGCAGTCGTGTGTTTTGGCTGATTCTCCATCCTCCTGGGAGGATTGCTGACTGTGGCCTTTGCAGGCGTCAGTGGGAGAACCAAGTCATCGAGGGACGACGGGGTTAGTTTGGAGGCCATGTTGGTAATTGAAAAAAGAGGCTAAGTTTTCACTTTCCTTGTCAGCAGCTGATTGCCGACTGTTTATTTCTCTTTGGGCTGGCTGGTTGGTACTTGCGTACTGACGTCAAGCCTGGAAAGAGGAGAGGGAAAAATGAAAAAATAGGGAGACGGAGAGGGAGGGAGAAGGAGAACCTTCTCCGTTGGCAGTTGAATGCCAACTGATTTTTATGGACGTTGGTTGGTACTTAAGTACCGACAAGCAATGAGGGAAAGGGGAAGGAGAAGGAGAACCTTCTCTGTCGGCTGACGAGAGCCGACTGAGTTACTTCTTCGGTTGTTGCCGGGTATGCCAACATTTGAAGAAGGGGCGTGGTTTTGGGAAATCAGCTGATAAAAGCCAATTGGTTGTTGTTTCCAAGCTAGTTGGAAGCGGTGGGGAAGGAGGTGACGGTTCATTCCCCTGTTGACAGTGAAACGTCAATAACAAAAATATAATACTTACGTCGGAGGTCACCACTTGTGGGTGTGTGTATATGTAAGTACACGACACCACACTAACACCAATGCAGGTTGGTTGCGTGTATACAAAGTTGTATGTGTGCGGGCCAAGCCCAGTAAACAAGTTTAGCTGCACAGACGAAATGTACAGCCGTGAGCACCAAAAAATAGTTTGTGGCTTTTACACCACTGGCCCGCTAGGTGGTCAACGAGTGTGTAATACACACTCGTTCGTCATCGACCACCCGTCGCCACACTAACCTTTCTCAACTACGCAACGACTTGGTCCTTGTGTACAATGCCCATTTTATCACACTGACCAAAACACAACATCAACAGTTTCTAATCAAACAATGAATATAATTATACATATTTCATACTTTTGTGATCAAACAGATCAGCTAATTGTTTTTCTTTTGCTATTTGTTTCAATTCAAAAACCTTATTTTGATGAGCTCGAGCTAATTTGTAGCACTTAATCATTAATGTTTTTAGTTCTTTCTGGCCTTCTTTAGAAATTACATGAATAATAAAAATACTGTCTTAAAAAACTTTAGGTAAATGGAATTGGGAATAGAACCAGCAACCTATAGATTAAAATAGCGGTGATGCTACCACACAGCTACAACACCAACAATTGCCTATGAAGGTGCGGGCATATAGGTTCACATCCCCACAACCACTCCTCCCAGTGCTGCAGCCACAGTTGGAACATGACAGTTCAAAGAGGGCAGAGCTGGGCTGCTGCTATGTGAGGAAACAAACAAACCCGCAATACAGCTTACACCATTATGGCTCAATGTTCCTCTATGGAGGGAGGTATGAGAACCAGTAGAAAGGTCCTCTTAAATCACATCGAAGTCACCAGTTCTGCTGGTTGCTGGTGTGAAGAATCAAACTAGCAACCTACAGGTTAAAATAGCGGCAATGCTACCACTGCCAATAGCTTGTGAAGATTCAGGCATAAAGGTTCACATCCCCACATAAACCTTGAGTGAAGTATTAACTTGGAAAAATTCACAATTAAGAAGCTATGCAACTTCAATGTCCTTGAAGACATCATGTAAAGCTATTAATTTAGCAGTGGTAGGTGATGATTAATGTATATTTTGGTGATGAACACCCCAGTTAATTAAATAACTGTACAACTTAACAAGATATTAGTTGCCTTTTTCTAATTCTTCTACGTTTCTAGGTTCATCATCGATGTCAGGTGCATAGGAGAGGTTAATGTAAGCAGAAATACCATCAGAATTCAAATGGTAAACGAAAGCTATGTCAACTAGTGATGGGTAGTTTGATCACGAGTTAATTCTTTGAACAAATTCTAAAAGTGAACTAATTGATCATTTAGTTCACTTCTAAATGAACTAGTTCATTAGTTCTTTTTTGTGATACTTCTCAGTTCTTATCAGTCTACTCTACTTCTACTCGATCCGTTGATCAAACTGAAGTTGAAGTAAGTAGCAGTCGATGAGTGAGTCAAACAATTAACCAATAGTTCTAGCATGAATTTATGAATATGAGTCGATCATCATAATATCATATAATAAATCAGATGATTCAAATGATATGAGTCAATCATGAATCAGCTGATTGAAGTGATCTAGTTGAAAAATTTACTGAACTACTTAACTAATTGAACTAGTTCAGTGAACTATTTCAATTTGGTGAAGCAGACTCAATGAACTAAATCTGCAAAATGAACTAAAATACCCATCTTTAATGACAACCTTCAAATACCTGACAATACAGTGCTAGTGATTTTTTATAACATCATCAGAGCCATTTTGGAATCAAGAAAGTTAATTCACAGAAAAAACAATTTCTGGCCTTGTGGCTCCAGAAATATATAATAGTGCACCAATCATGGATCTATATTCCGTACTATTTAAATAGTTTTATTTTCTTAAATATAAGCCAGTCTCCATTATCATTTTTGAGGGGTTTGAATCACAACAATAGTATTTTTGGAGAATCTTTTTAATCAGTTGTTTTTGAGAGAGCTTCATAATTAGTGATTCTCTATTTCTTTCAATTTTAAAACCTATAAGATGAGTCAGATTGTTGATCAGTTTTATTGTAAAATGAGTTTTGAAGTGATCCGTGGTTTTCTGAATCCATTCTGGATGATCTTTTGCAAGGAGTATGTCATCAAAATAAATTATCATAAAGGCTATCCCATCTGAATCATCTTTAACAATGTGCACACATCTGTTAATTTTTGATTTTGTAAAACAGGATTTTAAAAGATGAGAATACAATAACAACTCAATCAAATTTTTACTTGAGATTTTTAAACCATAAATAGATTTTTCTGATTTCAATAATTTTGATTTATTGAAATTGTAACTATGAGGGATGTTTAAATAGATATCATTCTTAATTTGAGAATTCAAATAAGCAGTCTTGACATTGTATTGCATTAATTATAAGTTCAGTATATTTGTGATGGAAAGAAGCCATTAAATAAACCAAAACTGAACTACAGGTGCATAAGTTTTGGTCATGGTGTATTCAGATCTATCCATGAAACCTTTGGCAACTGATCTTGTCTTTTGGTACATAATATTATTTTCAAAGACTTTGGCTGTAAAAATTCAAAATATGTCATTGGTTTAGCATTATAAGGTTGATCAACGACTCTCCAGACTTTAAGAGCTGACATGGACTTGAATTCTTCATTAACTGCTTTTAGCCACTCTTCCTTGAAAATATTATTGAAGACATCACTAAACACAATTGGCATAAAGTCTTCTATAAAAATAATTTGTTGCAATCTGAGACATTTTCCATTACATTGACACCATATACAATAGCCTCAATTTCTCCGACAAAGGTCTCTACTTTAATTCATCAAGCTTATTGGAAAAGTCAGCTAACGTTTTCATTTCATTGAATTTAACATTGCAAGATTTGTAAGACCACATCTTAATGGAATCCACTACTTGATATCCGACATTAGAAAAGCCTACCAATTATATCATTTTTACAGCATGGGGAGAAATTTCAGATCTAAATCTTTCTTTTCATTCTTCTTGGCTTTGACTGCTGTTTGCTGACACTGTTCAATAGGAACATGCTTAAAAGCAATAGCACCAAATACACAAAGATGAAAAATGTTAGTTTTGTCCAGTATAATTTTTTATAAGGGGTCATATTACCCCGATTGACATGTATAGGACTTTGATTGATAATGTATGCAACTGTAGGAACAATTGTAGACTAAAGTCTGAAATCTATTTTTGTGTCACAAAATGACTAAGTTTTTCAAATATAGTTCAATTTTACCTTTCAGCAATTACATGAAATTTGAGAGTGTAAGCTACACCATCATCGAGAACTATTCCCTTTTCATAGAAAAATTGGGACATTTTAGAGTCAAAGTGCTCTTCAGCTAAGTGAGTTCTCAAGACTGAAATTGGGTCATTTGGAAATTTGGCATAAAATGAAAAATTATATTCTTTGAACTTATCAAAAGCTTGAGACCTTCTATTGATCCAGAATGACAAGATATATTTAAAAAAATGGTTTATAAAAGTAATAATGAATTTTTTGTTACATACATCTTGAAACAGATCCATTATATTGGATGAAAGTGCTTCCATTTTATTAGTAAGTCTTGTTCTCACACCATGATGACCTAATCTAGTAAATTTGGATTTTAATTTAGCTTTTACTAAAATCTCACACGAGACAAAATTGTCATCTTGAAACACTAAATTTGTTGGTGTACCTACAAATACTGTTAACATGACCATTAAGCTTTTGCCACATAAGTGTCCTAATCTTTTATGCCAAAGAACTTTGATTTTATTAATATTTTTTTTATGCTTACTATTAATTTCGACATTCTCACAAACAAGGTCATTCTCACTTTTGGAATCAATCTCGTGTGGCTAGATCCATAACAGTATCTTGCAAATTTTGATTACTGTCAATGTTTTCCTGCAATTTTTGTGGATCATTTTCACACTCCTCTTCAGCTGCAATTAAAATATTACCTTGATCAGCTGCCTGATCATCCTGACTTATTTTGTTTGAATAATGAACATGCACACCAAATTCTGATGAGACTTTATCCTACTCAACAATCTAATAATGGATGCAGTACATAGAACCACTCTTAGGAGTTGTTATGGTAATCTCACAATTGTTTTTGTTAATGATGTCAGCATGGTCTGTGTCAATGATGATCTTAAAAACCCCTGACCAAATATCAATATATCAATACTAAGATGCAGATCCTAATAAACTTCTTGGAAGTGAATAGCGATAAATTCTGTTTGAATTGCAGATATTGAAATAAATTGATCCAACGTACGTAAGATTTACAAAAACCCTTCTCTTAGCACACTGAACCTAATAAGAATTATCAAGCTTGACAATGTTGATAAGTTTATTAAGGTCATTAATCATATGATTGTCTGCTCCATCATCAAGTAACATAGTGTGAAGATGGTTATTCAGTTTTTCAACTTTTGATACTGTAGGGGCTCAAGTTATTGAAATTATTCATCTACAAGATCCTCAAAACTCAAATTATTGGGATTTGAATGGAGCATCATGGCATATTTAACTCTAAAGTTTGACTTATTGATAGACTTATTCTGGTTATTAGAGTTATTTGAGCATTGGGGTTTCAAACTGTTGTTATTGTTAGATGTTTGAAGTGTGTTAGCTCAAGAAGGCTTTTCATTAGAGATAGCTCGAGACATATGTCATTTTTTATTACACATATAACAAGTAAAATCCATATTGTCAACTTCATCCTTATGTGGATTAATATTATTGGTTGATTTAGATTTGTTTTAGTAATTATTAAAATAACTAGTAGTTGTATAGTTAGAATTTTGGTTTTGATTATTTTGAAAATTCCTATTGTTGTTTTGCATGGGTTGATACAAAGTCTTGAGCTGATCAAACTCTGGGAATGTTTTCTCAAATAATCTATACGATCACTTTTCTCTAATATCATTTTAATTAAACGTACAACAGTTCATTTATAAACTTCTAAATTTCTAAATTCTGAAAAAACAGCATAAAATTTTTTGAATAATGACTTGATTTGATCTATCTCATTTTCTTCAGAAAGATGGTAGCCTACATCACGCAGTTCTTCAGCCAAATTGGAGGAATATTCTAAAGAATGGCGAATATTACCTTTCCTTGGATCCATGTGAAAGAATTGAAATTTTGATTTAAGAACCATATTATTAGTTGCAGTTGCATTTCTAAACTGTGCATTAAGTATTTCAAAAATCTCAGAGACAACAGTGCAGTTCTTGACATGATGAAGAATTCTGTTATCTAGTCTTTCAAAAATATGAGTTTTGGGTCGTCTCTCTTGAATTTGGAAGTATTTTATCTTGAGCAGTTAACCTTTCCTTATCAGAAGCAAGAAGGTAATTTTCCTCTCTAGCACAGCAATTGCAAAAAGAACAGCTTTTCTGATGTCACCAAATTTACAAAATTTTTCTGATATACACACGCGCAAAAAAACACCGAATTTTCACAACAGTTTTGAAACTGTCGCAACTTTCCATATTAATGTGAAAGAAAAACATTGTTACTAAATCAATATATCAGTGTTTTGGTAGTAAATGTCCAACCCCCGAGCACAAAATAGGCAAATTTTTTTTGTTTTTCTATAGTTAAGAATACATTTATCAACGAATAAAGTCTCAAAGAAAAATTATCTAATACCTGGAAGGCGTTTACCGATAAATTTTAAATATGTTTACAGACATTTCGAGGTGTTTACGAACATTCTCCATAAAATGCTGATAAAAACATCAAAATCGCAGAAAAATAAAAACAACAACAACAAATAATCTCTGGAATACCCGTTTGTAGGGTTTTATAAAAGTTATCTTGTTTATCTCATTTTATAGCCACCTCTTCTTAAAGAGTCTATAGAACTCCATAAAAATTACTAGGTACCTTAAAGAATTTTATCGAGGTTAATAGAAGTTTATAGACTATAAATTTTATAGATATGTCCTAATCACCTCCCAGACCAAAATTCATAAAATCTCAAATATGTGCATAGAAAAAACAAAATATACTAAACAAAATGTTATACATATTCGAAAATGAATTCCAACATGTTAGAAAGCGTGCATTTTCTATTGTATGCTTACGTGAAAATTATCATCTACGTAGTGTAAAGTTCTAACTCACCTTAAGAATTCGATTATTTTTTCGCATTCGACTGGAGTCATTAATTTTCTTGCCATTGTGAAACCACTCTAAGGACACCGTTTCATCGAACACGGATTGGGCATGACAACGCAGTTCCGCTGAATTGCCAACTGCTACAATAGTATCGCTGGGCTCTTCTAGGAATTTGAGGCCAACATCGGCGTATTGAGGAACCAAATTCTGGCCGAAAAATTCATCATTGAGTGTTTGCGCTGGCGAAAAAAAAGAAACGTTTAATTGGTTAAACAAGTTGAGCATGTGTCGTAAGTGCTCTAAAGAAAAATTTATCCAATTAAATAGCAAAAATACAAACAAGAATGAATTTGATCTGTCCTAAAGTAGTTTACAGCGCAATATTACGTAATAAGAAGTCTCGAGAGAAAAGCGAGGAGAAACATTCCCACAGTGTCCATAAATCACCTAATGTCTCCTTCGGAAAAATTAGGCGCCACCAGGCCGAAAAAATATTCGTAGCTATACGAGTCCAAAAAATGAAGATGCGGAAATAGTTGAACGAATTTACGAGAAAGAAAAAGAGAGGCATGGTAGATACAGTCACTGGCAAAAGTTGGATAATAATCGATTATTCAGAGTGATGCAATAATTTAATAACTGCGTAATCCGTACAAATTAGTTCCCCCACTCGGAACTATGAATCTATCATCGATAGATTTTTATTATACATTAAGGGAAGTTAAACGAACAGGTAACATGAGTATTGTAGTAAGCTACTTAAACCTTACACCAAATCTGGAGATCCGTGAGGTGATTTCAAAAATGGATCAAAGTAATAGGACATTGTCAGATTCTTAAATATGTACTGATGATTTCTTTATATTTATTTTTAGCTATTTTATTCCACTTCAGTTGTTCGGGAACTGCTCGGTAAACATACGTATTTGCAGAAAAATTTAAAATGTGATGACCGTGAAGAAAAAAATATCTCCTCCGCCCATCAACCGCAGTAAGTGTGTATATTCCAAAAGTGTCAAATTTTGTAAAGGCTGCCATTCGAAAATCAGTTGATTGATTTTGCTCAAATTCAATACCAAACCAGTCCTTTATAGTCTCCAACTACCATAAAAATTTCAAGCCAAAATCTTTCGATTTACGGGGGTTATGATAATGACAAGATGGTGGGTTTGCAACATTTTGAGAACCTCTTCCTCCGAAACCAGCGGATTAATTTCAAAAATTTTAAGACGAATGGGTAGCTCGTGAAAGCTTTTAACCTTATCCCAAGTTTCATTGCCATAGATCAAACACCGAAGGCTCCACAAACTCTCACAAAATGCAAAAATTAGCAAAAAATTAAAAAATATTTTTGTACAGAAAAATTTGGGTGACCTATAGATTTGTGATTTATGACTCAGGATCGGCGCTATTCCACAGATTCCGCACTCACGTCCTGCCATTACACTGAATGCAATAGTTACTAAAAAGAGACATATGAACAAACAAATGATTCCATATTGACCGCGATAAATTCATTTCTAATCTACTACCCAAATAAAATTCTAAAAGTCCGGATTTCCATCGGCATTTATTTTTCATACTGTCCACTGAGCTGGAAGGCTGAAAATTGAAATGAGCATACACCAGTATCACATCTGGATAAATTTTTTTCAAATTTCTGAAAATGTAAAAAAGGCAGTAAGTATTGGCCAAAAACACTTTTTGAAGCAGCATTTTTTCCACTGTTAGTAGGATGGACGACCATCAGGAATTTTTTTTTTTTTTTTTTCAGCAAATACGTTCTTATTGATAAAATTTCCTGGAAAATTTACTGATTGGCGCTAATGTTTTGATAAACATGGACACTCAATCTCCCCAACAGCGATTCACAATTAGTCATCATTTTTTCACAGCCTGGCGAAGACAGGGATGACGACTAGTACAATAATAACTCTTTCCTCTTAAAGACTAATTCAAAGCCTCAAAATACGATTTTCGTAACATACGATTTTTTTGGTATTTCACATTTTTTGACACACAAAAAATAAGATTTAGGCCACGTTGACAACTGAGAGCAACTACGTGCCATGTAGTGATTTCGCAGAATTCGCATTGAGAGACCGTTTCCCCTGAGGTATCCACAATGTACCAATGTATGACGTATCTCAGTGCTTTGTTTCTAAATGTCAGCACTAATTAAAACTATAATAAATATTTACAATCGAACTGATAAAGACGCAACTGAGTCATGATAATATCAACGATTTTCAAGTAGGTTTTCTATGAAAATCTACTCATTAATCTCGGTATCATGGAACGACCTGGGGAAGGGGGTAAATACGTTTTTCGTTTCATAACTGAACGAAAATTTTTGCAGAAGAAACACAAAATTCATATTCATATAATATATTTATTCATTTATAGATATATATATATATGTATATATATATATACATTAGTTATCACGCCTGTAGTGGCAGAGTCACTACAGTTTAAGACACTTTTATTAATATGCGTTTAACACTTAGGTACAAAAAATGTACATCGTCACACACCTTTCTTGCTCACTAGATCTGACAATGACTGACAGCAACCTCCTCAGCCTAGTATTCTTTGGTACATGAGTGTCCTGCTTGCCCGCCAGATGCGCAGGATATTGTGGGCTTAACCCACAACACTGGGGGCGGTGTCGGTAGCCAGTCATCCAAAACTTGCTATCCTTATAGATCTGTAAAAAATTAGATTATGTTACATACACACACAAGTACATTAATGTTGTTTATTATAAAAAACATAATAAAAATCAAACAAAAAGTAGTACTTATAACTAACGATAAATATTCACAAAAATATCTACAAAGTCCACAAAGCTTATGCAGAAAAAAAATTTTATATTTTTTCTTCCATTCGGGAGTCAATAAGTGGCTCTCAACTGTGATTTGTGGTCTGTTCAAATTACCAGATGTTTTTCTGGAGGATGGATATTGACAGATTCAGTGCTCTTGAGAATTTTCACTGTAAGGAAGAAATAAAATTGAGTTAGCAATTTTTTAGCTGAAATTGTGATAGTTCACAAGGTTATCACAATTTTGGTTAGTGCGGATCATGATCCACTATCACCTTTACCCACTTTCCACAGTACATAACTGGATGATAAAGTAAGCATTATATCAGGTTGACTTGCCATGTCTTCAAAGATAGCTAAACTCCAATGGTGCCACAAGCATTGGTGTTCATGGTAATGACTGTGTGCATGAGTATTCTTACAGATCAAATTCGGATAGAAGTTAGACCATGGATGGGCTAGCTTCTGTATTGCAAGTTCTTAGTTTCAATGGGGCTAAGAACTTTATTAGCCTGTTTACTATTTTTGAGCTTGGTAATCTCACATCAAAGTAGTATATTTGGCCACTCTGTGATGTCATTGGGTTGACTACAGTGGCTAGTTTGTAGACTCCTGGTTTTGTCATAATGTCCAAAGTGTGGACAATGTCTCCAATTTTTGGTTGAAAACCTACCATTTGGTAAGCATTGTTTATGCCTTTTGGGACTCTGTCTCTCAAGTATGGGAGATAGAGTCCTTTCCAAGCTGCCCAGAGCTTGGTAAGATTATTCTGGCCAGTTTTCTATAAACCTTGTAAATTTTTATCTGTTAAGGTGGTTTCATCTAAAAGTTTGTCAGGTCTAGAGAAAAGTTGCAAAAGTTTTCATGCAGGAAGTGTTTAGATGTTAATGTCTCCTGCTCAACTTCATCAACTGCTGGGCACAAAGGCCTTTCATTCATCATCACTTGTATGCTGCTTGAAAATTAAAGTGATGATGAGAATGCAAACCAAAAACACATTCAAACGCTTGTTTGTATACTCAAATGAGTCTTTCATAAGATGCACCATACTAAGGAGCCTTAGGCGGTGTAATATGCCAGGTTATTCTTTTTTATTGTAACCTGTCACTTATTGTACTATCTGAAGTAACTACTTCCCAAAATTGAGGTAAGTATGTTGCAACTAACCTAAATTGGGCTGCATTGTTGGACAGTATTGCTTTTGACATTCCACAATCTGCAAAGAAAGTTTGGAACACCATCCACATTTTTTACATTATTAATGATGATAGAGATAAAAAGTACACTACTCTAGTGGACAGACAGGTAAAAATTAACACCCACTTCTTGTAAGTTGGTGTTGTTGGAGTTGTCAAAGCCTTTTTCTGTTTTTACAAACACCAATACCTCTGTGTTCAATCACAACTCAGAGAAGAAAATAAGAAGAACCCAAACACAACTGCTTAAAACCCAAGTCTTTAGAGATATAAATTTTAGTTCATTTTGCAGATTTAGTTCATCGAGTATGCTTCACCAAAGTGAACTAGTTCAGTTCAATTATTTAGCAGTTCAGTAAATTTTTCAGATCACTTCAGTCAGCTGATTCATAATTGGCTCATATCATTTAAATTAAATGATTTATTATACGATATAATGATAGACTCGTATTCATAAATTCATGCTAGAAATATTGGTTAATTGTTTGACTCTCTCATTGACTGCTACTTACTTCAACTTCAGTTTGATCAATGGATCGAGTAGAGTAGACTGATAAGAACTGAGAACTATCAAAAAAAGAACTAATGAAGTAGATGATTGATTAGTTCTAGGATTTGTTCAAAAGAACTAACTTGTGAACAAACTACCCATCACTACAAGTCTCCCAAGAGGAACTTGGTATCAGCATACCACGGAGTGGTACACAGCTCCATGCAGAATCTATTGCTGCACAGCCCAACACTCCCAGTTCCACTGCAGACTCACAAATATTAGAGCCTTGTACACTTTCAATTGGCAATATCCTTGAAAGGAGAAATAGCATGTCATCTGCATTAGAAATAGCACAGCAAGAAGCTGAGGAGGCTTGTAGATTAAAACAAGAGGCCCAAGCTGAAACAGAAAGGCTTAAAGCAGAACTGGTTAGACTTAAACTCAGCCAACAGCCACCAGCAGCACAACCTGTTGGTCAGCCACAACTGGATGGAGGAATCGATGACATACTTAACCAATTTGTAAATGTACTGGACTTGCGAGAACAGAACAAAGCTCCCAGACCAGCTGAAAGGAAATACAAAGTCAAGATTCTAAAATTTATACTATGGGAACATGACCTCTGGTTAGCCTTACTGGATGGCGCCTTCCAAAGTGAAGAAGTCGCAGATCACTTAGAATACAAGCTGATCTGTGGAGAGATTCCACCCCAGATAATGAGAAGTGCACCAGATGTAATGAAATGTCCAGCCAACAAGAAGACAAATTCAAATGGTTCTGTGACAGAGTCGAACAAGTGTCTGGAATGACTGATGACCAAACACTCAATAAAGTCCTAGGTGGCATGAAACTGGGAGATGACAAACCCTCGGTTTTCATGACCAAACCAATAGAAACTGGAGGCACAATGGTCACCCCAACTCTAATTGCTAACCAGTTCTGCAAATAACTGCCAGCTGATACTGCAAGATTCATTTATACTATTTATACTCTTGGAGCAAATAGAGCTGACACTAAGGCAAAGATAGAGTACCTAGTCAAACTGGCTGATGATGCACTAGTGGCTAATGCCAATCGCACAACCATAGCTGCAATATTGTCAGAGGTTGGAACTAACAAAAATGCACTGGCAGCCCAAATTGCTGAAATGAACTGCAATCTCAGGGACTTAAAAGATGAGCATAAAAAACTCATTGACTCAATCAACTCTGGTAAAAATCACAGCAGCCAGAGAGATAGGTCCAGGCAGTTCAATAGAAATAACAAATGTAACGGACAGAATAGATCAAGAGACCAAAAATCTGATACATCAATGAGTAGAGATAGAAAAAACACACCTCCTCGTAACAGCAATAAAACCAAGAGTTCCAACCAAAAACCTTTGAATGAAAAATGGTGTTACTACCAAAATATGTTTGATGAAGCAGCTGCCAAGTGCACTCCAAAATGTGCCTGGTGGAATGCAAAAAAGGCAGTCAAACTAGAACAAGGGGTTGTTTCTGTGGTGGAAGTCTCCTTGGAAACATACTTGCGCCACCTGTTCATAAGAGACAAGCAACACAGGAGAAGGTATTTGGTAGATACAAGTGCAGATAGCAAATCTCATAAAGTACAAACTCCAAAATACCACCTCTGGGCTGTGAACAACCAAAGTATTTCAGCTTATGGTATCAAGACTAGCAAAGTTGACATCGAACTGAGAAGAGACATGATGTGGTCCTTCACCATTGCAGAAGTTCCAAATGGTATCCTCAGTGTAGACTTTTTAGTATACTTTGGTCTAATGGTCAATTTAAAAAATTTTAAGCTTATCAATTCTACAACACAATTATTTGTGGAGGGTAAAATGCTAATGTATAAAATAAACAAAGCACCAGATAGTTGCAAAAAAATCAACGAAAATCTAAAGAAACTCTTTGGAGATTTCCCTGGAATTACACAGCCATCCTTCAAAAGAGACGCTACATACAAACATGATACAGTCTATGTGATAGAAACCAAAGGGCAACCCTGCATGGCTAGAGCCAGGAGACTACCTCCTGAAAAACTAACAAAAGCCAAAGAACTGTACGATCAAATGTTACAGAAGGGTATTGTACACCCATCCAAAAGTCCATGGAGTACGCCTATCTTAATCATAAAGAAAGCTAGTGGCAAATGGAGAATTGTTGGTGACTATCGAGCCCTGAATTTAAAATCAGTTCCTGATTGCTACCCAGTTCCAAATATAATGAACTTCAATGTGAATATGAAGAGTAAAACACTGTTCACAAAAATGGACATAAACTACATTTGGCTAAAGAGAATATACCAAATATGGCAGTAATCACCCCATTTGGGCTATTTGAATATTTACAAATGCCATTTGGACTTGTCACAGAACTGATTGGCATTGAGTCCATATTCCATTTCAACATGCTTCATCATGTTGGAATGGTCCTGGTGAATTTGCTCAATCTCATCTTCAGCTCACTCCAGCCAAAGTTGGTTCCAAGCTACTTGATTGGTGAATTCTTACAGCTGTTTCTCACATCGCTGCTGTTCCTATCATTGTTCCTTGAGGCATTCTGACTCTATCTATTTGTGCCAGAGGTGATCTGCCTCCCACTGCGCTGCTCCAGTATGCTCGCTTTAATACAAACATGCTGATGTATGACCCTCATTTTGCCAGACTCCTCCCGATGTTGATAGTGTTGATTCAGTTGCTGGTGGCTCCGTGATGGTCACAGTAAAAGATTGAGACACAGGTGTCACCAGTGGAAACCTGGCCTCAATCTCCCCCTGATTGGCATGTAATTTTAGAATGCTGGCCTGAGCCAGGAGTATTTTTGCTTTTTCCACACCTGATGGAGGGTTACTTAATCCATCAATTACTGTGCCAATCACCAACAGCTGTTTACAAGCCTGAACTAAGGTTAGTTCAGGCTGGTTTGTAACATTGTCAAGTTCTTTTGTGCAGAACCCAGCTGTTGTTATTGAGTCAATATATAACTCTATACATGTCTCAAAGATATCAACTTCTATCATTGACGTAGTGCTGTAGTGTGATCCTTCACTGGACATGTTGTCTTGCATGTCTCTTCATGGATTGGTCCGAGCAGGGTCTCTCACTGAGGCCTCAAGTTGTTATTCAATGTCCTAGTACAATAAGCCTCTCCAGTTGACTATCTCTTTAGCCAACAGGATGTTTACAATGACTGGTGAGATTTCCAAATGTTGCATCAGAAGGTTATGTGGGGCAGGTGAGGTTGTATTTGGTTGTGGAGCAGGTCCCACCAAATTTATTGGTGATGAACTTGCTGGTTGCAGAGTGGGAGATACCTGTTCCAGAACATTTTGGTGCTCCATGTTTTATGTTCTGAACGAATGGAAATAATAAAAGAAATATTTAGTTTTCTAGTTCTAATGTTTTTCAACTCCCATGAATAGATTTAGATTAACTCATGGTAATTTATGAAATAAGAATATTTTCAAAGGCTCTAAAAGGTTTTGAAAAATTAGGCATGATCCATATGTAAAATATGATTTTCTCATTACATGTTATGAATTAAATCTTAATTTTGGAATTATTTTGAAAGTCTGAAAATGGTTTTGAGAATTTGGGCATGATCCATGGGCACAACAACTTTTTCCCATCGCAAGTCACAAGTGCTTTTCCAAAATAGTAAATTGTTTTCAAAGTCCAAAAGTGATTTTGAAAATTTGGACATGAACCAAAGACACAATGATTTTTTCCCATTGTGGGTCACAAATACCTTTTTAAAGTCACAAGAGGCTTTAAAAATTTTGAAAATTTTCTTTTAAAGAGTAATTAAAATTTATATTCTTCAAGGTATTATTTTTGTGGGGTGATGCCTGTTGCTTTTAAAATTTAGGCATGGACCCAAGGTGCAATGAGGGTAGATCCTCAAAACACTAATTCAATGCAAACAATCACCCAGATTTAATTATATGGGAGTACCTGCAGCTCTCAAAATTAGTGCACGTACTTTTTTGTGGAAAAAACAAGAAAAGAAAAAAAATTTGAATTCTTTCGAGCCTATTTCAAATACGAGAAGCACCATGATTTTTGTCTCAAAAATTGTATTTTCATTTTCCAAGGATGGGTTCTAATTTATTAGATAAGTTAGATTCCTGAATAGTTTTGAACATATTCCAAAATGTTCAGAGGTTCAGAGCTAATATTATGGTGCTTTTGGCCTTTGAAGTTTCGAATTTCTCAAAGCTCAAAACTTATTTACATGAATCTAAAATTAGCAAAAGTCTTGAGGAATATTATATTATGACTTACCAGTTGGATCTGGTTGTTTTCTTCTTGTAGAATAAAGCCAACCAATAGATTCCTCTTCATTTCTGTGGAGAGGAGGACATGGGGGCTTATCTGAAAACTCCTACACTTTTTCTAGATTTAAGTTTCTTCAGATAAGTTGAAAACCTACAATATGGATGAGAATTTCTGATGGGTTTTTGTCCACAGGTACATGATTTTCATGCTACTTCAGCCAAAAAGTTTGTGATACACTTTTATGTTGTGTGGACAACAATAAAACAAATTACCAACAATGTAATTAACAAAAACACAACAATTAATACACATAATAACAAATCCAAATCTAATCCGCAGAAAGTGTTCACACTTCAGTCATCATATATGGCAATGTAGATAGCTGCAATGTATTTCTGCAGGATCCTTATCAATCAAGTGATCGATTCATTCGTTCTTTCATTCCCTGTTGGAATGAAAGAGCCTATTTTTTTTGTGCATATGTGTGTGTGTAAATAGTTCCTCTATTGTCTTCAAGGAAGGAATTTTTGAAGGTTGTGTGTGTGTTGCCAATCAGCACACACACAAATTGACATCTAGATAAGGTTTATATCTTGACTTTTGTAAGTGGCAAGGGCAAAAGACACTGCAAGGGTAACTTCAAAGTATGTTTATAGTTTACGACACAAAAACAAGTGAAAAGTTGAAACTGGTCCCTATTTTGAGACCCTGGTGGTTAAAAAATTGGTTTAATGAAACAATTGATGTCAAATCAAATTTGGAACCTCAAAAAACATAATAAATAATGTATGACATACTGAAAAGTTGAAATTGGATATTTTTCAAACCCCTCGTGGTTACTCACCATATCAAAAAAATTATAAATAAATGAAATCACATAATTTGAGAAGTCAAATTTAGCTCTATTTTTGAGCCCTATGGTTTCAAAAAATGGGTTGAATGAAAAGATTAACATCAAATTCTAACTCAGCAGATCAATATACATTACAAACAATATAATTATTACTCAAGGAAATGCGAAAAGTTGAAACTGACCCACTGTTTGAACTTCTTAGGATAGAAAACCGGCCAAATGATAAAATTGATTTCAAATTCAAATTCATCACCTAAAAAAACAAAACTAGTGACATAATTATACATGCATTGTGCTATGTTGTTCAATTTCAATTTACTACAAGGTGTTTTATGAAATCCTAAAAAAATTGGTTTTTGGCCCATACCTACAACCTGTTTATATTTTCAAGATTTAAAATTAAAATTAAAAAACCGAGTGCGTTAATCTGAATGAGTAGCTCTTATTGTGAATATGCCCAAATTTATGTTAGTAGTTTTTTCAGTTTTTAAATTCCCATTTTCTTCAATTACACCTTCCAGTTTCTTAATTTTCAAATATGAATAGACTAGGACATTCTCTGGATGGTCAGGAACATTTTTAGCCAATTTTCATTAAAATCTATAGAGTAGGACGCTTGTTTTGAGTGAACAAAATTATGTTAGTTCTGGAGATAGACATACCAAACATATAACCTCCTCTGTACGCAGTTGGTAAAAATGTGAATCTGGATGTGATACTCAGGCACCCATGTCCCCCTTACCAATTTTAAACTTCGTAGCTCATGAGAAGTATCACCAATAAATTCAGCCTGTAAATCTGGCTGTATATATAATACATTCAGAAAAAAAACATGTTTCTTGCCCATATTTGCAGCCCCTTTTCACATTTTTGGGATTTTGCATAAAAAAATTGGTCTGGATGAGATTCTGAGGCATCCTTATACCATCATACCAATTTTCAACACTCTACCTCAATGGGAAGTATGAAAAATAAATATTGACATCTGTAAAATACTCCCCAAAACATTGGTTTGAGGCCATATCTGTATTTTGGAATTTTGAAAAGATTGTATCTGTAGGAGATACTTCAGAACCCTCGGACCAATTTTCAGTTTTTTAGCCTAATGGGAAGAAAAAAATTATCTCTGTAATAAATGTAGGTCTACATAAAAATAGCAAGATTTTTTAAATCTGTATATCATCAAATTTTGTGATTAACTAAACACAACAAATGTAAAATGTCTCATACCAAATCCAGATCTTGAATTTTAATAGTCAGATAATAATTTGACATTGGCATCTGATACAGAATTTGATAACTGAACTAGCTAAATAACCCACTTAATACGGGTGAGAGGTGTAATATTTTCTCTTGTAATTTTTTAGTCCTAAAATTTACAGACTCTTTTTAGTGAAGTATTTCTGGAGAATATTGTGAATTCACTATTTACAAAATATAAAAAATCAAAAAGAAGCGGTACGTTTGAGCACCCAAATTAATCAGATGGTATAGGGATCATGCATTTTCATCACTTATTTAGAAGTCCACCCCCATTACCTTTTGAGTCTAAACTTTTGGTTAATTTTATCTCCATTTTAAAGCTTTATTTTACTAGATGAAAGAAAATTTGTAAATATTTGTCTGAGTAAAAAAAAAGGCCAATGGCATGCCAGTTAGAAAGATAGATGTTGATTGGAATAGACATAATTTCAAATTATGTCCACTGCAGGTTAAGATTTTTATACTACAACTAGCGTTGAAGGAAGAAGCTATATCCCCTAACCACCAGCTCCAGTTATAAATCCTAGATGACCAAAAACCTTACATAATGCGTGTGACACGTGGTGAAATATTACCAAAAAGCACTTTGTATGTATATATATACGCAGCTATACATATATAGTAATATGCGAAGCACCCAGATCTGTTCTTGTATTTTCTCTCGCCATAATTTGCTTTAGGTGAAATCTGATGGTGGAAATGAATTTGCCATTAAAAAGTAGGGGGTCATCGCTGAAAATTATTTTCAGCTATAATTAGTTTTTGAAATAAATGACAAATTAAAAAACGGCAAATTTATCATTAATTTGCAGTTTTTTTATGGCCGATTTGTGAAAAACTAATTGCGATAAAAAAATTAATTCTGTTAGAGAACTCAAGCAAATTTTCTTCTCATTTCAGTAATATAAACCCTAGCTTTGCAGCTTAAATATTAGTTGATAAATCATTGAGTGAGAGAAGAGCAGTTTTTTCAAAATTAAAATCTTGTGAATGTTGCAAAAAACAGAGATAAATATACAAAAATTGGGATTTAATTTTATTATTTAGACGTAAATTTCAAAAAGACCTAATCTGGAAACTAGAGAGAGGATTACGTCAATCGTCGAACTTGACCAAGATATAAACCTAAAGTACACACGTGCAAAATTTTATCCTAATACATAAAGAATTACGCCCTGCTTCCACCTTATGAAAATTTTAAATTCAAATAGCTGTCATTTAAAACCTATTGAGCAGATTAGGACCATATTCAAACTTGAGCGAGATACAGACTGAAGTATATACCCGAGTTACATTTTATTCTGATCTGTAAAAAAATACTCCCCCCAGTTTTTTGACAAATCTTGTCAACTTATATCCCACAGGTATACGTATATGTACATACATTTTCAGGGTAAGGGTGTTTTTAGAGTATGGGAACCATGATCTGAAAACAGATTTTTTTTTACTGATGTATTTTTATAATGGGAATAATTTTTTTAAAGGTAACTCAATTTCTATGAGATAAATTTTTGAATTTACTAATTTTAAACCAGCAGACAATCAGGACAATTAATTTAATAGCACATTCATTTAATTGGTTCAGTGGTTCTGGATCCAATCTGCGACATTAAAAACCATTTCATTTTTATAATATAGATTTTGAATTTGGATATTGAATTTAAAATATGGATTTTTACTTTTTAATGTACGATAGTAATCAACAGTGGTACTCATCCATGCAAACCTCCGTGAACTAAGTACTATGTCAACAAGTATGTATATACTAGCAAGCACTCGATGCTGCTATGCAGCAATAATTCAAACAGACCTACATAAATGTGTCAAAATTATCAATTAACTGGGTGCATTAATACGATATATAAAGAAAAATATGATTTCGAGTAAGACTTAAACACAGACATAGCCAAATATATCTGTGATTAGGGTCACCTGATGGTTTTACAGAAGTGGCTTTTATATATAAGATTATATATTATGTATAAAAGAAAATAACAAGAAAGAAAGCGGGCTTTTTTCTATTTTCTATAATTATTAATTTAACTGTCACAATGGGGGTATATATTGCTCCTTTTTTTCCTAAGCTAATATTTCTTCCTTAAACGTAGTTTACTTTTCACTTTTAAGTTGCCATATTACCTATTAACTTAAATAAGTTTAGGTTAAAAACAAATTTTTAAAAGATAAGGTTTTATATTTTTTGGGGGGGATTAGCTTCTTGTAAAATAATTATTTCCTTGTGGAAGGTTGGCAGCAGAACTGGTATATTTTAGAATCACAGTAGTTAGTAGAATAAAAGCTTATAAAAAAAAGAGTGTGTACTGGGACACAAGGTGGAAGTGAAACTTGTAATTCTAAAATTTGTATTTTGAAGAATGAATGTTTTGTTGGCAGGATGATCTTTCGTTTTTGGTTTTTTATAAACATTAAAATGCAGAAAAAGTCATATAAATTAAAAAAATTGTTTTCACCAATTGGTGAACACTTCAACATCGAAATTAAATCACGCAATCTTCATTCCACTAATAAGAAATAAATTAATGAAAATTTATAGAAAAGGCGAAGTGAGGAATGAATTAAATAGTTGAATGGACCTAGGTTTTGTAAGGAGGGTCAGCAGTAACGTTTTTTCATTTCACGTGCTTTGTTGCATGAAAAATTTGTTTATTTCATTTCACAGGCTTCGTTGCATGATCCTTTTTAGTTTACTACCCAACGCAAGGAAGTTTCACTTCAAAAAGATTTTTTCCAACGTTTTGGGAAAGTATTATACGGAGTTTATGTGTTGGGTGATGGACATCATGAAACATAAAAGTTTCCAACTCAAGTTAATGCTACTCCCTTTTACACTCCCCTAAAAAAAAACTTCGTGCGATAAAATGTTTGACAGCTTTCAATTCCAAAACTATAGCACCTATGAAAATTGTGTAGATGACATAATTTGTAGAAAATTTTATGACAAAATTTTTAACAAAAAATGAACTTCTCTGAAGGGTTGACTCTTAAGCAATAAAATTAGGAAAACAACTATGAAGTACAGTTTTAAACATCACGGAAGTCTGAAGAGGGAGCATCAACTTGAAAGTACTAAGTATTCGATTTTATATAGTTGGCCCCCTAATACAATAAACCTCCAGGCAACAAAATATTATCTTAATCATTTCCTGAGAAAAAAGGGGATGAAAATGTTTCAAAATCGAAGATCAACAGACGCATAACATGTTAATTGAATAGGATTTATCGAAGAATAAAAGAGAAAAATAAAGTAAACTTTAAAACAATTATAAAACAGAACATTAGAAATCTTGAACGGAGGGAAATGTTTCTGTTTCATGAGGCGATGGGTTATTTCAAAGGATTTAACAAGTAGCTAGCTGGGCTATCGAAAAATATGGGAATCAGGATTCAGGTCCCACTCAGAGAGAAGGTTTGTATGTCGAGGAAAGAAAGAAAAGCAACGGAGGGTCAGACATTTCTTTGAAGCCTACTAGGGAAAAATATTTCTCGATATAAGTAATTAATTAATTATAAAAATTAATTTTTTGTTTTGTTTTTCAAGTTCATATAGTATTGAAGATTTAAAAAAATGGATAATGTTACCTATTTTTGTTGCTGGCCGTCTACCGGGAAACAGCACAATGTCGCCCCAGTGCCGCTACGTTGTTGAAGGAGAATTTACAAGATTCATTTTAATAGGCAATGCTGAGAATAAAGGCGAATGATGATGCGAGGATGTGAGGAAAGTGAAGGTTAGATAGACAGACATTGGGAGTTGATCCACATAAAAGCCTTTCGGGATAGTTAAATAGGCTAAGGATCTGGATCGTGTAAGGGAGATGAAGGACTCAGAAAATGATACAGGAATCGAAAGTGCCAGATTTCGGTTTTTGCCGCCTGTAAGCTGTAAGAATTTTGCCGCTCCTGAATTTAAACATCAGCAAGAGTGTGAAATGAACAGTTTCATCTGATTCACAATAACAGGTTTTAGATTACCTAAGATATTGAATTAGACCAGCATCGACTTCAACTGGATGTCAAAAACTGTTCGCCTTGGACAGTTAAAAATTACCTTCAATAAATACTAAAACTCATACACCGTATTTGCCAGCAGACCTAAACTTATATGAAAATGTAAAGATCAAACGAGATAGACTTATGTTATGACTTTTTAAGTACGTCGAGTATTGTCTTTTAGAGAGCAATAAAAAATAAGTTAAAACCAGCCTTTCCACGTTTTCTGACGTGCTTAGACGCTGGCCGGTGGAAAATGGAACTGTCAAAATTGCGTCGTTTTTGAGCAATTTATTAGTGATTTGAGAAGTAAATTTGGTCCATAGAATGTTTTCGTAATAATTAAAAGTAAGGAAGGATTTTCATGATTCTGTTTTAGTTCAGCAATAGGAATGTTGTTCATAATTTTTTGTTCGGGAAAAATAGTAAGACACACGTTTTACATTAGGCTAATTTTATCGCATTTAATTTTGACTCTATGTCAAATGTAAAATGGATGGAGGCTGTTTTCGACAGCCAAAAACAGCCAAGTTGAAGTGGTCAGTCAGAATTTATCAACGTGGGAGACGGAAACGTTAATACTACAGAAGTACATACAGTTCCGAGCTTCACTGCACTGTGAAAGCACTTAACGACAATATCAAGGTGGGATTCTCAATTACTTTGACAAAAATTTGTAGCAAGTTTTTTTCATGTAAAGAGCAACAGGAAATCATATTAGTTTTCAAACTTGTTCCCCTAGGAACCAAAATTATCGAAATTCTAGCATAGAAAAACTGACTTTCCGGACACAGTCAACCCACAAAGGAATGACGCTTCATTGGTGAGATTGCTACAGACTTACAATTATATCATTGGAGGGAGATCCCAAAGTTTAAGAAAAAAAAATTGTTGTTTACATATTACGTCCTACCAAAAGTATAGTTTTTCCTAGCTTGTTACTTTTTGGTGAAAATTTTTGAAAATTTTTAATCAAGCAAACGCGCTGTTCACTTTCCGATTCACTTTTGTTTGCTAGTAATTTGCATGCTGGCATTCACTTTCCAATTATCACATCAGCTAGGAAGAATAAATTTATGTTTAGTCTAAATCAATGTCAATATTCTAAGGTAGTCGTAGAAAGAAAACGTAGAATTTTTCAAAATTCGTTCATAAAAGAAAAAACTCCAGCGCAGAAATCCTCGCTGGAAAAGGTAGGTTTTCGAGAGAAAGAATTATGAATTTCGATGGTAACATTAATTGTCTATAAGTTCATATGCGTTAATAGTATGTTATGATTGTATGAAATGTGTTGGCAGCTGACAAAATATTAGACAATGTGAAATATAAAAGAATTTTTTCAAGAAAAAATGAAAAATAAATTAAGATGATAAAGTATGGTACATCATCATATAATTTAAAATAAAACTAATGAAATATAATAAAGTTATGAAATAAAAGAAAAAAGAAAACATGAGCATGTAATTTCTGTAAAAAGAAGAGTTTATGCAAATTAGAAAAAAGAGGGAAAAAAACTTTACCGGAAGTACCGTCCGGACGATCAGCATGCTACAATAAATTTAAATCAATATTTATTTCAAATTTCGTACATATGGTTCCAAAATTCCGCATTTTATGACAAATTTAAAAAGAAAAATAGCGGTACCGGAAGTACCGTTCGGCCGATTCACGCCAAAATTGGAAGCGTACTACAACGAATCAAAATAAATATTTACGCCCAATTTTGTGGCTGCTATAGATGCAAAACGAATCATTTTATGGCGAAAATAAAAACAAAAATGGTGGTACCGGAAGTACCATCAAGCCACTTCGCACCAAAACAATAGGTCTGGTCCTTGGGTCAGTAAAAATGTTCATACCAAATTTCGTGATTATGGAACAAAAATTGCGACCTGTACCGTGGGAACAAGAAATTGACAGTACATATGTATATATGAATTTGATTGGTGCCAACTTTTTCCTGAGGTCATGAAACGAAAAACGTACCCATCCTCGACCCTGGCGGCTAAAACCGCACCAAGCGTAATAAGGAGATTTTCTAAAGAAACCCACTTAAAAACCTCTTTGCATACGTATCGAAAATTAGAACTCTTAAATCGCTGAAAATTTATGCCTACACAATTTTCAGTCGTAAATTATTAAAATCGTAACTTCAAACGTGTGTTAAGTTTTAAGCTAGTTGACCTTGTGAAAAAAAAAAAAAGAAAAAATACCGAGCATGAAAAAGAGAGTGAAAGACTATAAGCTGTTGAAAAAAAAAGAGAGTAGTGAATACGCAGTCAAAGTTTTTATTTTGAAGATGAAAAAAAAAAAAAAACAGGAAAGAAGAAAAAAATAATTATTTTCGAATTATTGACTGATTATTAAAGAGTAATTGATAAAACACACTTTCATGAACAGTTGAAGAATAATTCCACGACGTTTCTCTCGTTTTTAAAGACAAGTCTCACACAATACAAATTCTAAATACAAAGCCATAACGTTTGCCCCTTAAACAAGGCCTCTAAGAAAAATCACCCCATTATTTTAGCAAATGATATTAACTCCGTTTCCATGGTCGAGCTCTATGAATGTTCTTTTCAACAAAATTTAACGAATAATTCGAAACTATTTCCAGTTTAAAGAAAAAGTAAGTTCCTTCTGAGGATTAGATGCATTTACTGCCTCTTTGAAAATCGAAAATATAAATGTGAACGTAATATAAAAAATTAACATCCCGTTTGAAAGCAAACTGGGTAAAAATGGTAAGGGTTTAATAGTTTAAAAAAAAATCAAACACGAACTGAAAAGCACAAATTGCATTCATCATTCATTTCTTCAATTTCTTTCAAGAAAATATACCTATTGCAAGAATATTAGATTTTTGTTTGATAAAAATTTCTCCTTTCATGTTGATTCTAGTAAAAAGCGTTCCTTCGTTGGTGAGGAGCATGAAACAAAAAAGAGCAACATAATGAAGTTGTGCGAAGCTTTTCATTCAACAATTTAAGCGCAAAATTCGGATTTTCCTCAAATAACTTATACAATTTATAATTTTTTTCAAAAGCGGACGTCAAATGAAGGAACAAGATTTTCTACATGATAAACAAACATGCTACTTTTTTGTCAGACGAAAATTATAGTCTCCATGATTTTTTTACTCCGAAATAGGCCAACGCAATGCAGTCAATTTGACCAGTGCGAACCAGGTCGTAGGTGCAGTATAAAAACGATTACTTTTTACCCAGTTTTCTGGAAAACGAAGTATTAAACTCACACAAGGGTTACGAATAAGGATGAAGAAAATTATTATTTTCACAACAAAGAACTATTGAAACCATTAACCAATTTTGAGCTATTTTTTCAACGTGTATATGTATATATGTATGTATATATGTATATATGTATATGTATTTATGTATGTATGTGTGAACGTGTATATGTATCATCATGCACCATATTAGATACAAAAAGAAAACGTACATACATAAGCAAAAAAGTGTAATTGTGATTTATAAGACACAAAATTACAGAAATTTTTCAAAATGACTACCTTCTGCTAAGACACAATAACCTAGGCAATCGATGAATTCAGCTGGCACCTGTTCCAATTGGGTAAAGGAAATATTGGACCAGCAATCGTTTATGGTAGTGTGGAGCCTTTCTACAGCTAAATATGGTTCATATCTGTATACTGCAGATGACAAAAAAGAAATCAAAAGGATTTAAATCTGGGAACCTTGGTAGCCCTTATCTTATCTGCAGCATCCAGTCGCTACATGAGTAGGTATGCTTCATAAATTGGTGCACATTTTGGTCCCGTTTATTTGGTTTAAATATAACGTATTCAATTCATCACGTACCATATTGTATTTTTCCTATGATGCGTGATAAAATGAATAACCCTGTATACATATATATGTGTGTGGGGGGGGAAGAGTGAAGTCAGGCATTTCATAAAATGTCAGAAAATTGTCAATCATTCCATGTGAAACGCCTAACTCAAGTTAGGCAAACTATGAAATGCAACTTTTTTTTTGTCTGAACCTGTAGAAATGACATATATTGGGCTAATGCTACCTGATAAGATGATAGTATTATTTTTATCAGCAGTCATTTTAATGAGTAAAGCATGTGTTTGTGACGATGGGTGAATACCAGTACATTAAATTTATGAATAGAAACTCAAGTTGAATTTGATGAATTGGCTGCAGAAGTGATCTAAATTTTAATTTTGAAACATCCCAACCAGAACCATGATTTTGAGAACACCCAGGAACGAGATACATTCAAATCACCACAGTGCTAATGTCCAAATAAGAGAAGTACTTACTTTAAATAATGAGAAAAAGACAATTTCAAGAGAGAAGGAAGAAATCACTGTAAAACAAAAACTGTAAGAAACCTAATCATTTCACCTTATTAATACTAAAACAACTAGTTCATTTTATTAAATGCCTGATTTCTAACTTTACTTGTAAGACTTGTATGAATTGAGGTATCTCAGAAAAAATATTCCAAATTTTGGGCTGTAAGTATATTGGCAACCTGTTGTCTTACAAGATAATTCTCAACACCCTTGTGAATTTCGACAGGCATATATCTCAGAAATCTAGACTTGTCTATATGCATAAATCAGTACTGAATGACATCATTAATGAGCAAGATTTTTTGAAAATTCTTGAGAGAAACTTTCAGACAAAGGGAACTTTTTAATAAAATCTATCGACATTTGAGAACATTCCTCAGAAAATTCAAAACACCAATGAAAACAATTCCTTTATTTCCTATCAAATAGGAACTAACTATATGGATTCCTTGAAAAACCTAAAACAATGGACAACACTTTATTATATGCTTTTATTGCAATCAATAATGCCACAAATATTCAGCTAATGTACTACAAGATTTCATAAAAATTTCAGCCCTCTACATTGGATGGTTCTTTCGTGATTCTTCTCATTAAATTTGATTATATGGGATGGTAATAACAATTGATATGAACAACATATGTATATGTTGAGAGCAAAAACCTAACTGAGTCAATGAGAAAATAAAATGTTCAGAATGCATTCTGTTATTTGAAAAATTTTTGAAATGGGAAAATTCATTTTCTGGCTATTTTTAAATGCTCAGAACGCATTCTAAGCTATAGGCTAAAAGAAAAACGAATAAAATATAGAGGTGCTTTCATGATGCAAGATTTTGCAATCTGCTGATAAAAATGGAATGCTATTCCTCAAGAAAACAAGACTTGAACAACATGAGTGTTAATGGAATATCATTTCATTTTTATCAGCAGATCGCAAAAACATACATCATCAAAGCACCTCTCTATGTTTTAAGCTTCACTGTTTGTACTATGAACAAGGCTTAATGCACAGAATATGTTGTGGAATTGAGAAACTTCCACAATGCATTCTGTTCCTTCAACTGAATACCACAATGTGAATTTGTGTTGTGGCGTTAGTAAGCAAGCACAGAATGCACTGTGGAATTGAGAATCTTCCACGTGTTCTGTGCATTTAGGTTAATACCACAACGCAAATTTCATATTGTAGTACCAGCTTATCCCTCAGAGCAAGTTCTGAGCATTTAAAAACAGCCAGAATACAAAAATTTTTAGTGAAAGAATGCATTTTGAACATTTTGTTTGCTCATTGAGCAAATTTGGTTCTGCTCCTAACATATACACTACATAACATAGATATCTAACTTGCCTGTTTTCAGCAACCTATGCTTTCCCTTATTGAATTAAACATCCGGTTGGCACTTACACACACACACACACACACACACACACACACACACACACACACACACACACATACACGCACACAAACACGCACGCACACACACGATGTATGTTATGAGGTCTTTAATTTGTCTCCTCCTCTATGAGCTTCAAAAAAACTCATTCAATAATGAGTGTAGAAAATTTTTGATCACAGTTTTGTGAGCATCTGGGACCAGCCTTTAGTGCTACTAAATCCAAATTTGAATAATCTAAATATTTTCAAAATAGACTTTTCAGATAAGTTATGAGGTCATATGAGTGTATGGAACAGTTTGTGTGTGCCTCTAACCAGAAGTAGGTTATGAGGTCAAAAGTATATGCTCATAGTCTGAAAAATGTATATTCTGGGGTCTCCTTTTACAATGTTGCCAAAATTAGGCTCTATTGAAAATGAGTTCTTTCTTATTTTTCTCCCCTTTATTCGTTATATTATTTTTGGTGGACCATATGGGATATCTTAGGGTCTTTTTTTTTCACAGTAGCACTCTTTTTCCTTTTTTCTCTTTCTTTGTTTTTTCTTTTCTTTTTGCGGCACTATAAGAAAGGAGATTTATTTTATTTTTATGCATAGTTGTTGCAACCCATGAATCACAATAGTTGTTTTTTCAATGGGAATCACAGTTCATACCTTCATTTTATTTTGTTTTTGGTTTTATTTCTGTTTAAAAAGTATTGCTTATTTCAAAAAAAAAAAAAAAAAAAAGTATTGTCAAAGAAATTATTATGTTTCATATCAATATATAATAAATAAATACCTAAAAACCCAATAGGATGCAACTTAAATCACTGATAATGCTCCTAAATTTCCAAGTCCAAAATTATCATATCATCAGCCCATTTATCTGCCCCTGAGGTAAAGCCCATAACCCTAAATTTTAATATATTCAAATCAAAATGTAACAAATCTATCAAAGTAATTATTTTTTTTAGGTAGGTACGTATCTATTTATTTATATATTATATTAATTAATTATTTATCTACTTATTTAGAGGGTAGTCTGAGGATATTGCGGGGCTAGTCAGGAAAAATGCAATACACTCTCATCACTTTGGATTTAAAAATTTCAGCAGGTGGAAGGGATGATGACGTCATAATTTTGGGAATTTGAAATTTAGGATTGTTTGCTTTAATTGTAAATATGAATTGGCAGACAGAGTTTTCCAGAGAAATATTGCTGCAACAGTTTTTAATGTGTAAACATTCTTGCTCTCTAGTCCACTTCCTTCCGGGTGTAAAAAAATATTAGATACAAAAAAGTTGAGATTGCATAAAAAAACTGCACAGCGCACTGTCCAGTTTCTAATTATGTTTGTCACATAACACACACACACACGCACACGCACACATGCACACACACGCGCTTACAAGCAGACATCCGTGGCAATCTGGCAATGCAATACATGCATGCACACATACACTAGATACATATTTATCGTGTTTCAGCTTAATGTTTACACATTAAATATGTGAGGGGGACCAACGCACACCTTTTTTTTTTTTTTTTTTAACCCATTCTGTCTTAGCCCAAATGAGATTTGGGTTGGGATATTACTTTTTCAGAAAAAATGTAACGAGCGAAAAAGTTGCAAAAAAATATTCATAGTAATCGACATGAATGTAATAAACATAATAATTATACTGATCTATCAAAATTTTATTGTCACAATTTTAAGTAAAAAACCTTAGCGTAGCAATACTTTGCTAGAAAACCTAGTTTGCAGATTTTCATCCACAATTATTTACATAAACTTTGAAAAAAAAAAGCTTAATTTGAATGCGTAGCTAAGTACAACTTTTGAGATAATTTAATTAAAAATTTTTGAGAATTTAAACATTCAGTAATGGGGAGTCGTATATTAGGAGAGTTCAAACATCTGGGAATAGTGAGCTTTTTTTGTTGTGTTTCAGAGACTGACTTATTCTTACAATTATTTATAAATCTGAGAATATAAGAAATTATGTTAATCAAGCAACTGTAAGATGAAAACTTTTCTAAATATGATAGTTAGTACATACTACATTGGAGCATTGAACATTTTTAATCTTTTTTCTCTCGGGTAGTTCAATTTCATTTACGTTAATTTTAATGTAATATTGAGCGAGCTCACATTTCAAATATTCAGGGCATTTGTCCAAATACTACTATTGAGGAACAGAGGAACTTATGCCTTATGTGGTTAAATTAGAGGGATTTTCTTTAGTTTTTACATAATTCTATTTTAGTAATGGAATTAGATCATTAATTAATCTGACACGATTGGTAACAAATTGTTTAAAATTAGTAATAGGACCAGAAATCCAAGCAAGAGCAAGAATAAAATCCTTTAAGTAGCATTTTATGAATAATTTTCTGTAGATTTTGCGCAATATCCAAGGTGTCTTCTCCAGTCAGGAGGTTGTCTATATAGAAATAATTTTTGATGGCGTTTGCTGCAACTGGAAAGGATGACTTTATTTCATCTGCTAGAAATGCAAGACACTTTGTTGCCAAATAGGATGCAGATGCAGTGCCATATTTTACAGCTGTAAGATGGAAAACTTTGGCATGAAAAGTTAGATTTTCTCCCCATAAGATGCGTCGAAGATCACGATCATTGGGATGCACTGAGACATATCAGCATATTTTTGTTATATCGGCTACAAATGCAACACAGTGTATGTGAAAATTTAATAGGATGCCAAATAAATCTCATTGAATTGATGGACCAATCATTGAGATTTCATTAAGTAAATTACCAATTTTAGATTTTTCTGAAGCATTGAACACAACTCTGAGTTTAGTTATGGTACTTTCAGGGCGTAACACAGCTTAGTGTGGAATATAATAAACAGGTGAATGAGGAATTTCAGTATCAAGAACAAACTCCATATGACCAAGATACTCGTATTCTCACATGGATTCTATGTATGAGTTTTTTATTGATGAATATCTCTCACTTTTGATAAGTCTCAAGGAATGCATTGGATGGGAGTAGGTATCAGAAGCAGTTGTTACTTCATGCTTCAATGGGAGTCGAACCGTAAATTGACCATAGGTTAATAGCTGTATGGTTTTTTCAACAAATTCTTCACAATATTTTTGTTTGGAATCAGGGTCCAGCTTTTCATTTATTGGATCAACTTCTTCCTGTTCACAGAATTTTTGAAGTTGATCTTCCAAACAAGTAGTCGTCAGGTTACAGTAGAGGACACTACACAACCAAAATAGGAATCTTGTAAACAAATGTCACCCAGAAACTGCTTTTCTGAAAACAAACAGTGGTTGATGTGTTCCGCACCAATTATTATGTTGACAAATGGGTAATCAAGATCGTTATCTGCAAAATGAAGCTGCGGAAGAGTATTCTGAACTGTACCCAACTCTTCAAGAGAAATTGTATACAAGATTCGTTGGACTACATCATCTTCGAGACAGAAAGAATTTATTAGTACGGGATTGAACCATCAGTGTGGAAGAAAACATTGAGTAATAGCCCCAGCCAATTCGGCCCCCCCGTCGTTGCCACTCCCAAAGTGGCATACCACGGACCGGCTCCCCGCATCTACCCGAAAGGTCCCACCGCCTATGCGACTAAAGTAACTAGAATTTAATATTCACATATTTGATGTAAATATAGTACACTGACAGAAAGGAATAAAATACGAGTGTAATCACAATATTAATTTCCGACCTCTAAAATTTTGCATATGAACCAGAATAACAATCTACTACGGGTACGTAAAATTTCAATTGAATCGGAGAAGGGCAACTAAAATAGAACAATACCCAAATCGGGCCCGGAGGACCATTAATTATATTTGAATAATCACTTGCAACTGAAATAAAATACATTTTATTAAAACGGGTGAAAGAAAAAAAAATACATTATACTTCATAAACTGTGATCAAGTAAGAACTAAACCGGAACTAACATCAACAGAAAAACGTGAATGATAATGACAACAAAAACATAGCCTAAAAATAAAGCGGAGGCTACTTCAGCGCTCTGGAGATGTGTGGGAAGGTGGTGAAACAAAAGAGTGCAAAAAGTGTATATGGAGCAATATGTGTATCATATAAGCAGAAAACGACTGGGATGAGCGGCAATTGATGAAATACTGTTGAAAGAGACAATCTGCAATGGTTTTCTTTATGAGGTCTTAGTGAAAGATCTCCTAAAGTTTAAGGACCTCATAAGTACGTCTGGCATCATACGCAAGACCTCATAACATACATTTTGCGAGTAAACACACACATACACGCACACGCATGCACGCGCGCACGCATGCACACCCCAGCTCAACGTAGTACAAGCAGGTAAGTTAGATATCTAGGTTATATAATGTATACATCTGTGATATGAACTCGATTTAGTTGCGGAAATTTTATGATATTTCTGAAACCAAACAGAGGATTTTAGCCAAATTTTTACTCAATATGCTATTAACTTCTGTCCATGTCCCCAAAAAATCTTGACATTCGGTAACATTCGGTTCTCTTGCAATTCCTCCAGATAACTTGGATTATGTTGGAGGAATACTACTTTTTCATAGTTTAAATTGATAGCTAATACTGCTACCAAGAGTTTTGATGGGATAGTATGAATGAGTTAACCAATAAATCATTCCATATTTTTCAGGATCGTGCAAAAATTCAACAAAATTATAATTATTTATAAATAAATTCAAATATTCAAACAAGGATGAAAAAAATGTATCAAATTGCATAAATCTGAAAAATCAAATTAAAGTAACTGTGACTTGTTATCATATTTTGCAGATGATCGGCTGAAAATAAATTATTAGGTTTGGCAACGTCTAGCTTTTTTCTTCATAAAATCATACTTAGGTAAGATTTCTGAACACAAAATTGAGAAGACCTTAACGCTAAGTAATGTTCATGAATACAAAAATTTCTCAAGTCTTACTTATGTTAAGAATAACTTAAGTTTGAGAACTCATTTGAGAAACATTCTAGAATACACGTGTAAGAAACTAAAAGCAAGCAGGAAAGAATCTACTATTCGTTCATAACCAACAGTCAAAACGATCTCACTGTATTTTCTTCAAAATAAAATATTCTGTATGGTAAAATTTTTGATCACCGCGCGAAGACTGAGCGACTTTAGCAAAGTTCTAATAAAACCAATCATATTTCACTTTAGAATATTCAACAGTCGAACATACGTAGTAGGTACAATAGTTAACTTTTTTCTGAGTGGTACAGGGTAAAAGACACCACTGAAAAACAAAATGAATAAAAGATAAAATCTGATTTTAAATCAGCTTTCTTCACAGATCCGTAACGTAAACAGATAACTTTTGGTGATATTAGGTTAGTATAGGAAGTTAATTAGAGTAGATCTAAACGTGACAAGGTAAACATCAAAACTATGACAACTATAAATAAGTTCCCAAAATCGGAATAATAAAATAGCTGAAAGAGCTAATACAGTTAGCTCAGTTGCTGAAATGGATGCTGGAAAACCAGTTACCAAAGAAAACCGTCGCCATTCAACATAGGCGCCGTTCTTTTGTCTGAAAAATTCACTCGCGTATTATGGGGCTTCATGTCACTTTTATTGCGATTATTTTACAGCTTTCCTTCTACAAAAGTTATCTACTCCCCAAATCAACGAGAATATTTTCAAACATATAAAAAGAAAGTGACTTATAAAATTTTACCAGAAATTTTTTGCTCCCTTTCTTGCAAACTTAAAAAAGTTTACGTAAGTAATGTTCCTTGAGGAAAGAAAAAAGGGAAAAAAAGACGAAAATCAATAAAACGAGCTCGAGTAAACGAGATTAGAAAATTTGGATAGAAGTGCGTAGACATTCGTTGAAAACGTACAAAAATTTATTAACTGAAATGAAAGTGGGAAATAGTCAAAAACAAAAGAAAAAACTATAGCGTAGCAATACTTCTCTAAGAAATCCAGTTTGCCAATTTACATCAATAATTCAACAAACAATCCCAAAGTTCAAATGTGTGAAAAATTGCAAAAAACTATCGGTGATTATCGATATATAACGAACATATCGATTCATCAAAATTTTTATAACAGTTTCAAGTGAAATAAGTAAAATAACCCCTTACGTCGTAAATACGGAAAATATACTTCAAGCAACACAGGCGACTTGTTTTTATCAAGCCATTTTTTTTATTCACATTTTTATCGAAAACTACTGAATCAATAGTCAGCAAATTCTCATCAAAACTAGTTCTACATAAAAACCACATTTCGTAAAAAAGTTTCAGCCATATTCATAGATGCCAGAGCGAACGGTAATTTTGGGTTTTTCCTCAGTCTATATGACTTTTATTGAATTTTGTAGTTTATAGGTTACCCACCAAAAATCGGAATTTATTGTTAGACGTTTTGAACATTTTAGTTACTTGCAAACGTCGATTATATACGGCAGCAACTCACTTGTTCAAAATCAAGTAAATTCGATTGACTACATTCAAAAAAATAATAATAATCTAATCGTACACTAAAGGGAAAGAATACGAAAACTCAGTTTTATGATCTACACATTCGAATCGGTACTTTATCCCAACAGTCTTTAGAGCAGAATTAACCATCAGAGAAATTGACATAGCATTAGATGTGTAGATGTGTAGATGCATGATATATGCACTCTTTGCCTAATTTTACTTTCATTTGTCACATCATTGCATGACAAATTCACAAAATCATAGACGCGAAAATAATAAATAGATAAAACAGAATCTGAAGAAAAAACATTTTTTCTAGAATTTCAGGTCAACGCCGAAATAAATATAATACGATGTCACGCGCATATTTACACAAAAATGAGGCACATGACTGAAGTAGGTCTCGCAACACTTCGATATAGTCGGCACAAAAACGAACTTAAAAAAATTTTGACTTTACTACCTGACTTGTGAAAAACCAGATAAAACTTTCAAATTGCAACATACATCCAATTACTGCCATTCAAGAAATTTCAACTCACCTGAAAACAGCAAACAAAAAAATTAGACAAACTTTACTAATCCGAATTCATATTTATTTTCTTCAAACTCTGTTACAGGCTACATTTAAAAGAAAGTGTTGAAAAATAATTAAAGGATAATAGGCAACTTCCTCTAGTTTCATCGCTCAAATTGTACCTACTAGCGAGTTCTTAAAACATTTTATAGCACGAACAAACTTCATCTCTAAACAATCAGAATATATGCGAAGGAAAGATTTTTAAAAAGGTGAGAAAATCTCAGTGGCGCATGACCATACTGACACAAATAAAACGTCTTCTGTGATTTTTAATAAGTAATCTTCAAACCACAAAATTTCATAAATGTAATATAGACTGTATCATTCGACGAATCGGTTCGTTAATGTCGCACTAATACGATCTTAGCAATTTATGCAGGCGAAAATAGATACTTTTTGTAATACATAACACACCAACTGCAAGAAAATATAGCAAACAAAATAAACACCAGATGCAATAATTTTCGAATTAAATAAAATATTTTCATCGTATTTTACGAAAAAGCATAGAAAATTCTCTGTCGCAATTAGGATCTTCAGCGGAATACATCCGAAAGAGTATTTTTCAAAACAATTTTTTTAACATAAATTTAGGAGAGTATTCTTCAAAATAATTTTTTTAACATAAATTTAGGATCGTAGAAAACTGTGACCCTCACCACAGTCTCCTCATTCTTTTGTTAATATGAATAGCAATGATGAAAAGTTTCTTAAGAACTCAAACTAAAAAGGTTAATAATTATCCAGGTAGGAATTATAGTGGTACGAGACCACTATATAAAAGCACTTATATGTGTATTTAACATCCAAGGACTATAAAAGTATTTGACCTCTCACACCTTCACTCTCCTACCTTGGACAACAACTGTTCGGATAGTGATGGGTAGTTCGTTCAAAGGTTAGTTCTTTTGAACAAATCCTAGAAGTGAACTAATCGATCATTTAGTTCACTTCTAAATGAACTAGTTCATTAGTTCTTTTTTTTTTTGACAGTTCTCAGTTCTTATCAGTTTACTCTACTCGATCCGTTGATCGAACTGAAGTTAAAGTAACTAGCAGTCGATGAGTGAGTCAAACAATTAACCAATAGTTCCAGCATGAATTTATGAATACGAGTCGATCATAATATCATATAATAAATCAGTTGATTTAAATGATATGAGCCAATCATGAATCAGCTGATTGAAATGATCGAGTTGAAAAATTTACTGAACTACTGAACCCCATTCTTGGATCGTCCGCTTCCGGCAGGTTGAGTTAATTGAGTCGTAAAAAGTTGACTGAAATAATGAAACATGTAATGTAAATGGAATAATTAAAAATGCATGCAATTTATGCTTAGAAATTCACTGCAGTACCCACTACCAAATATACTGTAGTTAGTACTATACAGCCCACTGTAGAACAAACTACATACCTACTTAGCATTTTGCAGTTCGTACACCACGATAAAATGCAGAATTTCATAGTACGCATCAAACACTGCTCACTATACACTGATTGCTCAGCAATATTTAGGGTAGGATGTTGTTGAAGGTACTGAATTCTTATTGCGTAGCACACCCTTACCCTCCAAAACCCTGAAAGGGTTCTGCACAGTGTACAATGCTACATAGTGATTTCCTAACTAGGATACACCTTGTCCACTATCGAGTCTGTCCTCTCGAATAGGAATTACCGCTGACGCTAATATTCTGGTAGTAAGTGTGGCGAATTTTTACATAATATTTGATTGAAAAATATTCAAAACTGAAACATTCAATCACACTTGACTCGACTCCTACAAAAGCTCAATGCAAGCAATATAACTTCTATAAAAAAAAAAAACGAATTTTGCGCCAGGGTAAAAAATCAACCTGAATTTGGCACCTGATCCTTCATCTACGGCGCAAATACAATTTTCCAGTCGACTAAATGCCCTTTTTCACCGAAAACATTCATTTCAGCACTGACGAAGTTTTCCCCTTTTGTTTTTTTCTTCTACGTTCCACATCGGATAATTTATTGTGTAAGTCGTTTTCCTTCCTCTCACCCCGCTTCGGACAACGTGCTCGCATTGAATGGAGTATTTTCGTTTTTATTTCCTTTTCGCGAAAGAAGATTGTTGTTGTTGGTGTTGCTTCTTCAAGGTAGTAGTATGCGAATACAAGACTCGTACGGTTACAATTTAATACGTACAAGGCACAATTTACGATATTATGATTCTCGGACTATAACGTTCTTAATGGTTAATGGTAAAATGTGTACGTGTAGCTGCTTACCACCTCTCATCCGTCTCCCAACTTCCCTACTATATACCATGAAGTGTGGACTCCGATGCTCCCAGGTGAAAATACTCTAATACTCTTTGTTTCGCCGATTTAATAAAGGAAAGCGTTAACGACACACTACAAAGAAACCTTAAAAACTCCAGCGCAACCAACCACGCTAAAAAAATGCAGGTTTCTTTAAACATAAGAACTAAATAAATTAAGAAATATATAAATAAATAAATAAATAAATAAATAAATACCAAAAAAAATCAAAAAATCAAAGAATTCTAGCTAAAATTTAGGTAAATACGTTCAAATTTCAAAATGAAGTGTTAAGTAAATTCATAATGAATTGTACTTACTGTGAAGTTACAAAAAACATACGCAAGTTAATAAATGATTACTCAGCAAATAAAATAGCAGCAAGCTTGCTTTCCAACTAGCTTCTTTGGTACATCCGGAATTTATCTTCTCTTCTTAGTAATAGTTTGAGATTTTTTCCCAATCACTCCTACCGATAAAACGTTAAGCCGATTGAATTCAAAGTTTTCAGAAAGCTAGATAATAATGCATTCTATGTCTATGGCAAATTTAATGATCATTGGTTAAAAATTACGCATTTTATAACCATTTAAGCTACAAAAATGCAACTTAATATAATGTACCAGACGCAGAATCTGGCCGATCTGGTCCAAAGTAAATATGATTCATCCTATTTCACAAATATCAGATAAAATTGCAACCTTTACCGTGTTGCATAGAAATGTATATAATTATAATAAACTTATACATAATACAATACATATTGTATATGCATTTCAGCTATAAGTGCCAACAGTTTCCTGGAGTCATGAGACGAAAAACAAACCTCCCCCGACCCTTCTCTTAATACAATATCAATTTTAATATGTAGATTTTCTCATAAACCTACACAAAAAAAATAAATGCGTATTGCGATGTTGCCGAATAGGCACACAAAAGGTGTAGTTAGATAATTTTTTATACGAACTAAGATGTCAAGGTCGAAAAGATTTTGATTTAAATTTTTTTTTTTTCGTTTTATTCCGACTGCCTTCTGGTTTATCCAACATAACTGATTGTGAGTAGAAAATTAGATGATTTCTCGTACAGACATAGTCATTGCAAAATTTATTGGCCAAGCAATAAGTTAAAGAATCATTTTCATAGATCGAACATACCTACTATACATATGTATATGCCAGGTGTTCAGATACTAAAGGTGTGCTCACTTTGTATGCAACCCGCACAGCATGATGTCCAGCTGCTTTGATCCCCATAAACCAGTGAGGAAATGTTCACCCCAAGACTAAGAAAGTCAATCCACCACCATCATGCGCCTGCATCAACAATAAATTATGAAAACGATTTCGCAAGCAAAGCGATCGAAAAAATCTTTTAGGTATATTTTGTTTTTTAGAACATTTATATATGGTGGTTTTATTCTGTGAGAACGGCGGCGTGATAAAAAATTTTTGTACCGAATGAAGAAAAAAAAAATGTGGAAGTACCCTTAGCAAAATGAAGCCAGCACCCCTAATTGACGTCATCTGTTCAGCCGTGAAAGAAAAAAGTAAAGCCAGTGCTCAGTATAGAACAGCCTTCAAATTTTTGGTTTTAATTCTTTTATAATTAAAGAGAAAACTTCACCAAAAAAAATGAAACCAAAAACAAGAAGAAACTGAGGAAGAAGAAGAAATCATCTGCAGTACTTAAAGATTATACCTTCTTATTTTCACGAATTAGCTGTTGTTGAGCCATATCATTGGTTGCATTTAAGGTAAAGTTTATAATTTGATTAAAAAAGTTCACGGCTCCTAAGGGCTCAAACTTCTTGTTCTTGGTCTTATTCTATTCCTTGCAGACTCATATTTAATTTGATTCAGTAAAAACGAATCTATCTCATCATTGAAGAGAATTACAATTAAAAATTTGAACGCTGCCCTATTCTGGGGATACATTTTTCTCACACATGCCTAACATCATCGAACAGTTTCCCTTTGAAAGTGAACACACCTCTAGAATATTTCAAAACCTGGCTGTATATAAAACCAGAAAATAGTGCATCATCACCAAATATCCAGAAAACTCCCAAAGAAAATCAACGAAACATTTCTGATTGAAATCGAGTGAGATAGGATCTGTTCGATCGTAGCAAATTAAAATTTAAACTAAGTAACACCTTATTTGTAAAAATCTGTCCACCCACTTTGAACAAGTTCATTCTAAAAAAAAAAAACCTTATCATATTAAATAATTATAATTAAAGGAGTATTGAATTGCACAAATTAAAAATGGTGCTTGAACGAAACCTTAGGGCGCGATAGATAAATCAATTCAGATTGACAATATACCAAGTTTAAACATCCCGCAAGAACATGCACACAAAATATTTATCAATCTCAATGAATTTGTGTGAAGTTTAGTGATATTAAAAGTTTAATCCCGAAATGACACGCACATACAATATTTATGAATTCATTCACAAATAACAGCATCAAGGCCAGAAATGCTCTAATAAAAAAGAGGACACTTTGAGGAAAAGGCTGCTTGTAGTTGGACAGTTTCTCTCTTTTTGAGTGGATATGGTAAAATAATAATCACAACATCTGGAGCCAACATTCATTAACTGGGTGTTTTTTGCTGATATCCATTCCATTTCTCCGAACTTATGGATGCAAGTTAACCAGATGGGTGGCTGAGAAAGTGCCAGTGCTTCATTTCTCTACACCAAAATTTCTTTAAGATTTTGAATATGAAATGGAGGACATTTAAAGATTTCAGTGATTGGGGTGTGGAAATATGGAAAATATAAATTGATTCTGACAATGTAACATGCACTTGTCCCTTTTTTGTAAAAAAAATTAATGCATATATTCCATTGATACATAGATTAGGTTTAAGGAGGTAGAGATGCCAATTGAAGCAAATAGCATACCTCTACGACAGAATGACAAGAGGGCACAGTCATCAAAGGTGAAAAAAGCCCTTATAGTTTAATGAATACTGACAATTTTAGTACATAGATTACTGATTGTAAATATTTATTTTAATTTTTTATTTGACATTTTTTGACTGTGTGTTTATATTATTCTTTTGGGCTAGTAATTTTATGAGAAATTTTTTTTCCTGTTACACTGAATTATACTGCTGCGTTAGATTTTCTTTTTTTTTTATGGAAATTTTTTTTATTGTGAAATACTTGTTCTCTTGTATATTATATATAACTCCTGTTCATACGCCTCATTTTTCTCTTGAACGGCTTCAAATAAAGCCGAAGTAGTCAACACTCAAAGTAAAGCTAAAACATTATACCAGATTTTTTTAAATAAAAAAGTTCCCATAATAAGTTCATCGATTCGATTTTGACTTTGTAAAATATCAAGTGAGGGAAAAAAATGACAATTTCGAGACAGAAAACCGAATATCCGCTTGAGTACAAAAACAAATTAGATCATAAAAACATTGTTCAAGAATCCCCTCAAATCGCATCAAAATTAGTTTTAGCCATTTTGAGATTACATGTCTTCTTCAATTACTCCACAAAAAAGAAAAAAAAACTACATTTGATTAGTAATTTATCTCGGGAAAATAATTCCTCTTGTCAATATTCTATCAAATGATGACGAAGGGGACTATTACAGAACGTTGGACGAAATCTTAAGACATCAATAATGTTGGCCTATCACTTATCAATCATTCTTTCACGAAGATTTGGATGGTGGAAAAAATGTCTTCAGTTGAGAAAAATCTTGAAGTAATACACTAAATATATATTAACGACTGCAATTTGGGGCCACATTATCATATATGAATTTCTTAAGTGGCATGTGAACATATGTAGCACAGTGCGTAGTAGCATGATCCGTTTTTAGTTCAAAAAACCTTTAGGGTGCTGATTCAAATCTCTAAACCAATAGTCCTAACAAGTGGCTACATTGCGCAGAACGGGAATTATAGTTCAAGATCAAAGGGACGAAATAAAATGTTTGCCCTTCGCTGTACATCATACAAAAAGATACTGGTTTGCCACTGCACCAGTTTCTTTACAGTGCACCAAATGCACCATTGAGCAACCTGCTAATAAATTGCAACCAGGTGTTAGCGGGTACAGCCCACAATAGTGGCAACTTACCAATGTCAAAACGAACACGATCAAAAGCTCTCCTCTTCTCCCACAAAGTGCCAAACATTGTCATAAGTCTATATTGGATACTTTTGGATGTGAATACATATATACATATATGCACATGAAGTACTGCTCACATTCAGTGGTGTCAAAACCGGGGATGAACTAAGGAGAAGGGGAGGGGTATTAAAATTACCATACCAATGGTTCTAGAGAGCCGAAATTTTTAGACATTTGAAATATTTAAATTGTTTTTAACTAATTTGTCTTTCTGCTTAAAGTCAGTAGGGCCTTCTAATGTAAGTATTTCCCCAGGCCATAAATTTCTCAGCACGTACCTGTGTAGAACTACATAACATTTGGCACTTTTAGTAGGGTAAACCTGTAGACTGTATATCGGATCACACTGCTATAGAGTGCTATTGTGAATCCCTAACATCTTGTTAAGGTAGCAACTTTTCCTTACCAAATAACAAGCATTTTAGTGAGTCTCTGTGGAATACCTGCTCTGCCAACAGCCTGTCTAGTCCCAACCTATAGTTATCGTAATTCGATAAAATTGCAGCACCAGGGAGGAACGCAGTCCGATCTGAACATATACGTTCACCTAGCAAAGTTTACTTTGGGTAGTAGCATAGCTGTGAGGCAGAATTTACTGCTTCAAATCCAGAAAACTTGCAGGGTGCCAATTCGAGTCCCTGAGCTAGTATCGATACATGTCATTTTGTAATCTTTATACACTTTAATTGCAGTCACCAACGCTACTAAATATTACATAATTTGATACCAGTCCACTGCGAGGTGTGCTGTAATATAGTTTGGTAATTCTAATCCCTTGTATAGTGGTTTGTTTTCCATATGAATATGACTGAGCAAGGTTTAAACTCGCATTCTCTATTCTCTTATCTTAATCTATATTCTGTAAGTAGGAAAATTTCAACTTTAGATAATAAATCAAGAGAAAGACCATCACACACCTTAATGAAAGTATATTTAAAACATCGCTCAACGGCTTGATTCACACAGTGCAGCAATATGAGTGCTACATTTTCACATCCCACAAGGTCGCTGAACTTTGTGAAGTTGGGAAAAGTTAAAAAACATAGCTCAACTATGTTGGATGAGTGTTTACCTTTTTATATTTTACGTACCTATAATCAGCTGTAACGAGTGGCTAAGAAACATTTAAAACGTAGCTTCACTGAAGAACAAACTATACACAGAGTTTCCCTTCTTCCCTTTAGTAAATTTTTTAAGAACTGGATCATGGTAAAAACCTTCCTTTAGTTGCAGTACATGGCTAGAATGTAAGCTTCTTTATTATGCAGTCGCGGGTAACAATCCTGGGAAAGTCATATTTTTGATGTTTTTTTTTTAATTTTTGAAAACATTTTACTCTCATAAAAGCTTATCTGTAACGGCCAAAAGAGGTGGTAATGTACCTAATTAGAACCACTTTCGATGTTACACCATACACGAAATATCACGTACTAAAAGCAGCAATACTTCTTAAAATATTTCAAGTTCATCATCCACAAACTATAGTGGACCTTAACATATAGTAGAGACTCAATAATATTTTAAAACACACAAATGAATTTACACCTTTAATTAAATAATAATTTGTACATCCCAATACATATATTAATACGTTAACATTTATACATATACAATCACAATCCAACAAGCAAGACTATCTGTTCACTAAAGACTTCTACTAGAGAGGTTCCAGGTACTTAGAAGTAGCTGTCGAGGAACTGTGTCTTTTTCTACTAAATCGAGGGATTATATACTCGTTCAGAGTATGAAAATGTACGTGTTGGGTAGGCTAAGTGAGGTAGGGTGTTGTTATTATAGGGTTGTGCTGACTCGTCGAGTACTCGAGGGACAGGCACAAGTAGGTCATGAATATACAGGTGGTATATCTATATTCATAAAATCAAATACTGGTAATTTAGTGGATGTTTATAAAGAGTTATAGGATCATTATTGTTGATAAATATCTACGTTTTGGTATTCAAAAATGTGTGGACAAATATGTTCCTCATTTCTAAAAATAGATGAAAATATACGTTACAGTATCTTCTAAAAATTCATTTTTCACGTAATTTATGTTACTTCATGATAATTTTTGAATTTTCTCAAAGGCATATAATTATAATGAAAAATACTGAATTGATACCAGAGATTAAGTGTTCAAAGCCGGAAACCAACCAACACTTTCCATTAATATTCTTCGATTAAAAAAATATGTAATGATAATAATAATGGTCAATGTGAATCAATAATTTTAGTAATATAGGTGGAACAATTCTTTAGGCTAATGATTTTCATATAAAGTGTAAAACTTATAACTGAAATTTTCACGCTCTCCTTGAATAATTTTTAAAATTGAAAAAACTCCAACACAGCACGAGCCCAATTAAAAAGGGTATGTTTCAAATTGGAGAAAATTAGTTATTAGTGAAATACCTACCTAAAAAGTTGATAATAGTTCATAATAAATTGATAATTCTATTAAATTTTGAGACAGTTTACCTAAAATTACACAATTTAAAACTATTAACGATTTAAAAATTAAAACAAAAATGGATTTTATGAAATTGGTAACATCTTACAACAAATTAAAGTTAATACTTTATCCAAATCATAACTATTGGTCGGAAGTTAAGCATTTTATAGTCTAAATAAAAACAAACCAAGTGGTACCGGAAGTACCATTCAGCCCAACAATACCGACATCATTAGGTAGGTTCTTGGATTAATGCTAATATTCGTACCAATTTCGAGACTATCGGACAAAAATTATGAACTACCGGGGTGACAAGTAAATGGCTTAATCATGAATATGTACCGATATGAATTTGAGTTATTGGTGCTAAATTATTTTCCTTACGCGATCCAACCCTGGCGTCTAATATCGGATCAAAATTAATAACTAGATTTTTATAGAAAACTTAATTAAAAATAGAAAAATTAGATATTCATACATCACACATCATGACAGAAGGAAAGAACTTCAAATAACTTAAACTCAGCATTTTCAATAAAAATATCGAGATAAACTTCGCAGATGGAAAATTCAACGACTATTTTAATTTTTCTATTACGATGTAAATTAATAGAAAAATTTGTGACTGCTCACATAAATACCATAGTTCAGATGAAGGAGGTTCCTGGTAAAGAACATCTGCCTCTGTCTTAACAGATTACGTCCAAATACGTTTTTTGAGCACACAGAGACTATAAATTTCGTTGAAACCTTTAAGATTCGAGTATTTTTTCTTTCTTTATTACTTAGTACAAATAAAATTCAAAAAAAAAATGAATAAATAAAAAACCTTCTTAGTCTAACTTGTTTACTTTTTGAGTTTTTGTCGTCTGCGTCGAAATTAATTATTCTGAATTAACGTACAATTTTCCGCGATCAAATTTTTCCGTTCGGACCAACTGCAAAATTTTTCAAGTGCAATTTTTTTTATGCAACTCATTAGTGAATCTTCCATAGATGAAATTCGTAATGGTTATGAAAAGACTTAAATTTAAATTGTCATTTTACCCGCAGAAGTTGACTACTTTAAACACATAACTGCATTAGATAGAAAAATATCCGAACTCCGAACAGTGCCACGGCAAGTAAAAATGAAAGCGACGCTGAAGAATATTCATTATTTATAATAGATGAAAAATTAAGAACACATTTAAAGTACTCACAATAGTTATTGGTGATACAAGTGTATAAAGTAGGTGATTTTGAACGAGTGTGATTTTTGCAGCACAAGCTAAAGGCAAATGATGCAAATCAGACCAGTATCAATCACCTACTATATACACGTGTGTCACATACTACGTATTTTTTGCAACAACCCTTGGCCTAAAACACAAAACAAGAAAAATTTAGATAAATGAATATTTTTGCTACTGGGAAACATATAAACGCAAACTATCCCCCTACTTTCAGCCGTACTTAAGGTTTTAGTTCACCAATGACGATATCAAAGGTCCGAGTCCTCACGGAAGAGGAAACTTTTATGGAAAAAAAAAATATATATATGTATGTATATACTGGATGAATCGTTTTGACACGCAGTGCTAAAATGATTCACAATGTAAAACTGTATAGGTGAGATAAATGTATTTGCACCAGAACAATCCTCATGAAGCATTAATAATTTTGTGAAAGGATTTGGTCAGAAAAAATTCCGAAGCTGTTTGAGAATTACATGCGAGTTGAGTTGAAATAATCTAATCCGTTCTTCTACCTTTCTAATGGAATCTAATGTCTACTGCTAGCCTCTTCAACACCGGTTGAACATGCTGTATGTTTTTCACAGTCAACCAGTTCACATGACTTACGGTAAATACTCGAAAAAAGTACTCAATTATGTTAAAAGAAACAATTTTTTAAAAACAGAGGATACCTATCGTCTAGCAAAGCTGATCTTATGGTGTTCCTCATCCCCAATCAAATGTTTGAATTCAGTTTAGAAGTAATTTTTGATTGATGATTTGTTCAAATTGATCTTTGGTTTTGCGCATTTCAATTTAAGATGTTTGGTTTTGAAACAATAAAAGTACGTTTTTTTTCTGGGGTGCAAACACATTCATCTCGGCTGTACAGTTTTACATTGTGAATCATTTTAGCACACACCAAATGGGATTTTCATATGGTGCGTGTCAAAATGATTCACCCGGTATAAAATCAAAGAAAACAACAACATTAAACTATGTGCAGTAAGCAGGACCAGTGTATAAAATGACGCATGCGCCCAAGAACATATATAAAAATAAAGACCAATGGATAAAGTAAATATTTTATACACTGGTTCTAAACTTCTCTAAAATTGCTTGCTTTATACGTCGTCAAGGTGCGTATAAAAATGAAGTTTATGAACAAGTGTTGCAAAAAAGCTGTAATACCTGCTCCTTCCCCTGCTTCTCCTCCAGGCTTGGTTGAAAAGAATAATAACTATGCATTATATGTAGCAAATATTTTGAAAACTGCAGTTACCAAAATTTGAAAAAACAATTTCCTTGAAATACACGTAGATACATATTACAATGCTAGTTTTCTCAAAAAACTATATACATACATTGAAAAACTACTAGAACAGCCAAAACTCCACTTGCAAAATACGAAGTGGTAAGTTGAATTTTCAGTCAGAAATATAATTACTATAAATTCTCTTTTTTCAAAAATTTTTCGGAAATAACACTATTTACGGGTCAATGAGAAAGGAAGGTTGGCGAAAAAAACTTCAAACGTTTCATAATATTTATTCGGACTATTTATCTGTATATATATATACGAGGGGCGTTCACAAAGTAACTTCCCTTTTTTTTCTTCCACATCGGGCAACATTAGAGTAGGCGCCTGCGGCTTTTATGTATCGGAGGGTTTTAAAAATATAACATTATTGTGCGGTGCTGTGTTTCATCGCCTGGAATATGAAACACCATTCCGCACCCCAACTAATGTGAAGTGACCTTTCTACAGGACAATAACCAATTCCACAGTTCTGACATAACGCACTGACTCCTCAAGTCCTTAAAATGAGATGTTTTCTCTCTCCCACAAAACTTTCCAAACCTTACACTTTTCAATTTCCCCTTTTTTCTATCCCACATCTCAAGAAAATTGCAGAAAAAAATTCAATAACAGAGCTCAACCTAGTGGAGCAGATGAAAAATTTTCAAAAAAGTTGACAGCCCCATATCATACCAATGTAGGTGGAGGTCAAAGGGTTAAGGAAGGAGGATTTTTGTGAAAGGGGGAAAAAAATATCATTTTAAGGATTTGAGGAGACATTGTAAGATGTCAGAACTGTGTAATCGGTCATTCCTAATTCTCCTCTTTTCAACTATATAATAATTATAATTCAAATAATTTTCATCAAATTTGATAACAAACACTTCATTGTTTCAAAGAAAAATGAAGATACCTCAGTAAAATTTAGAAATATCAACGAAAAACAAAAAGAAAGCAAAAACAACATTGAGAAAAATTACTACAACCAGCTGGATTCGAACCCTCAACCTCCCAATTACTGTGAGACGCCGCATCTGTTTTCACAACAATAGAAGGTATACCCACAATACAGGAGCTATTTAAACGTCAATTTACAACCTGAATTTCTCAAAAAACTTTTCTTCTCACCTTTATTTTCCTAGGATTGACTGAACGGATTTTAATGATTTTAATTTATTGCATGAAATGTCCTGAAAAAACAGAAGAGAAAATTTTTTGAAATAATTCTTCTGAGGAAATATAGACGACTTTTTTCATTAAAAAATGTGCAAAAAAAATTACTTTGAGAGAAAATATCAAACATCAGACTCTTATAATTTAAATCTAAAATGTAAAGGTTAAATTATAAATTAATGCTGGCAAAAATTATAACTAAAATTTCGGACTGGCTGAGAGCAACCAAGTTCACTAATGAAAAAAGTCTGGAACTATTAGTGCTTTTTAAATACAGGCTGCTCGATTTCGTAATATTTCCTTGGTTGTTTCATGTTGAAAAAATATAAAAAACTATAATTACGGATATCTCTCACAAAAATAACGATATATACCGATTTTCAAAGAATTTACTGTTTTTTGGTTTTCTTGGAAAATACTGAACCAACAGCCACCAAACTTCTATCAGATCAGATCCCATATAAGGAAGAAAATTTTAGCTCTACCTATGCACAAAAAATTTTTTCCAGAAATTTTTCTTCTCCAGTTTTCCCAGAAACTAACAAATTAATGAGAGTTCAGTGCTTATTGGTTCAATATATTTGAGAAAACTGAAAAAAAGTAACCTGGTGGGAAAGTGGATTTTCCTGGACATTGTGAGAATAGTGAAAAGGGTTGGGCTGAAATTTTTATGAAGTAATCCTCATATAATTACAGACCTGGCAGAAATTAGTGCCTATCAGTTCAGTAGTTTCCAAGAAAACTGGAAAAGAAAAAATACGCAGAGCTGATTTTTAAACAAGTTTGAAGGATAGCAAAAGGAATAGGTCACTGTGCTGAAATTGAAAAAAAAAGCAGTACTTGCACCAGGCCTGATAGGAGTTTAATGCTTTTAAGTTTGATAGTTCCCAAGAAAATTGGAAAATAACTAGAATTGCTGAAAAGTAGATTTTAAACAATTTTAAGAAAATGACAAAAGGGATTGTGCTGAAATATTCACAAAAGATAGTACTTATATAATGTAGAATCAGGTTGTAACGTATATTTTCATCTATTTTTAGAAATGACGAACATATTCGTCCACACAGTCTCGAATACCAAAAACGTAGATATTTATCAACAATAATCGTCCTATAACTCTTTATAAACAACCACTAAATTACCCGTAATTAATTTTATGAATATAGATATATTACCTGTATATTCATGACCTACTTGTGCCTGTCCCTCGAATACTCGATAAGTCAGCACAACCCTATAATAACAACACCCTACCTCTGTATATTCATGACCTACTTGTGCCTGTCCCTCGAATACTCGACAAGTCAGCACAACCCTATAATAACAACACCCTACCTCACTTAGCCTATCTGACACGTACATTTTCATACTCTGAATGAGTATATAATCCCTCGATTCAGTGGAAAAAGACACAGTTCCTCGACAGCTACTTCTAAGTAACTGGAACCTCTCTAGTAGAAGTCTCTAGTGAACAGATAGCCTTGCTTGTTGGATTGTGATTGTATATGTATAAATATTAACGTATTAATATATGTAATGTGATGTACAAACTATTATTTTATTAAATGTATAAACTCACTCGTGTGTTTTAAAATATTATTGAGTCTCTATTATATGTTAAGGTCCACTATAGCTTGTGGATGATAAACTTGAATTATTTTAGAAGTATTACTGCTTTTTAAGTACGTGATATTTCGTGTATTATGGTGTAACATCGAAAGTGGTTCTAATTAGGTACATTACCACCTCTTTTGGCCATTACATTATTAGCGGCCAACTGGTCTGCTATTGCGAATCAAACTATCGCTCTAGTACCTATTTTCCGAAGTTGCTGATCCAAGTTGCTGTTTCAATTCATCTGATCTGAAGTAATTTGCTCTAACCTTGAAAACTCTAGTTAAGTACTCAATGAGAAAGGCGTAAGGCGCGCTCTTGAGGAAAGGAAGTAAAGGTTATTCGCAAGTGGAAAAAGATCAGTGGTGAAAAGAAAAAAACCAAACTTCAAAACCAACCAAGGATATTTATTGTACAGAAAATTAAGAAAAAACAGGTGTATCTACAATCAAAGGTGAAGAAGATTTCAACGGCGAAAGCGGCAGTGGATCAATCAAGCTCCTGTTTAAACAAAAAGAAAATACAAAGTAACAATTAATATTAATTATAATTTGCGTCCCTCCCTTAAAATTAAGATTTGTTAAATAATATTAAGTCGCAAAAAAATTTATTTTTATGAATGAAACTTGGGAAAATTTATCTGAACCCAATACTACTAAAACAAATTTAATTTGGCTTATCGAAGCTAAAAACTTTGAATTAATTAACGTGTGTCAAAATTTAAATATCGAGGTTGATAAAAAATATTCTTCTCGTATAAAAACCCAAGAGGATATCCTATTAAAAATTAAATCTAGTAAAGAAATTCAAAAATTATTAACCCCTGAAAATATAAAAATAATTCTACAAACAACACGAAAACCTCGTGAACAAATTCCCAAATTAGAAAATCCCATAATAAGAAAATATTTTTTAATCCCATTAATACGTCAACCCCACTTTTGGAAAATTTGGATAACCCCACACCATTTCCAAGAGTTCGGTCAGCTATTAACCTAGCCAATATTACTGAGTACTTAGAAAAATCTGACGAAGATTTTCTCAGCCCAGAACTTGAAACAAGAATTTTAGAAAACCCCTACATACCTTTCGAAAATAAGATGACAGGAAAGGCTGCGGTAAATGTCAAAGTATTTGGACACTCAGACCACCTCCTACGGAGAAAAATCAAACAACTTGAAAAAACTATTGAGGAATTAAAAGCTGGAAAAACGGAAAAGAAAACTGAAATAAACGTAAATTTAGTATCATCCGATCCAGTCTGGAAAGCTGAGATGGAAAAAATGAGCGCTGCAATAGCGAACATTTCGAAATCTCAGGAATCCAGGAAAAATAAAAATAATAATAATGAACAAAATACTTATAACCAAAACCAAAATCAAAATCAAAACCAAAACCAAAATCAAAATAGGAATAACAATAATAATAATAATAATAACAACAATAATGGTAATTGGAACCAGAACCAAAACTGGAACCAAAACAGTCAAAATCAAAATAGTAATCAAAATTTTAACCCTAATTATAAAGGTAGAAATTTTAACCCAAATTTTCTTAGAAACAACTTCCCTAGAAATAATAATGGTTACTACTCCAACAGAGCTCCAAACTGGAACCAGTTTGGCCCTCCAAGTTGGAACTCAAACTGGAATAACGCTCCAGCATGGAACGGGATACCATTTAATACTCCCCAAAATCCCCCTTATGTGGCTGCAAATACTCAAATGATTGCCCCCCAGCACCTTTGATGGCAGCCCCACAACAACAAAACTACCTCCAAACCCCAAACCCCCAGGCATCCAAAATAATTGCTCAAAAAACTGATTGTCCCCTTACAGATGACTCATCAGCTAAAAGGGATGTCTTGAATGAAGAATCAAAACAGGTTAACAATGTTAGTGAGGAGAAATTTCAAAATAAAGGGTACTGAAGAACCAAATGTAAATTTCACCTCCATTTTGCCATTTGTGGTAAACAAATACTTAGCCTAGTCAATCCAGGTTCGAAACAGACACTAATAGATGAAAAAGTTTTAAAGAAAGTCAATTTTACGGAACCAATCCTACCAACAAAAATAAGATTTTGTTGTGCGGATAGCCAACCTCTTGAGGTCATAGGAGTAACCAATGTGATTTTTTCCATTGATCATTGCATTTATCCACATCCCACATTTGTTGTCCGAAATTTGGTAGAACCGGTCATATTGGGGTATAATTTCTTGTCAACCCATAAAGTAAAAATGGACTTCTCAAAAACAAATTCACTTTACCGTGTGGTGATGAAGAGCGATGTTTTGACATGCCTGAATGCCACAATTACCCTATTGAAAAGGAAAATGAATTAGGTTATGTTAAGCCTTTTAAATATTATGCCCCCAAACATTTAAAATTGAGGCAAACTCAGTGCTAATTTTAGCTACTTTGCCTGAGCACCTGGAGTTTCTGTGTGAAACATCCATGGAAGAAAAACATAATTTCTTTGTAATTGTATCAGAAGACACGATAGCGGCTGTTAACCACAATAACAGACCTCACGTGATCTATAAAGGCAAATACTTAGGAAATTTTGAATTAAGTAGTGCAGTAGAAATTAATTCCTGCCAAATAGAAAAAATAACAGAAACTACTATCTTTAAGGACTATCGAGGAAATCCTATCCCGATTAACCCAAAGCTTTCGCTTGAACAAAAAATAAAAATGTATGAAACAATTAATGAATTTAATAATATTTTTATGGGAAAAACAGACGAAGTCACTGTCTGTAAAGTACCCGAACAAGTTGTCCGTGTAGACGACGAAACTCCACTGCGATGTAGGAATTTCAAATTCTCACATGCAGAACATGAGGCCCTATATAAACTGGTCGACGACCTAGTAAAAGCAGGTGTCCTAAAAAAGCAAAAATCAAAATTTGAATCCCCAATTTTTGTAAAAAAGAAACCAGATGGAGTCTACAGAGTATTAGTAGACTACCGAAGAATGAATCAAAGAATTATTATGGATAACAATCGTGTTCCTACGATTGCCGTACTTAAGAAATAAAAAATGGTTAACGACGATTGATTTAAACAGTGGATATCTACAGATTTCTCTCACAGAAGAATCCAAACAATACACTGGAATAAATGTGGATGGAATTGGATACGTATTCAATTCTACCCCAATAGGCCTAAGCATTTCTCCATCCATTTTCCAAACCATCATGGATGACATATTCCACGATATATTTTGGAAAAAAATGGTATGTTACCTGGATGATATTTGTATTTTCGGAGAAACTTTCGAAGAATGTCTCGAAAATACAAGAGAAGTGCTAAAAAGATTAAACGAAGTAAATTTAAAAATAAAAACAAAAAAATGTCAATTTGCAATAACAAAATTGAAATCTTAGGACATACTGTCCGATATAACGAATTACACCCATTAAACAAAAACATTGAGGCGATAAAAAATTTAAACCCCCCAAATACGTTAAAACAATTATGATCATTTTTAGGATCGATAAACTACCACAGAAAATTAATCCCCAATTTAGCTAAAATCACTGCTCCTCTTACTGACTTATTAAGAGGAACAGATAGCAAATCAAATGCCAAAATTAAATTAGATCAAGAACATCTTGAAATCTTTGAAAAATTAAAAGAAATAATGATCTCCAAACCCGTATTGGCAATTTATGATCCGAAATTGGAAACCTGTGTAGAAATTGATGCTTCAAAAATCTCATTAGGTGCAGTTCTGCTGCAAACTAATCCCGTTACGAAGCATAAACACCCAGTTGGATACTTCTCAGAAAGAGTCCAACCTGCCCAGTCAAAATTATGCTCTTTCGACTTGGAAATGTTGGCAATCATGAATGCATTAGCTCATTTCCGTGGATACTTACTAGCATTACCCTTTGTAGTATACACGGACCATAACTTCTGATTTATCATCAGAAATTCAATACTCCAAGCCCAAGATTAATTAGATTAATCTCAAAATTAAATAAATATAGTTTTCAAATTAAACTATCGCCGGAAAAAATAACTGTATGGCTGATATGTTGTCCCGTCCTCATGATGAACCGGACGAAATTACATTTGAAAAAGGTGAATTTTTAGTAGATAAAAAATATGCTCTCCACGATGAAGAAAAAAATGTGAATACCTTATGTAGAATTCACAACGACAACTTTGCCCCATTAAACCCTGTGTTTTACCAAAATCAAAATACGTGGTACTACCCAAGTACTATGTCCCAAAATTACTATTACCCCCCTTCCCGTGCATCAACTTTCCCATATTATCCCGTGGTACAAACCACAACCCCACAGAATGAATTTAATCATTCTCATAATTGCCCCAACCAAACTACAAATGTAGTCACTTAATCTGCTCTTAGAAGAGAGTCAAATCTCGATAACCAGATTGAAATAACCCCTCCTGTGACTCCCAACTCCCTGCAAACTTCGAATCCCAATATTACATCACCTCCCCAAACAGAAGATCAAACTTCTGAACTCCTCCAAAAAATCGATTTACCCAAAAATGTAAAAACAATGCAGGAAAATAACCCACATTGGAAAAATGTTATTTCATTATTAAATTATAACGAAATTAAAAAGGATAAAAATAAAATACGAAAATTAAATCGTACGATAGTTATATTTTCGCGACGAAAATAATGTTTTAAAGAAATTACCTAACCCAACCTCATCATACGAGGAAGTGGTTACTGTAATTCCTGAAAAATTAATTCCAGTAGTTCTAAAAAAACTACATGACGATCCTTTGTACGGAGGTCATTTTGGAATTAAAAAAACTAAAAATAAGATAAAAAACCAGTTTTTCTTCAAAAACATGGTACAAAAAATAACAGAATATGTATTGTCGGGTCATGAGTGTAATAAAGAAAGCATTGGAAAAAAATGCAAAACATCATAACGTGCACCACAAGATCATTGACTTCAAGCCCAACTACCTTGTTTAGCTGCGTCAATCGAAAAACGTCGCAAAAAATAAAATGAAATATACCAGACCTCATAAAATTGTTAGGAAGGTCACGGATCTAAATTACATAATTCGCATTAAAACAGACGATAAAACTGCATACGATGAAACGGTGCACGTGCGACGATTAATTCCATATAAATCTCGTAATAATAACGAAACAAATAGCAAAATAAATTGGGAAGAAAACCGCAAAAATCTCAAAACCCCCATCGCAACCCAAATCTTACCTAAACCAAGGGGTCGCCCTCGGAAAAAAAAGAGTAGATGTGTGTAAAGTATATTATCTGCATCAACGTGTTTTTTCACTAACGATCTTTTCTTTTTTTTTCTTTTTTTCTCTCTCTTTTCTTCTTTCTTTTTTTCTCCCTTATTTCTCCTGGCCTACTCTAGTCATAAAAAATATAAATAACCATAAATCCAAAATACTGAAAAAAAAAAAAAAAAAAAAAAAAATCGGTATAAACATGTGTTTGAAAAAACTCACCAATAGCACACATCTTGGAATATCCCTCTAGAAACTCCTCCAGCCGTTCTCCGCTGGCTGAACTGCTGGTTTCCATCGACATCGGGGACGCATTTCTCTGATCTCGAGTGCCATCTGAGGATCCACTCTCTTCAGTGGATATACTTTCTTCTATCGAACGGGTATTCCATAAGAAGGAGTAGACAGTTGGTTTGGACAGCAGCCATCTGCCACAATAGGACATCGCTCGGTTGTACTCGGTGGTATTGTATTGACGCTAAAGATGAAAACCGGCAGTGGATATCGAGAGGTGTAAACGAGGATTATAATGCTGATTAATAAATCAGACAAAGCGAACTCCAGCTGTTCCAAGCAAAAGATCGTTGATATAAAACTGGTTGAGATGGACATATTCTACGGTAATCTTCTCGTTGGTCTGTTGTGATACACACAAAAGACGAACCAAAGGCCGGAAAGTATGCCCAGCCCGACCAACCCTCGAGTGTCTAGGTTCCCTCGGAAAACCAGTTTGAGCACTGATGGCCCAAATTCAACAATCATCGAATGAGGGTAGAATATGCGAAGTTCAAACAATAGCTTCTTAGCATATTCTTCGGATTTGGGACAACAGGTAAACCAAACAGAATGGCTCCAGAAACCCAAATCTTCTTCGATGACTTCACCAGGGATCCATGACAGTTCGAAGTCATTTTAGAAAACACCATGGTTGGACACAGTAGGCACGCGATAAAATAGCAAAAAAAGACGATGGAGCAAAAAATATAAACGAGGCTCGCACATACAAACTTGAAATTGTCAAATTTCGGTGAGAACCTGATCTCCGAGAAACCAGGTCTCATTAGCATCAACGACTCCTGACAACATGAACATACGGTCATTCATGTACACAACCGACATTTTTTCTTTAGAAATTTTTTTTTCTTTTCTTCTCGAATTAAAATTAAATAACCACACAAGCCACCTCACTAAAAACGTGGTTCCGCGAACAACACTAAAAAAAACGAAAGAAATAAAAACAAATATATGGCTGCAAAAAAGACGGACAAATCAAGAACGAGCGAACGCAAATCTCTAACTAATCGATCAAAATTAATAAACTTTATACTAACCACCCGACCGAAATTGGTAGCTCGAATGTCTGCAAAAATTTGTCTCTCCCCTTGCCCCAGCATTCTCATTTCATAACAAATTCCTAAAAAATTCATAATCTAATTACTCGTAAATAGTTCAGAAGTTGCAATTTTTCTGTTTCAGAAAATTATACAAATCTACTTTTCTATTTCGCAATAAGTATTTCTTCGATTACTATCGCGCAAAGAACATCGTCTGACCCATATAGGATTACGACGGCGTCAACTGGCGCTTATTTTCTACAAATAAGCAATATTTTTGTATATTCTAAATCTGCCACAATAATTTACTCCATTAAGCTAGATCTGCATGAATCAGCAGACAGGCTATTAGCAACAAATTTCAAACACCAGTTGTATAATGAAACAACCTGGAAAAATTGCAAATATGCAGAAATGGCAAAACGTCTAAAAAACGCAATAAAAAACCTTAAAGAACAAAATACCGCCATGATTCAAGACTTCTATTCAACGCCATCCTCCATTCGAAGAAAACAAAGCATATTCACCCCGATTAGGTCCTTCTTAGGAGATGTGCTACACTTTTGCTGTCAAGTGCTAAACTTTGGAGATGGAGAAAATTTTCTGGCTAACAAAATTTCATTGAAAGAAGAATATGATATTATAAAAAACCAACTGTTGACCGAACATGCAGCGTTAGTAAATACATCCACTAATCTGCATAGTTTTATCGATCATACAAATAATTTTATGACAAAATTTGTCTCGCATACAAACTCTTTTATAGAAAATTCCCTAGAAGAACATGAGCTACCTATCTCTCTAAATTATATACAAGGATTCTATGATAACTACCTTATAAACACGCTAAGATTATCAAACATCTTAACATCGTGTAAGTCTCATATGATCCTTTCCTCAATTATTTCAAAAGAAATATTGGAAAAAAATATACTAAAACTTTTGGAAATTACAAAAAATCTAGACCTTGATCTAGCCATTCCCATTAAGGATATTCAAAATTTCTATCATGCTGAACTTGTAAACTGCAATATCTTTAAAAATACCTTAGAATTAGAAATCAAAATTCCCTTAAAAGAATTAGACTCTAAATACGAAATTTACAACTTCATTCCGCTCACATTCAAAAGTCATTTGAATGAACTGTGCAGCTTGGATCAAGAACCATCCCTGATTATTCATGAAATCAGAACAAACTCTGTACGCTACATTAGTGGAACTAATCTCCATTATTGTAATTCGGATAAACCATTATGCTTCCTTCCGTCTAATAGAGGAAGTGATAAATTATTTTCATGTGCAAAGAATCTTTTCTTTCAAGACTTAAACCAAAATTTATTGCAATCTTGCTCGTTTAAATGTAATCTTAATAATAACCAAACACTAGTGCATCCTATTGGACACACCAAATTTGCTATTGTAAACTTCAATTCCCTTGTAGCAACAAATTCTATTACAAAAAAATCCTAAAAACTAAAAATCAATAATAACTCTCCTGGAACCTTTATTCTGGATATACCTTGTCATATCCAAATCGAAAACATTGACGAAAACAACAAAAATACAGTAATTATCCCAATAGAAATCCCCTGTCTCTCTGAATCATTGGAAGAGACTATTAAAATTGAAAATCATTTACCACTCCTGTGGACATATTTTTCCGACTCCACAGAACCTTTTGATCTTGCCATAGACTTAGCAACGACAAAGGTCTACAATCCCAAATGGAAAAATTTTGTTCCTCACACTGTTCCCGTTAACAACTTGGAGAACAAAATTAAATCCATTGAACTACAAATACCCGACCAAAATTTTAATGATTATCTAACTTTTGTTAATGGGATATTCTTATTGTGGTTAATTACAATTTTAAGTTTTATTATTGTATATTTAAAGCTAACCTCCCATCGAAATTGTGCTAACTTAAACAAAAAGCACAGCATTGCAAAAATTACGCAAAATAATACGATATACTAATTACCTATATACCTAAGAAAAAATTTGTTACTCATAATCCATATTCATAAAACATTTTATTCTAAGTATATATTCTCGCATTATATGGCATAATTTTAACCATGCATAGTCAATAAGAAATTTTTTTTTCAACTCATACTTGTTAGATAGACTTTGGAAAATTTTTTTTTTCCTGATTTTTTTTTGTTCCCCCGGAGAATTTTGTAACGTATATTTTCGTATATTTTTAGAAATGACGAACATATTTGTCCACACAGTCTCGAATACCAAAAACGTAGATATTTATCAACAATAATCATTCTATAACACTTTATAAACAACCACTAAATTACCCGTATTTAATTTTATGAATATAGATATATTACCTGTATATTCATGACCTACTTGTGTCTGTCCCTCGAATACTCGACGAGTCAGGACAACCCTATAATAACAACACCCTACAAACAACCAGATGCCGCTGAAGAACTAACAACCGCACAAAGGTCACGAGCATATGTATCGATAGAGGAGGGATGTGAGATTAACCGACCAAAGTTTCAGGTTTGCAGTGTTGCCACAAGCGTGGATAGAAAATCTGTCTCATTACTTTCTGGTCAGACCTCGTATATTCCAAAAGAAAAGACATTACAATTAAAGCTAGGATTCATTAGTTTACTCCTGTGTTGATTATGTTCTTTCCTCAACTTAGTAAGTTTTTTGTGCACAATATCTTCAAAAATATGGGTACCTACCTATATTTAATTCTTGTCTCTGATAGTTCTTGAAAAAAAAGTAACTGAAAATGAAAAATTTTGAATTTAAAATGGCCGATTTTTCACTCCCCTTAAGATTCAATTACTCAATTCGAATTGATATACGGAGTCATATGTAAGCGAATAAATGACAAAATAATGTCTACGTTTAAACTAGACTGTTAGCTGAGTGACGAGAATACATGGTCCAGGCTCTCAAGAAAAAAGATTGGAAATATTTCAATCATTTAACGTTAGCACTGAGCAGCGCTAGCAACAATACGTACAATGTGACTTTAGAAATCAACAAAACAACCTCATCTCATTCCGATTATTTATCAGTTTCCCAGTAAATTTTTTCAAAAAATTATGGATTGTTAAAACATTTTTTTTTTCATCAATAAACAGTTTTTGCAGCTTGTTCCATAAAAAGGGAGGAACTGAATCGCATTCGAATCGACTGTGTCGATCAGAGATATTCCAGTCAACTTTAATTTGAAGAGGATTTGAAACAAATGCGAGATAAGCTGCAGCAGAAGTGGCACTGTAAGGTAGCTTTAGTGAGTGGAGTTCATTTTCGAATAAAGTCTTCAAGACTCATAATCGTGTCACACTATTAATCAAGACGAATAAAATTCTCATTTCACGATTGTATTTTATGTTCCATTAACTAGAAGATTTTATACAAATTTCGACCTGCCTGTATTTTCGGACACACTCTTTTTTCTCTGGGCTACGCAGCTGAAACCGATTTGCCGTACCGCCTAAATAAAAAAAAGAATTCAACTTTTTTTTAGGAAATCATTTAATCTACAATTTTCATGATAAATACAATCGTACTCTGGCCAATACGTGGCGAGATATGCGTAACAAACCAATTTTTGTGACCTATCTTAGAAGCTAACACAACGCCGATGGGGGCATTCGGCACATTACACATAACGGAGAAATAAAGGTGTGTGCAAACGTCCAGCAAGGTGGGGAATTACTTTTTTCATCTCAAGTTACTAGGTGATCATAGCAGAGGCATAATTGGCTTCTTATTGTATTTCCACAAATTGCTGCGATACGCCGCGTTCATTTAGGTGCTGATCCAAGCCAAAAACTAAAACAACACCTAAATCTAAATGATGGAATGAGAGAAGTTCAAGATCAATGAACTTCACAATGAAAAGAATGCGAGAGGCGCACGAGACAGGAATTCGAAAATTGCAAAACACGATAACGATGCAAATTGTATACGAACGGTAGATTGTCGCCAGGCCGGTACCTATATAATTTTCTAAATTCAGCCCATTGCGACGGCAGAGTGGCGTGTGAATAAATTTTACTTTTGCCTCCGACGATTTTCTATGATGATATTGGCGTCTGTGGCTCTCGGTCGTCATTTTTCCAATATTCGCTACGCTGTGATCTACGGCTCCCATCTAATTTACCAATTCACCAAAGCTGCGACAGACTATAAATGAAAACAAGGCGGAGAAAAATTTCGTTTCAGCCTGATTACCATTTACCAACAAAGGAAAAAAGGTCTACTTACGAATATTTTATCTTTCCCATTAGACCTAAAATGTTTTTGCACCACAGACATCAGAGCACCAAATCGTGGGGAAAAGTACGAATTAAATTCACCACAAAATACCAGCCCAGAACTCGTTCAAATTAATTAACGAGGACAACGATTAAAACTTTTGACACTTGCCTAAAATTTAATTATTATTGTTCAGATCACGAAGTTGATAGACGGAGCCGATGGTTCTTGGTACGCGCATGATCAGACGGAAAAAACCAAAAAGCTATACAGATGAAATTCTTCACGGATTCGCACAAGGTGTGAAAACTCGCAATAAGAGAGCTGTCCATCGTTACTCTTTGCAGCGAAATTCATTTTTTTGAGTGGCATAATAATTTTACTTTAATTTTAGCAGAACTTTTTTTTTTTTTAATTTTCTCACTCGGTTGTTTATACGAAGAACCCCAGTGAGGATTTACATTCGAATCGGTAACTTTCATCTCGGCTCATCGATTGCCAAATTCGTACAAACAAGTACAAAACAAAATAAAACAACTCCAACTCAGCAGCATCTCCGTGAAAAAAAGTAGGTTTCCAAAAAGTAGGAAATAAGTTAGTTAGATCATGATAGATGATTGTATCAAATTTTATTGTAACGTGCAAATCGAAATAGAAATGGACGTTGCGTCAATACCGCCAGGTCGATTTATAGCATGTTAAAATAGATAATAGTCAATATTAGTTTCAAATTTCGTAGCTATCTGTCAAAACAAGCATTTTATAGCCAAAATAAAAACAAACTAGGAGGTACCGGAAGTACCGTCCGGCCGATTCGAACCAAAATTAGTAGGTCTGATCCTCAGCTTAAAACTAATGTCAGAAAACCGAATTTCATGACTATCGGACAAAAATTGCGGCCTGTGCCGAAATAAGAAAAATATTATGGTATGAATATTGTATACGGATTGTGTTATATAATGATTATATGTATCCTTAGGTACCTATAATTACCGAGTAAGGAAATTAAAACAAAAGAAGACGAAAGGATAAAGAAAGAGAAGAACGAGAGATGTTAAGAGATTACAACCTGGCTACCAACTACCAATCAACCACAGCTACGTATTAGCTGCATCAGTCAATGCAGTGAATGAGGATAGTGGTGTAAGTACTGCGCCAACAAAAGTTTAGAGGCGGTACAAGCTCAGCGCCGCAAAACTCCGCATCAGGGCTTCTATATGAATATACAAGCCGCATTACCTGCCCTTCGGGTAAGTGTAAGATGCTATCACTCAACAGCACAGGTCCGTAACCACAACTTTCAATGAAAACTTTCTAATTTGATTACAGCTCTCGATATTTTGAGTTTTCACTTCTCTGAACTGATATAATACGACCTCGAAGCAGAACTGAGGACAATCCTCTAAAAGAACAGGTTCAGAAGATCTGTCAGCCTAGCTTGGTAAGACAATTTTATTACAAAAATTTCAAGCGAGGCTCGAAATATCATATATATCATTGTACCTCACCCTCTCCTATTTCTTTAATTTTCATATTCCATTTTGAAAACATTATTTACACGAATTACCTACCGAAATTATATTCATTGTTGAATTTGTGGTTCAATAATCGTTATCATTATTATATTAATTGGAAATGAACATGAGATAGGAATGGATAAGTTATTTACACCTCTGGAAAGCTTTTAACAAGAGTTTTTCATTTCTACTATTCTTCCCTACTTTTCATTACTTTCAACCTGACTTTTTACCAAAATTACCACTGAGAAAAGTGCCCATCTAGAGGAATGAGGTATGAAATGCTAACGTTCGAATATGTCGAAACATAAAATTCTTTCGAGACTACCCACTTTTGGTAAATCGTCTTCATGATAAATAGGTCACATCACTATGACGGATGGAACAAAAATTTTTAAAAATTGTAAAATTTATAGAAATTTTCCAGAAAAAATTTAAAAAAAAAATCATTATAACGACCAACGGCAATAAAAATAAAATGAGAAAAAATTTAGAAACAAGTTATTGCTTCCTAATACTAAAAAGCAATATACTAAATCATTATGACACTATAGCATTATACAATAAGGGCCGTTGGTTCAGGTTATATAACTAGAGGTATTATCTACGAAGGTCTCATTTTCTATTATGAGGGATTAACCTACCGATCCCATTCATGGCATAACTAATCATTACCAATCACATAAATATCCAAGTTACATTTTAAATTATAGAAAATTTTAACCAGGACCACTCTAATGTTAGTACCTACATGGAGGTTGAAACTTTAATACTGGGCTTGGCCCACACACTCTACATTGAACACGTATACGCCTTCTTGGTATTTGTGTGGTGCTGTGTATACATCTATACGCACACCCACAGTACCTACTCAATAATTAAGTAAAAGTTTGTTCTAAACCCTTTTTGGGGCCACATTGAATCCAATGAATCAATCAATCCAAAAATGGAATTTTGATTTGAATGAAACACCTCAAGAAATATATCCAACAATGTATCACTCAATAATCTATAAAAATTTTATTCTAACTTCTTTTTTGTCCACAGGAATCACAATGATTGATTCAACTGAAACACTGAGCCGTAAATTTGAACTCAGTACCTCAAGAAACATGTACAAACAAGTTTCACTCAAATAATTTATGAAAAATTTTGTGCAACCCCCTTATTAGGATCACATGAGTCCTTCAATTCAAACATAGACTGTAAATTTGAACTCAGCATGTTGAAAAACATATCCGATGGTATAAATTGTGACATTTGACAACTCGTAGCCTTCCCCTTCACGTCACCACCAAATGTATAGTACTAATATGATAGGGAACGGCTCTCAAATTCTAAGATTATAATGACGATAAAGCAAACAGGAAATACGCTGATTCCCCAATGGAAATAAATTCCCCATTCTACAAAAACGATGAAGACACGTTGATTAACTATTATCTAACGATGTGGTGACGTGTATAATTACGATACTCGATCATCGGTGAACCAATTCTTATCTTTCTCAACTGTTCACGATTTTGGCCTAACTATGAACAGTCAGTCTCATTCTATACATGATAGTTTCCGTTCGTCGTGAATACAAAATATTATTCACGACATAATACAGCTCTTTAATACCACATCAAGTCACCTTTTAAATTGTTTTCACTGATACTTTTCGAATGTGAACATCGATAGTAGAACCAAATAGTTCGCAATACTACTTCTCCGATTTTAAAGACAAATACTCAATCGAGATTTGTTGGTTCACCGAACTTCGAGAACCATGAGGCGACATGATCTGTAACCTGCACAACTTGATACAAGTTACCATATTTGTAAGTAACCTTTTCGATTGTAATAAAACATGAACTGTAATAATGGGTCGGGCAACTTATTTATTTCCAATTACATAAAATCACCCGACATACTTCGTAGGCCTCGGGAGCTATCGTTGGTGGGCTGGTGGCCTAACTGTTTGAGCTGGTTTGTGGTCTCGACTCTACGATTAATCAAGACTTATTGATATACTTCGAATCGTGATATCAACCCCTATACTCGGGATGTACGTTTGTTTTTGGACGTGACAACATATAATTCAATTATTCATAAAAAGTTGGGTACGACCTCATTTTTGGGTCAATGGGGACCCAAGGAGTGGTTCAATTCCAAAAAGGACTATAAATTTGAACTCAGCACCTCAAACACCAAATTTATCGATACATCACTCAATAACTTATTAAAAATTGGTTATATCGCAATTTTTGGGATCATGAGAGCTTAATGAATGGCTCAGCCCATTTTTCTGGATCAAGAAACTAAAATAACTATATGTTTGGGTTGATGAAGTAGCAACGCTGGAGGGTTATGTTTGTTGTATCAGCGTACTTTGCATTTGGTAGGTGTTTTTATGTGGAGACTCATTCCAATATTCAGTCTGTATTGGAAATAAATTTATGGTGGACACATACAACACATCAAAAAAATACATCAACTCCCTTTTTGTCACGGCAGTCCTTGGAAAAAAAACTAGCGCAGCAAACCTCGTTTGAAAAAGTAGGTTTTAGAGAAAAAAGCATTATGAATTTTGATAGTCACATTAATTGTTTTTATCTGCGTGCATTGTATCTTTTGAGTCCATTTCTTGTTCCCACAGTTTAGGTCGCAATTTTCATCAGATAATCACGAAATTTGGTACAAACATTTGTACTAAGCCAAGAACTAGACCTACTGATTTTGGTGCGGATCAGCCAGACGGTTCTTCCGGTACCACCATTTTTATTTTTATTTTGGCTATAAAATTCTCAATTTGACATCAATAGCCACGAAATTTGGATTAAATATTTATTTTCGTTCATTGTAATATGTTTCCAATTTTGGCGCAGATCAGCCAGAGGTACTTCTGGTACCGCTATTATTGTTTTAATATTGGTCATAAAATGCGGAATTTTGGAACCATATGTACGAAATATGAAATAAATATTCATTATAATTTATTGTTAACATGCTACCAACTTCGGTGCGGATCGTCGACCTGACCGTACTTCCGGTAAAGCGTTTTTTCCTTTTTTTATCTAATTTACATTAACCTTTCTTTTTACAAAACTTAACCACATACTCATGTTTTTTTGGTTTTTTTTATAACTTTATTGTATTTTTTTGATTTTATTTTAAATTATATGAATATTTACCATACTTTATCATCTTAATTAATTTTTTATTTCAAGAAATAATGCTTTCCAATTTTTCATTGTCTAATATTTTTTCAACAGCTAACAAATTTCATACAATCATAACATACCATTAACGCACATAAACTTACAGACAATTAATGTGACCATCAAAATTCATAATTCTTTTTCTCGAAAACCTACATTTCTTATCGAGGCTTGCTGCGCTAGAGTTTTTTCCTTCTTCTTTTCCTTCCCTTCTTCAGCCAGTTTTGTGTTTTGTTTTTCATCTGTGAAAGCGAAGCAAAAACCATGCTGCAACACCGTTTGACGACGTAACTTGTTTTAAAAATATTACCTACCAGCTTTCCAATTCTAATTTGTTTTTCTAATATTTTTGAAGCAAAAACCTTATCGTTTTATAATTAAGTGAATAAAATAAATTATAGAAGTCCGGATTAGTTACTCGAACTGCTCAAACTTCAATATTATCAGAAAGAACGAAAAAATTGACACTCCAGGTTATCACAATGATTGTTATTTACACGAATAGAAATAAGAAGATATTAAATTCATTTCTAGACAACAATCACGACGATAAAGAGTGAATAACAAACGAGGGCACTAATTTAAACGAATATAGAGTATGAGAGAAACGGACAAATTTACAAAAAAATTTCTTCAAGGGACATTGATTACGGGATGCGACGAGAATTTTTTTTCTGTTTCACTTCGGCTTAATCTTTTAGGTTTGTTAGGAAGCTCAACAGTGCTGAGAAAGCAAAGTCTGGGCGTAATTTGCACAATCCACGTTTGTCGATTGACTGCTGCAAATAAAATTTCACAATTTTTTCACATCGTCAAAATTGCACGCCACTGATAACAATGTCAAGGACAAGAACAATGTCAAAGACGATAAAGTCACAGACAACGAACAGGCAAATACGTTGGCTGCTTTTACGTTTGGTATAGAAACCGAATTTTTTCGGACGCAAATTCAAAATAATCAGACTGAAGTAAATTGTGATCGAACAATCAAGGCCGAAATTCATTTTAAATCGAGTTCATTCGCAAATACCCCCAAAAATGACCAGGTGAATTCGCTTTCAATAATACTTTGAAGCTGATAGTGGACTAGGCGTCGATTGTTTCCGAAGAAACTCTTCAGCACCAGGAAAAAGGTAAAAAGTTATTCAAAATTTTTTTCAATCCCAAATAGGACAACTTTAAAACAAGAAATTCCAAAAATTTTAAATTTCAAGTCGACCTACTGACCATATCCAAAAAAATATTCAAAACTCTATCCGGTTGATAACAAAGACAGATTTCTGAGAAATCATTTAATTTTTCCATTTATAGTAAAAATGAAAAATTCTGTTGAGGCTCATAACAAAAAATGGTTAAAAACCACAATAAGAGGAATGAGAGTATGAGATAATGTTACGTTTTCTATGGTATACCACAAGGAATTATTCGGGCGTAATACACCCTTCTTTTGAATTGTCTGAGACTGAAATAGGATGGGTCTAAAAATTGATTGACATTGTCATATGACCAGAATCCATATTATCAGTCAATAACTTCCGAACCAATACTGCTAAGATATTAACAAACCTTAACAAATGAAATTGAATAAAATCTTGTAAAAAATTAGGAACACTATGCTGAAAATGCGTTATTGTACACCGCACTTTTCCAGTGATATGAATCGAGAGGATTGTTTTTTGCGTGACATAGTCTTTTATCTGCAGGTAAGACGGTTACGTTCAGATAGTTATTGAACATTTGCATGTTTATTTCACGATGTTTCTACGGAACACATAACGATATAGTTGAATAGCTGGAAGTTTCGACTAGATGTTACAATCATAAATTTAGCGTCACAATGCAATTTCCTACCGCATGGACTTGACACTTGGAGCGAACACAGGTAACAGCCTTAGTATTTTTGTTGTTTTTAATCGGAGCATACAAAGTCCCATAAAAATTTGGTCATTATCAATAGATTCTTGATTTACATTGAATCAATTTAATAACCCACACTCCAGGTAAAATACGGACCCTAATTGGAAAATAGCCACACACTGATATGACTTTTGAAATGCGTATAGACAATTTTAAATATTAATTGGAAGTATTACTATTAATAAAATCATAACTAGGAGATGAATTAATGATTTTTGAAAAGCAGAAAATCAGTTTTAATAAGAAATACGCAACAATTTTCTCAGAATACCAAACAGAATAAAGGAAAAAGTTTACGTATTTCGTTGGTGATTTCTTGAAATTTAATTTTCAAACATGTCCTACACCAGTTTCAGAAAATTCCCCTCTCCCAAAACAAAAAAAAAACAAAAAAAAAAAGCCCTACTTCCAAAATATATTTATTTAGTCCCAAGTTCAGGAAGATCGTGTTACGATTTCTCTGTTGAAAATTACAACAAATAAGTTACTGATTTTAGACAATTTGTGCGATATGTTCAGAAGAACGATCTACAGAATGTCGGAGAATCGCATGAATTATTACGAAATCGATGATTTTTTTCTCTCGGTAAAACAATTTTTTTTTTATAATCCCTTGCATCCGAGTAGGAGCAAACGGAATGTAAACAAAATTCCTGACAGAATCCATATTCGCATCTTGACATGCCGATCAATTTGGCGATAAAATATTTTGAGGAAAAAAAACAGGGCGAAAGTAGCGTCACGTTGGTGCGGACGAGAAGAAACGGCAGAATAATCTTAAAAAATATACGAAGGTAAAAGAGGTTAAAAAAACCGCATACAGACGATTCGGATATTCAGAAAACGGAAACGATTTTCCTAAATGAATCCGTCATACACCTGGGATTACGCATGAAAAATAAACCCTTAGAGAATAAATATTATGGAAAGGCATTTTTCCTAATTCACCCTTGCTAATGCAATTACGCTACTCAGTAAGTGCATGTACTTTTTATCACACGAAGTATATTTATATACATACATTATGTGGTTTCACTTACATATATACACATATATATTAAGATATCTGAGTGAATTTTATCAAAATTTTGGCTGTGAACATGTCGGCAACCAACTGTCCGACAAATTATTAGGTATTTTTATTTTATTTCTGTCGGCAACGAAAATAATTTCATTTCCTATTTTTGCCTGTTTGACGCACTAATTCTTTTTCTCACAAATTCAATAAGTTTTTACCCAAGTTCGTAATTTGGAAACAGAAGCCATTCAAAAATATTCCACAACGAGCACCAAACTATAGAAAACGAAGTATTTGAACTCAATCACTGATATGAGGAGAACCAAGAAACCTAGAAAATAGCCAAAATTTTGTTTTCCTTATCTTACCGTATCTTTTTATTCGACTTCTATTCTTTAGATTCTTTTACTCATCCTTTCTTTATCTGTCAGCAATGGACTCATTTTTTTTTTATTTCTCTGTAGTGAGTCTTTTTATTTCATTTTTGTAAGAAGGAGACGATCTTTTTGTTAGGTTAATTAACTTGGTAAATCACTTTTGCTCTCTCCTTCATTTCAAAACTTTATGTCAAGCAGTCAGCATCAGCACCTTATAACAACTAATGGTGTAATGCAGTTCTGTAGTCTTATTTTTTGATTTCTTTATGATGACAAATTTTTCTTTTTCATTGGTACTAATGTTCAATAGTAAAATGTTTTAATGAAATGAAGTGTAGGTTTTGTCGGTTTGAGGAATCGAACCTGGGACCTACATATTTGCCAGCTAAAAATGGTGAACTTAACCACATGGCCATTTCATCTCCAATTATAACTGGCGAATGCATTTTATATTAAGCAAGGTATGGCAGTTCCCACACCCTCCCCCCTAGAGATACTCAACACGAGTTGAACAACATTAGACGCTGTGGGAGATTGGGTAAAGCCAGAAACGCCTCTTATACCTATACATACAGGCTTATACCTATATGGGTTCTATTTCCACTATATAGGGCACCATCTATCAGCGACTCAAGTTAGGAAGGTGAGTTGTGAGTTCCACCATACACCACTAGGATGCGTGCATGTCCAGCACACATCAAGGGTCACCAGATGTAGGTTTTGTTGGTTTGGGGAATCAAACCTGGGACCTTTTTTTCAAGTCAACAGGTGATATGGCAACCTAGAAGTTGAAAAGTAACCTACAGTGAATGGAAAAACATCAACAATAGAAAAATAAGGGGCATGATATACTCCAATTCTGACATGGATGAGCAAACAAGTGCAGTAAAAAAAAAGTCCGCCACTTTACCTTCTAATTTTTATATTTTTATATATATATATATATAAAATAATGAGTACCCAATACTGAAAAGCAACAATAATTCACACAGATGACAGACCTACATAAATGCGTTGGAATTATAAATTAACTAGGACCAGGTGTCTTAATATGATATAATGAAGAAAAGAATGATTTTGAGTTAGACTCGAATATACACATAGCCAAATATATTTATAAAACTGGTTACGTAATAGCATTACAAAAGTGGCTTTTATAGAATTATAAGATTCATACACACAAAAATGTATACGTAATATTATAAAAAGTACATCTTCTTACTGAAAAATGCAACAATCCTGACAAGGGTGAACCTACTGATAAATTAGGAGAAATGCCACTCTATCTCTATGATGAATTCAAACTCAAAGAATGAACCTTTATACAGTAACTTATACTTGATTTGGTCCATTTGGAGAAAAGTTATGGTAAAACAATCTTTGTGTTTGGAAAGGCCTTGAAAATCAGGAAAGTTCCCAAGACTACAGCAAGTTTTCTATTCCATGAAAAAAATAGTATTTAACAAATTGCTGCAACACTAAATTTACTCTTGTTCAGAAGAATGCAGTTTCTAGAACAATTATCTTTTTATATGATGATCAATAAAACTGAAAGCCAGACAACTAATCAAGTTAACCTTATTTACCAGTATTTATTTTAAATCACGATCAACTATTCTAAGAAAAATCTTTCAACGACATGAATGTTCAAACAGAAGCAGAACCAAAGGTTAAGACATAGCTAATGTCATATGGAAGAAAATGCTATATTAGGAGAATGAATACTCTGGTGCAGCGAGGATCCTCTGGTTTTATTTTAAACTCTGCAACAATTTGAAAAAAATTTTCAACTGATTAACACTTTTTTCTTCATTTTTTTACAGTCCAATGAAAAATGTATTTTTATTGAATCAATTTTTCAACAAAATACGAACAACCTTAGTTATTAAGAGAGAAAAAAAAACTGATTATCGCAATTATTTTGAAATTGTAGCAATTAAATGTGAACATTGGAGAGAAATATTCACATTTTAACAGAACCATTGAATGGCAGAAAAATGAAAACATTTGAAAGAATATATTGAATTTTCAAAGTGAATCAATCAATATTGAGGAGTCGGCAATTTTTTAAATAATTTGGCAAGGTTTAAAACAACTAACTTCACCAGGAAATTACTTAAAAGTAATTACATTTGAACATTTGCATGGTTTTACATCATAGACACAAATAATAAGCCAGCCTTTTTGTGACAACTGTCACTGACGGGTGCAAGCCCCTAAAACCTCATACAAGTCAAGGCCCCACATATATATATATATATAATAGAATATAATATGTATTGTAGTATCCAATGTCTTAAAGACCAACAAATAAGGCCACCTGGTGATAAATCAAAAATACTTTCGCTATAACAAAAATAAAAATTTTATAAATTAAGGAAATCAGTCGATAAAAAAATAAAATAAAAATTGACAGATTCTGGAATGGAAGTAGGGAGTGAAGCCAGAATTAAAAATAAAGCCACATCTCCTTTGAGAAGTTATGAACCACTATCATGTCACATTGAAGGCAAAAAAAAAAAAGAAATTTGGCTCTAATCACATCATATCACATAAAATCACCAATAACTCATTTCAACTTCCCCATACCACCCCTATCCTCACTCTAGCGACTGAACATAGTTTCTGAATCAGCCATCAAAAATAAAAATAAAACATTATACTCATAGGATTAGCAGGAACAAAGAACTCAGCTTTTTGGGAAAAACAATTTTTATTTGTAACAGCAATCAGACATCAAAATGATTCAGCAAATTCACAGAATTCATGAAAACCAACAAGAAATAATTATTTCTAACAAATTTAAAAATATTCCATTTTTAATGAAAACAAGTTACTAAATGAAAATCAGTAAATTTAGTTTTTTCATAGTTATTAAACAACTGAAAAAACGAACTTTTTTATTTAAAAACACTTAGAGAAAATTTTATTACATTTTAAACCTCAAAATTTTTAATATTGAGCTCGGAAAAATGAAAGCATAGAGATATGCTTCTGTTAACTTCTAGGACAGAACAGAAAAATGTGATTAAAATTGAAAGATGAAGTAACCAACTTCAACAAAAGAAAAAATAAAAACAAAATGGACTGAGCACATAAAATGTTTTCTGAATTCCCTAAATTTCTGAAATACAAAGAACACAGAAAAAGATAAAAAATAACAAAGGAAAGAAACGAAGATAAGGGTAGATAAAAACTTCCTATTGAGAGGAGAACAAAAGAGAAACTTCTAGTCATGAGTGTGGAACATTCCCAAGTGGTTATAACAAGAGAAAAAAAAACCCTAAATCGATAATGTTATTGAAAAGATAAAAGATCAACATTGGATGAAAAAGAAATAAGTGAGTATAGGAATTTAATTTTATCAGGGATGTGTCAAGAGATAAATAGGAAAGAAAGAGAAGTGGAATGTGTAAAAAATAAAAAGAGTAGGAAGAAAAGAAGATAAAGAAAGAATTGATCAAGAAGAATGATAAGAATGCTTTTAAAGGTAAGAAATAATAATACTATTAATAGGATAAAATAAGGTATTTCTTATAATCTCCTTTCACATTTTTAGTTGAAAAGTCAAAAAGTAACAATTAAAAAGAAACTTTTTAAAATATAAACTTTTATTCTTTGCTGGTATTGGCAACAATGTAAAACAGTCGCAGCATTGAAGTACTATGGTAGTGAGTGCAATAAAAGCTTTCAAAAATAATATTCTTGATCAACTTCATTCAACTTGCTTTTTGACTGTAAATAAAATAATTCATGTTTTTCTCTCACTGAAATAATAATATGAAAATGAAATATATAGTTTTTTGGGATACTTTATACACACTGGGTTTGAAACCTGTTAGTTGGGGAAGAACTCACAACTTTTCGAGGTCTCTGAAATAAAGTAAAATAATTATTTAAAAAAAAAAATATTACAATTTTAGAGAGGTACAGGTAGCGGACTAGACAATGTATATTGTGGCGGCTACTACACTGTGTCTGCTGTATACGCTTCTCCCTCATTCACCATCACCCAGCACAGTGGCAAAGTAAATACGGTGCTGACTTTTGGTAGTGGTAACAAATTCGAGTTATAGGTATTTGGTTGGTACAGGTGTTCAAATCTCCATGCCACCTGAATACCTAAAGTGGTGGCCTTGACGTGATGTGGGAGATGGCTATAAACGCCATATCTCAGACATGCGTACAGCCTTCAGCCTGTGGTAGTACATCACACCACCACTGCTGGAATGTGATGGCGCCATAGGGTGTGTGCCATGGGGCAGTGATAAGGGGGTGCACCACCATGCTCTGGTGTACATACCTCCTAGTTAGGCACCTCTGTACTGGTAGTTGTATTACATTCTGCTATACTGGGGGGAGTGGTGTGGCAGCTACCAAACTACATCGGCTGTATACGCTTCTCCCTCATTCACCATCACCCAGCACCGTGGCCGAGTGAATACGGTGCTGACTTTTGGTGGTGATAACAAGGTCAAGTTTTAGGTATTTGGTTAGTACAGGTGTTCGAATCCCCATGCCATCTGAATACCTAAATATATATACACATATTTTCACTTTTTGCTCATTTTGGCACTTTTTAAGGGTCTGTGGAGCCTTTGCTGCTTGACCTATAACAATGAAACTTGAGGTAGTGTTAGAAGCATTCATGGCTACACATTTGTGTTAAAAGTTTGGAAATTTACCGGCTAGTTTTGGAGGAAGGAGTTCTCAAAATGTTGCAAACCAACCTTGTTGTCAACACGGTAACTCGTAAATTAAGATTTTGGCTTGAAATTTTCATGACAGTTTGAGACTATTAAGGACTGGTTTTGTATTGAATTTGAGCAAAGGTCGACTGGTTTTAGAATGACAGCCATTACAAAATTGGACACTTGAAAAATACACACTTACCGGGATTGATGCGCGCCAGAGATATTTCATTTTCAATTTCAGCACAGCCTATCGAAAAAGTAGTTTTACTAGATGTTTTAAGCAAATCGAGGTCGAGAAGAAATTCAGCAACTTTTTTTTTTCTTTGGAAAAGAGATTTCTCTAATATATAGGTAAAACTAACGAACTACCAATTTGAATCAGCCAGGCATGTCGCAGAGTTCATATTGAATCACATAATGGTATACCAGTTTTGAGTTTATAAATATTAAAGACATATTTTCGATGACTCAATAATTTTATTACAGACACGAAAAAAACTAACAATACATAAACACAAGCAAATTTGTATCAAAAACTACAAAATTTCTTCCAATTTATACAAAATTAATAACATTTCTCAGAAATTGATAATTTTTTTATTTTACTTTTCCGATAATCGTACCTTTCATTGAATTTCCTGATAATGCGAGCAAAATAGAACCACTATCCACTAATGAACTTCGTTTTGAAATCATACTTCACTTACCCGAATCAGCCATAACATCATCTCTGACTATATACGAATGTACTCGAAGTCTGTTTTATAAATACATATGTCCGCTTGTTCAAATCCTTGAACGAATAGTAGCGCAGAAGTCTAACGGCGATGGCACATTCTGGGCATCTGAGCTTGGCGATGTCTGGACCCCCTCAGCAAGGGAACAAAAGCCTGGACCTCTAAAAGTTTTGTATTTTTGTCGATTTTGGTGAGGGAAATGCAAGAAAAGAGACCACTGAGAATGTGTGAACATCCCTCGAAGACGGACTTATAAACCTACTCCCTTGGCGCGCTGCTCCTTCGCACAGTCGATTACAGTGTGCGCACAGCACTAGCAGATGATGGATCTTTCGTAGATACAATCATTAGTCGGTTTATACCACGGCTTGCCAAACACTCGCGCCTGGTTGGATTTTGAGGGTAACCGCATAACCTGGTTGTGGCAGCATATGATGTAAACCCCGATCTTTTACTCTCATTTTGTGATTCTTTTGCTAATGAAACTCTCACGGTATGGATGGAGTGCCAGCTGATAGATAGAGAGAAAAACTGATAGGGTGGCCAAAATTATTCCCATTCCTGGCTCCGTCAGTCAGTTGCATGAATCGTATGCACCACTGAACTTTTATACTACTAAGGGTTTTTAACTGGAAATGAGTGTTTTCAGCTTGACCTTCTGAAATTTAAATGGGTCAAACAAGGCAACAGTTTTTGTCACATTTCACCAGAACACTGCACCATGTGTTTGTCAGTTATGAGCTGTACAAGGAGGCGAGAGGAATACATCGTACTAGTAAAGAGACTTGCCCCTTTTCAGAATCCGAACACTGCACAAAAGAATGGAATCCTACGTCAAAACACATATAATCTAAACGGGACGTCAGAATTTCGGAATAAAGTCCCACACCAAGGAAATTCATGCGGGCGAAAGAGGTTAATTTTTTTATTACACTCTTTTGTTACACTCCTTGGTGGCGGTTTATTGAAACGCTTTTTTGTCACGTTACAATTTTCACAGATTATTCAATCTACAAATAATTTTAGGGTTAAAATAAACAATTAGATAGACAAGGAGTAAGAAGAATTAATGAACACAAAAACTGGCACCATCTCTCTCCGGATTTTTCAAGAAATTTTTTAGCTACGAATGCGTGAATTACTAGTCCAATAGCAGAAATGAATTCGCCACTTATCTTTTGTCCCGAAAGTAAAAAAAATTATTTTTACAGAAATATCAGTATCATAACGTTATATTTCCGAGAAAATATTAAATTCCAAGAGATGAAGTATGTTTTGGACCAACGGACGATATTCTCATCTAAACAGCAAGTGTTAATAATAGCAGATTGTTTTTTCTTCTTTTTTAAACATGCTAAAAGTAATCCTCGAAATTCGTAAGAATTTGTCGAGTTGCGGAGCATTTTAACAGTGGAAACTGGAATGGTTCGGATGTGATGATTAGGCAATCAACGCTGGATTAACACTAAAGGGCATTTAGGGCACATGTTCCGGGGCCCACGACTCAGAGGGGCCCAGCTGGAGCGAAGAAAAAAACCGAATTAAAAAGTATTTCCCCCAACTCCTGGTTTAATCTATGTCGATAAGTTTGTTGTTATTTAATAATGGGCAAAAAATTCAGTAAAAGAGCGGACCTTAAAACTTTTTGAAGGGCTATTCTGCTAATGTTTACGTCACGTTTGGTTCTCGTTGGCACATGTAATCAACATTAATGGAATAGTACCATAAAAATTTTTAGGTTTGCTCTTAAATCGAACTTGTTGCCACGTAGAACACAGTTACTGTTCTTCTGCAGCTGTTCATCTCGATAAATAACTCTCCTAAGAAATGTCTCAAGTTGATCTGCATCACATGCTCATCGTTCCCAAATATGGACATTATTCTGATAATATATTTTTGCCTTTTCGTTTTAAATGCCTCAGGGAAAAAATTGGTTTTGGTATCCACTAAAAATAGTAAAAAAAAATTACCTACACAACTCGCTCAGCGATACTATGTTATCGGACTATGAATTGTCCTTTAATAAAACAGACTTTTACAAACTAATCCATAACTTTTCTTCAATAAAATCATATAAAATAAACTTGTAAAGTTGTTATAATTAAGTCAGTTCAGTGATGTAAATACGTCAGAGTAGGTAACGTACCTATGTACATTTATATTGATACAATAGGTATAGCTTTGTTTGATCATTTGACGGATTCTCTTTTTTCAAAAAATTTTGAGGTTAATATGGTTTTAAAGGGCCAGTTAGGGGATAAGCCCCGGACCCACAGAACCTTAATCCAGTACTGTAGGCAATAATGAAAACTACAAAACTTTTGCCTTCTTGAAAAACTCTAACAAAAAAATTTAGGGTTAGTTTCAGGATAGGTCTCCCACTTATGGTTTACAAAAAGGGGAAAAAGTACAAAAAAAATTTCGAGGCTTTATACGAACGAATCAATCTTTCGAGTTAAAAGAAACTAATACATGAAACGGGGGTTCCACATCCAAATTTATTATCTCTTCCATTACCGCAGATGGACAAAAACAATTGGAATTTTAGAAAATTTAAATCGATAAATTACTTCTGAGATCGACAAAGACAGAAAACAAAAAAAAAACCAACAACGAAGTGGTGCACTCGTTATTTAGGCGAGAACAAGAGCCATGTCTTCATTGAAATCAGAATCAACATTTTAACGTCAATTTATTTCAATACCGGTTCGCATTAAATTACGCAGACAAAACGCCCATGCAGTACTGATTTACTAACTTCTCGGTAATTAAAAAACCAACATTATATTATACCGTCTTTCACACTCTTCACCTCTCTCACTGCACCATTCTCTATCGCATTGAAAGGGCTTAATTTTAGCACCACTTTCGAAAGTAGTGCACGCCATAATTTCGTCCTGTCAAATTCAACTGACAACGTGTCATGTTTTCCTCTCTTATTTTTTCCTTCCCATCACGAATCTCCACCGATAGGTCATTTTAATTTCCTGCTAAATATAAATAACCCACAGAAAAAATTGACTTCATTATTTCATCGTCGATGTAACGCAATTTTGTAGTTTTTACTCATTTTACGCGAGTATTTTTGTCGACTTCAGTCCCATCTTGTAGACAAAATCAAAATTATTCACAAATGAAACTTGATAAATACGAACAGCATATAATTTTTTCAAGAACCAAATTTACTGACGATCAGCGATCATAAATTAAAGATGACAAATGAAAAATGAGGCATCAGAAATTGCGCAACGATGGTAATGATTAACAGCGACCAAAGACAGATCACAAGGTTTTTTTTGTGGATCTCTCCCTTCCTATTGGAATTATAGAGATTATAAAAATTATAGATTGAACAATTTCATACAAAAGTCAAAAAAGGTATAAATATGTTTCACGTTATACTGATCACCAAACGTTAGCTGCGTAAAACAGGGCAATAACCGCAATGAATTCACTTATCTGATACACACCTTTCAGGTAGAGTAGAACAAAAAGAGCGTTTTGTTTTTTACTCGTAAGTAGGTTTTCTATGAAAATCTACTTATTAAGTGGCAACTGTATTTTCTTTTCTTTTTTTTTTTTCAGTTTTTCAGATTTTCTTATGGATAAAAAATTGAGAAATTCTACAGAAATATGTTGCTTATTTTCACCATTTAAACTGAGGTCTGAACATTATTTGGGTATCAGATGTTTTGCTCATAGTCAATAGGTTAAATTGAAATATTTTAAATTCTTATAATTTCTTGTTTGTGAGTTGTACGCTTTTGGATTCAAAATTCTTGGTGGTTTCAAACTGATACTGCAGTCACGGTAATTTGTGTCAAGTCTGGGCAAGTAACATTTTTAAAATCATCCCAAGAATCTACAAAAGTAGTTTAAAGGTTCAGACAATATTCTTATTGTTAAAATTTTCAAGTTGAACATGCTGATTAAACGTACTAAAGAATCTTTTCTTTCTACCAGTCGCAGAATTTGTTCATTTTCATAACGCATTTTACTCATTTTACGCATTTTACGCATTTTACGTATTTTACGTATTTTACGCATTTTTCCTATTATAACAAGGCGAATTTTGCATCGTGGCAATGTCAGTTTTACTTTTCAAGCTATGAAGTGGAAAAATCAATGTTACAAAAATTGATATCCGGGAACCAATTTAAAAAACATGAGAGTTTTAGAGTACATTTTCATATTCCTCATTCCCTAAAATGTAATTGGTCGTAAATTTTCGATCGTTTTCGTCATTATTTCTCTAGTAATGACTGCATCAGAACTAAAATAGTGAAACTAGCAACTGTGGTGAAAAACTGATTTTCACTCCACTTCGTGGCTTCTTGGTAAGTAAAGTTGCCATTGGCTGTGGTAATAAGCCACAGCTCCGAACGTGTTCTGAGCTATTTATTCTGAGTTATATTTTTGGTTAGCCTAACACATGCACCAAATAGTCTCAACTTTTCCATAAAATTGTGTCCACATGAAAATGATACAAGTGAGCGGGAGCGAAGAAGGAAGGATGATCTGAATTTAGAAGAGGAAAAAAATACCCGGTCTAAAAAAACAAAAACAAACAAACAAACTTGTAGAACATTTTCTTTTTCGAATTCTTTTTATGATATTTTTCTCCCATTTCGGAATAGCACAAGGCCGAAGAAAATGACAATTTTTATTCAGGACGAAATGGTTAGGATGTCGGGAGGAGAGAGAGGATAGGCGAACGTAAACTGCTTATCCAGAATAATAGGCGAATGCGAAATATGGCAATATCGTTCCAAGGTCGTATAAAAATAAGCATAAGCTGGCAACGGCAAAGAAAAAGGCGACCTCATCTTGGCCTCCATTCCGCTATGGGACTACGCCATCGGACCAGTTCTGAAGGTTTTCTCGCGCCGCGAGGGTCGAAAAAAGAACACATACACAATAAAACATCATCAGTTAACCCCGTCAAAAAAGAACCTAAATCAGGGGTGATTCAACAACGAAGACAACAACATTACAGAATTATACGAAGTGCTAATTATAACAGATACTAATGTAGGCCTATGCATTCGAATAAATTTCAAACAAAGATTGAAGTGTAATCCAGAATTGACTCATCAGTCAACAATTACTTGAAAAAAAAATTGGTAGAACTTTTTCACACGAAAGGTAAGTGGAAAAATTTTAGTTTTTAAATAATTGAAAAGAATTCGGAATTAAGGCACACTTAGCTCGAGATAAACACAAATACAGGTAAATAAATTTCAACTAATCGAGTAAAATCATAAACGAAACATTCCAAAACAAGAGATATACTATAAGATGAGAAAATCTATTACGCTATTATGCCATTAGGAAAGACAGAATTTCGAGAAAAATACACAATTTGACGACGGTTTGACATAATCTCTCGGAGAAAAATATTTAAAACAAAAAAAAAATAAATAACCAGGCGTTGAGCAAGTCCTAAGAGATGGGGCAACGAACTTTTAAATTTCTCAATCTTATAAATTTCCTATTCTCACGAACGTTTACCCGAAGAAAAAAGCCTCCAAGCAAAAGCGATAGTATTCCTTCGAAATAAAAAGGTTATAGAAGAAAAATTCAGAACTGAAAAAAAGAGATACTTTCGCAATTTTGTAATTTTTCATTAAAATAAATTTAAATTTCACGCCGATGATAATAGGATCAGAAAATAAAGAAAAAAAATTCTAACGCCGCAAGTCACGCAAGAAAATGTAGGTTTTTTTAAACTATAAAAAAAATAACAAAAAATAATACGTAGATATAAAAAAAAAAATCAAAATATCAAGTGTTTGGCAGAATGCTGAGTAAAAAGAAAGTTTAAAACCAAGTGTCAAGGAAATTCACAATAAAGTTATAAACAATGTACGAAAATTATTAAATGATTGCTTAGAAAATAAAATAACAGCACGCCTACTTTCCAACCAGCCAGTTTCATTAATTTATCTGGTATATATCTTTTCTTCTTAGCGATAGTTCGAGATTTTTTCCCATCACTTCTACGGATAAACCGTCAGCCAAATTTTGCAGAATGTTACAATATAATAATTATATTCAATGTCTGTACTAAATTTCGTGCCTGCTGCTTCAAAATTCCACATTTTAGAACCAATAAAGCTCCAACAATGCAATATAATAGGATGTATCAGATGTACTATCCGGCTGATCTGGACTAAAAACAATAGGCCTCATATTTGAATAGAACCTAACAAGGAAACCAAATTTCATGCTTATCGGATGGAAATTGCGATCTGTACCGAGTTACATGAAATGTGTGAAAGAACTTATATATACTTTATTACATATTATAGGCACATAAGAATTTCAGCTTATAGTTTAAACAATTTTTTGGGGTCGAGAAACGAAAAACGATCCAATTCCAGCCCCTGAATTCTGATATCAAATCGATTTTAATACAAAGATTTTCTTCAAAAACCTGCATAAAAGAAGAAGACGCCTCCATTCTGCTTTGAAAATTAAATTTGCTAACACCAACGCATGAGGCATTGAATTTTTTTTTTCAACATTAGTTCAATCTGACGCATGTTAGCAATAAATTACAGTTATTTAAATTCAAATGGTAAAACGAAAATAGGACTGTAAGAAAATTCGAGACCAGGGATGTGAAAATTTTCGTCTTGGAAAATTATTCCAGATGAAGTTTGAAGAGCAATTTCTTCAAAAATTAATGAAGAATTGAAAAACTCTTGCGAAGATTTTCTTTGTTTAAAAATCACCTCTTTCATCAACATTCTTCTAATAAAGTAATGCACATAATATTTATATTTTTTGCAAAAAATTAACACTATCCCACAAATACGATGCATTCGATAAAATATACTGATTCCGTATCATTTTATCAAAATATTTAATGAATTAATTTTTAATATTTGTGTCAAAAATCATTTTTTATAAAACGAAAAATTATTCCAAGTTCTCGTACCTGCTAAATAAGACCACAATGGTTGGAATATTTCAAACAAAATCGAAATTTATGGGAAAATTTTATAAATATTGGGCTGGGTTTGGTCAACGGTTTCAACAGCAAAATTTATCTTAAACGAAAAATAATTTTCAGATTATTGAATAAAATTGTAATTCTAAAGGCTGATGGAGGAGACCCCTCCAACAGCTCCAGGTAATGAATCATAATACAAATAGAAACCAAATTTGAAATCATGTTAGATATACTTTAAATCAATAACTATACCAAAGTTTGTGACTAGAGCTTGAAAATTACTCCTTTTAGAACCATAAATCTACCAAAAATTCAATAAAATCGCCCCTACCAGACGTACCATAAGACCCATCTGCACTAAAATTGGTAGGTATTGTCCTTGACTTAAAACACATACGTATACCAAATTTCAGAGCTATCGATTAAAAATTGCGACCTGTACGCTGTAAACTGACCTACCCGACGAACCATGCGTCCGATCCAGACGTAAAATAATAGGATTCTTCCTTAGGCAAATCGAAATATGTTTTTTAAATTTCGAAACGATACGATTAAAATTACGCCTGAAAAAGGACTCGACGCAAAAAGGGTCTTCATTTAAAAAAAAATAGCAGCATGCCTCACTGACAAAAGTGGGAAAAAGTACTATGAATTTTAATGCTCACATTAATTATCTGTAAGTTCATATGCTTAATGGTATGTTATGATTGTATGAAATCTGTTAGGTACTGAGAAAGTATTAGACAATGTGAAATTAAAAATCATTATTTCTTAAATGAAAAATTAATTCTGATAATGAACAACATCAAAATTGGTAGCATGGTAAAATAAATTATAATGAATATTTGTTTTAAACTTCGTACATATAGTTCCAAAATTGCGCATTTTATGACCAATATAAAAACTAAAATAGCGGTATAAACAGTACCCTAGTGGCAAAAAATGTATGGGCCTACATAATGCATAAAATGAGACTACTTAAGCACACATACGCACATTTTTTCATGAATATTTGTAGTATACATATACATATGCGTAAAAAATACGTACAACATATACAAACAATATTATACGTGGTGTACACATTTCAAGTAAGCGTCACATTGTATATATATGTGTACATAGTGATTTTTTTTTTTAAACGCACATGCATATGTAAGTAGATGAAATGAGACTATTCACACCAATGTACGCATAATTTCATAATTTTTCACGCATAATTTGAGTATCCCTACACATATATATGCAATGTACATACAACATATACCCATAATATTGTGCGTGACACGCCTACTCATTTAATATGTTTCACCCCTATTCTGACACATATATCTAAAATTACATAAAATGTAACATTTGTCAGGCATCATACGCAAAATTTTATGCGTTTAATGCACAATTTTATGCGTCATATACATAATTTTATGCATTATATGTACAATTTTATGAGTTATAAGCTCTTGTATGCATTATATACCAAACTGTACGCACCTTAAACACAAGTTTATACATCATACACCAAATTTTATGCAACGTACACAATTAACTACTGAAAATATTATAGATACTTACTTTTTGACACTGGTTTACAGGAGGGTGCCATTCTTCATAATACAATTATAAGAGTGAAAACTGGAATATTTGGTGTTCAGATCCCAAAACAGATCCATAAAATTTTTTTTTTTTGTTGCTAACCCATTCATGGTTGTGTGACAGAATTTTTTTTTTGGTCCTACCATTAGAGCCCTAAGGGTTTCAAAAAGGGGGCAAAAAATTATTTCTGAACAATTATGTGCGGTACATCATCATATATATTTTCAGATGAGCTGATTCCATATTTTATGACAATTTTTTTATTGAACGCAGTGGCTTCAGAAAAGCTGCTGAGTTCCATTATAAGTTCCACTTGTGAAGTTCAATATAATTATCATTCGATATATCTTAAATTTGGTAGCTAATGGTTCCAAACCTATAAACTACTACTTTTGAGTTTGGTCAAATTTGAATGATTAGTTCAGCCATAGGAGCTTTCAAAAGTTTAATCATCGGGGTAAGGTTTAATTGTCACTATAGTGGGTTGAAATTTTTCAAACATGCCTTCTCAGAATGAAATAATTTTAGAGGTTCTGATATCGTTATGTTATTTTTGAGGTTTGAGTTTCCAGTATTGGTTATGTTTCCAACATTGGTGTTTGTAGCGGTAAATAGCGTTCCTGTTATCTGTTATGGTAGCGGGATTTCATCTCAACTTTTCCTGGTCAGTATTAACAATTCAGTTTTTTTTTGTTTTTTTTTTTTGTGAATTATGCACAGCAATCGGCAAACTGCGTTTTCTAGCGAAGTATTGCTGTGCAAGAGTTTGTTTTCTATACATTCAATAATAAGTAAGAATGCACTGATTTCTTTGAAGTCTGTTAAAGAGATCATAGATTTTTCCAAAAGCTCAAAATGGCAGCGCATCTCTTATCACCTTCATACTCATGCCTAGTAGGGTAGTGAAGAGGCCTTACCCGTGATTTACCTTTTTTTTACATTTATTATTTTGCGCATTCTGTTGTTTTTGGTGATAACTGATCTATCTGTTGAATAGAGTAACGTGAAGTTGACCTGTAAGGTCTCGTTAACCGTTGTTGCAGTTTGTATAAGTTATGTATTATAAGTTCGTAAATTTATCATGGAACAGGTTTAATTTTTAATTATTATTTTTTCAGTCAATGCAGTGTTTTTAATGGTACGACGTCGTTAAGAAAAGAGAAAATTAATGTTACTTACCTATACATCTAGGCCTATAGCTATAGGCAATTAACATAAATGAGAAGTGAAAATAATTTCATATGCTTCAATTTCAGTACTGCCTGATATGCAGGTGGATTTGCTTGCTTCGTTTGTAATAGTAAATAGTCGATACGTTGTTGAAATTGGGGAAGAGATACTTGTTCATTTTACTTCTCATAATTTTCAGTTATCGTATGTTTATAAATTGTAAGAAACCCGTGAAATTTGCGAATCTCTCGACCAGGTGAACAAAGGCGTTAATGCCGACCGAACGTCTTCGAAAAAAGTTATGAAAAATCACACCTTCATCTCGGAGCCTATGAAAATGTTTTGATGCCACCACGCGTCAACATGGTTATATTGCATAGGCGAAGACAAACAGATAACCAAAATAATCGTAAATAAAAATTTTATGATTGCTAATCGATGCGTAGACGAAATGTTGGGCAGAAAAATTAATTTCGTACGTTTTCTCTCAACAGCCGCATCATCCTTCGGATATCGTTTCTTCGTAGGCCTATACGTAAATAGAAATTATTTTATTCGGCCACGCAAAAATCAATTTTTTTAACGCCACCATTCTGTTTCTGATCCGCTTTTGTAGACTTTGTTAGTGCGAGAAACAAAACGTCCTCATGAAAAACCTTAGAGTATATAGTACTGGACCAATGAAGAAAGATGATTTCTGGTTAGACATGCCGGCGCTTAATAGGCAACCACAGCGTACCTTCTGACATATTTTGCTTCGTGTTTATATACGCTCTCTTTGTGAATTTAAGAGATCGCTTTATCAGATATATTCTAAATTGGTGAACTCAAGCAAAACATTGAAAATAAGCAGAAAGTACACTAGGGTTGCCTACTTTTTCGCTGACATATCTTGACATTTAAAAGTACATTGGTCTTATTATGGAACTTTACTGGTCTGAAACTACATAGTCAAAGTGAAAAACGAAAAAGTGAACTAAATTGTAAATTATTTTATTTATTGGTTCTCACTAAACACAAACTGAAAGGTTGTTTGGAGGCATTTACCTATTTTCTCAATCGAATTTTATTGAAAATTATTTTAGGGCAGAAATTGGAAGCAAAACTGAAGGGCTTTATATATTTCTTCTGTTTTTTTTTAATAAAATGTTTGAAATATCGTTCACATAAGTACTAGTGGTACAAAATATCAATATTTTTTAATATCGATGGGCATCGATATTTGTTGGGACCACCAATCTTCTTCCCCTCACACTCCTGCAAACACTGGACATGAGTCATAAATCACACTTATACTCGCGGCTACACTGAAACTCATTTTGCCACTCATTCATTCATCTCCGTACATAATCGTATACTTCGTACAACTTGTACTTTGTACTTTACCTACTTAATCTGCTGCAATTACACACTTATGAGGCATAACTTTTGTAAACAACTTTATTAATTCTTAAATTATTGTGAACCTCTGATCTACAGCCTCTATAATATTTCAGTGAAAATATCTATATTTTTCCCATACCTGATTTCCCACTAATAAATAATTGATACAATGAGAATATGACAAGATGTATATTTATTGTTATGTGATAAAATCTCTAAGATCCATAAAAATAAAACATACAAACACTGGAGCCTGGGAGAGTTGGGTTAAAATATATAAATCTCATTTTAACCCCAAAATTTTGGTGGTAAGACATAAGAAAAATTAAGATATAACTTATCGATATTCCTGGGGAAAATATCATGTTGGAAATATATATATTTATAGAGGTCCGAGAGTGTTTTTAGAGAAATAAAATTGACGACATCATTCAATTTGATCGTACATATATATTAAACAAAGTTTTTAGGTTGAACAAAGAATAGATTGAACTGTCACATTCAGTGTGATGTCATATAGCGGAGTAAAGTAAACTGGTTTATATTTGTAGTCACAAACTGTGAGAAAGTCATGTGGAGAATATAGCTAGGTGCGAGGAGAGAAGGATTTGTATACTCAACACCCCTCTACAATCCTTCAAACCAAGCATAGGAGAAAAAAAAATTTTGACTAATAAAAAAATTTTCAAAAATTTGATTTATCAAACTTTTCCATAGAAGTAATGTAAAAAAGAAAAATTATGGTCCACATGAAATGTACAAACAAAATAAAAAATATATGATGATTGGTAAACAATATTATAAATATGAGTATGGTAACTTTATTAGATAAGTATAAAGAATTGTTCACAGATTGTAATACAGTAGATGGACGACCAAGTTTTAACAAACTATGGTTAAACATGGTTCAAAACGTGTCATAGTTAACCTGGCTACATTTGAAAATAATTGAATACCAAAAAGAACAAAATAGGTCATGCTTAACTTAAATGGATATTACAACATTTACACTCTGAGACAAAAGTGTCTGACAATTTTTTGCTATAAAATATCAAAAAATTAATAGATTTTAAAAGTAATTTTTTTTTCAATTTGAATTTTGAAATAAGTGCGAATATGTGATTCAAATTTTCATACTAAGACATTTCATGTTTCGAAAAATGCGCTCTTTTGATATACATTTTAAATTAATTAAATACCTTTTTAGCAGTTTTAACACAAAGATGTTGGACTTTGATGCAGACTGACAAATTTGGACTAGTTTTCTGACAATTTATGATGTTGAATCAGCATAAGATGACGATTTATTGATTTTTGAAGCACCCATTTTGATGATGAATATTACAGTTGACATAGCTAAATTCAAAGATGATGACAATTTCAGCAAACCTTGTTATACACTAAGACAACCACTTTCTTTTCATTTTTTTTGGACGCAGTTAACTCATCGGCACAGTCATTTTCCTGAGGAGACAATAGGTTGACCATTGACAATGACACAAATTTGGTCCACATACAAGCAGGAAGGGCACCAACATATTAATATTCTGTGGAACACACAAGCAGGGAGCCTTCCAGACATAGCAATTGACAAAAGTCCAGGCTCCAAATTGAATCTTCAACCAAGCAACACAAACAGTGATGCTTGACCAGCAAAAATACTGACAACTGAGCCACTTTAACCGCAAAATTCCACTAAAATTTTGGCTAGATAGTATACAATATGATTCAAAATATCATTCAATGAAAGTTGGAGCTATGTTACCCAACTATTTCACAAAATTAGCTCAATTCAGCTTTCAGTACTACAGCACTTTTTGCAAGTGTCTGATACAATTGCACACATAGCAAAAATAAATAATTTTAAAAAAATGCACGAAACTTCATTTAAAAAATGATTACTGGCATAACATAATAAATTGCCCAATTAAAACATTTTTTTTTTTAATTCACTATTTCAACTAACAAAATTGTAGCACTTATAGGATTCTGCCGAAGCTCTGCTGCCATATAGAGATCCGAGAGTGTTTTTAGAGAAATAAAATAGATAACATCATTCAATTTGATCGCACGTATATATTAAACAAAGTTTTTAGGTTGAACAAAGAATAGATTGAACTGTCACATTCAGTGTGACGTCATATAGCGGAGCAAAGTAAACTGGTTCATATTTGTAGTCACGAACAGTGAGAAAGTCATGTGGAGAATATAGCTAGGTACGAGGAGAGAAGGATTGTTATACTCAACAATATTTCAAGAAGAATATCGATATGTATCGATATTTTTCGCACCAATTAATGTTACAGAAACACCTTTGGAAGTAATCCCAACTTTTATTATAATCAATTTCAGCTGTATAATGTCTGGGATACCCGAAATTCTTTAACGAAGATGCAAGTCAGTGAATCTCAAAGGTTCATACAGTGAAACCTCCCAATAACGGCCACAGATGGGACTAATAGGAAACCTTCCATTGCTGGGAAGAAAAATGGAAAAAATTGCATGTATGTAATTTTATTAGAGAATACATTTGTCAAGTTTACCTACAGTAGGTTTTTCCTTTTTTGTTGTAAATAAGTTAGGTAGGTTAAAAACGAGTTTTAAAAAAATATGCTTTTATAATTTGAAGAGAATAACGAAAGAAAAAATAAAATTTCTCATTTTTTTCCGAAACAGAAACAAACAAAAATTGAAAAAACAACTTATAAAAACGGATATAAGGGTATGCGTGGTGCGTTTGTCGCAACACGTGAAAGCAGCGCTGAAGTTGGTCATTCGGTGTACTTCTACAAATTGAGTGAGTAGAATAAATGCGTATAAAAATGGATAGCAAACAGTCATGATAAAACATTTCTATAGTCTGTGTAAGGATCATAGCAAAGCTTGAACAAGCTAATTAGGCATTTATGCTGGTCAGTTTATTGAATCCATTTTCCCAAATACTTATTCCTCGAATCTCCGATCCTATTTTTTGTTTTCTCAAAATCTAGGAAAAACTTTTCCAGGAATTATTTGATTCTAGTTTCCTCGGAAACTACTAAACCGATAAAAATCAAACTTCTTTCAGACCTGCTCCCATATAAAAACTATCTCTCGTGAAAATTTCACCTCTATCCGTTTTGTAGTTTTTTCAAAATCGTGAACGCAAAATCTTTGGCGATACACAATTACACATATATATATTTACATTTAAAAAATTAGGTCGAAATGGGAAAATTGTACCAATTGTTTTCTTTTCTCATGAGATTGATCATTTTCCTCATCCCCACCCCTAACCATTCTGTGAAGTCAATTTTAATATTCAGTTTGCTTATCTCTTATCACCCTCATGCGTTTACCTGGAAGTAGAAATCCTTACCGCAGGTACTTCACGGCACAAAAAATACGACTTATGTAAACAAAATGCTTACTGGTGAAAATGTCGTCACTCAAAATTACGGGCTAAAATACTACACAACATTTTTTGTTGACTTCATAATTACACATTTTTTAATAAAATTAATTCAATACAAGCTAGGTTTGGCAGGCATCTGAAGACGTGAAGAATTCCATCAGTTTCCATAGCCTCGATTACATTGTCGGTTCACAAAATTTTTGGCTATAATTCACTAATATTCATCAACCGGTTTTGGAATACCACCCCTTCATTCATCCCTGCAAAGCAAGTCAAGGGTATCTGATTTGAATTTTAATTGAAAGTATACAAAGTTGGTATTTTCATCGTTTTTTGTTTGTTTTTTCAGTTTCTTTCACTCCTTATTTCGCCACGATTGAAATTTTCCAGTTTTCTTTAGTTAGAATATAAATTATCTCTCGTTGGAGCATCACTGCGCGTGAGAGTAGTTCAAAATGGAGACACATGATAAGCACATAATAAGCACATAATAATGAGTGTTCGTGATCCATCTGAATTAATTTAATTAAGAACAAAGAACACGAAGTTAAACCTTCTCCTATTCAAAATGTCTAATGACTGTTCGTGGGACAATAATTACGACGCGGTTAAATTAACACACACTTCTGACACAGAATTGCTTTAAAATAGTAATATTTACAGAATAATTGTGAAACTACTCTGAGACATCTGCATGAAAAACTGAAACTGTTAATTCGAATCGAATAACTTGAAAATTTCAGCCCATTCAAAGGAAACTGAATTGAATTTGCGAATACGCTGCCAACCCACATCCTACACAAAAACAAAGCGAGAACAAAAGAAGAAAAAGAGGGAGGCGAAAAAGGTTAGATAAAATTTCGGATCTTTCGATCCACCATACACACGGTCGGTCAGCTGCTTAAATGCTGCTACTGTTGCTACTAAAGACGATGGATAACGATGGATACGAAGTCAGGTAAGAACGCAGATTAACAAATGTCGTGGGTTCAGCAGGCGAAACCGCCCCGCACACAACGCCAACAAAAAAGAACTGAACTGAAAATGAAATAAAGTAACAACTCAAAACAAGCTGTCGCACAGGCCGAATGGCGTCTTTTCTTTTTTTTTTTTTTGATACCTGCATGCAGCGAGATGCAAATAATGATTAATCGAAATCAAGATTTACGAATGGAAGGAAATGAACAAAAAACTACGCACCTTCCTTTCGTACTTTCGTAGGTATGGAACGCACATCTCACCTCATTGTCAGATCAGATGATATTTTCACCTCGAATGGGTCATTTACGGGTACGAGAAATGGGAGAAGACGGTTCATCACTGAAGCAGACTTTTCGCGAAATTCGCATTTCATTACCACCATTGGACGGATGGACAGACTGACTGATGGACGGATGGACCGAAGTATGAAGTACACAGTCGAGGCACTGCAATACTTAGAAAGCAATTTTTTTCACGGTTTTCACGTCGAATTACATCGCCTATGGAATCCAAAATAAGAGACAAGCTACTTTTGAAATTCCACGAGGCACGAGCACAATAATTTCTCGATGCACTACAAACAAAACGATTTTCCACATCCGTTTTTGGTATTTTCCTCCAACAATGTTTGAACAACAACAGAATTTATAAGCCTTTCATTTCTAACTAGACTATCATCGCCTTTCAAAATAAAACTAAGCCAAAATGTAGGTAAATTAAAAACGGGGTCTAATCAAACGGCTAATATTGGCGTCACTGCCAGAGTTTATAAAGACTTTACTTCCTGGTAACAACCCAGTCTACTTGGAAACATGTGGACCTGATTCTCCGACAAGGCAATTTTATTTGTACGTAAAGAATACTTTAAAAAATTTGATTCACAAAAAAAGCCAAACTTACAGACCCAACTCTATGTGAAGTTCTGATGGAAAGTTCTCGTCTAAAAATATACTATCGCGTTCGCGTCGTACGCTTGCTGCTCTATGTGGAATACCTTGTTGTGAGAGATATTCTCACCAGAAGGAAATTCAACAGAATTTAAGCGTGTTCAGCCACTTTGTACGTAAGTACGGGTAAGCCAGAACCAGACCGAACACTGACGATTTTAGAGCCAGTTCGGGCGGTTTATATACGGCTTATTTACACGCACACAAACACACGTATGTAAGGTAATATGTACGTCGGTGAGGGTGGCCAGGTTGCATCATCCCCTATCGTGATAAGAGATGGCTGGCCGGTTGGTGTACGGATTGTGACATTGTTTGGTGATGTCACAATTCGGTACTCGTACATTACCTGCATGTACTTGCAGGTAATTACGATCGAACGTATTTTGTGTTTCGTTTAACGTCGTATAGACGAGTAATTGGCCTGCCCTTTGGGGCGGCGACTGTCGTCGAGGGGTCCGAGCCCCTTTACCTCATACCAGTGAGTCCCCACACTCTATTTGTTTTAATTAATTTTAATTGTACTACTCATTCGGAAATATCAATTTTTCAAATTTTTGTCACTTTGAAAAACTCACACAGACCAAGACCTCAGGGTTAACAGAGTTCTCACTATTGACAAACGTTGACGAGAACTTAGAAGTGCAGCAGTTTCTTCATATACAGAATCCGATTTAGTCAAAATTATCTCTTCACATTAGAATTTACGAAAAGAGAATAAACAACAATAACTCAATTATGCAGAAATACACAATTTGAACCAAATACGTAACACATTTTTTCACAAGGCTAAACATTTTTAAATCAGCTGGTGCCTACGTGAAACATTAATTTGTAGTAGGCGACACGAAACCACATAAATAAAAAAAAATTAAAAACAGGATTCACAAGTTCACCAAAAATTTGTTTCAAAATGAAACTGAAAAATAAAAACGCCAACAAGTTTTCTCAACATTTCATAAATTCTTTCTTTTTTTTTTTTTTTCTTTCTTCTTCCCCTGTCACTAACAAATTCACCAAGCTTGTCAGCATACCAATTTATTCTATTAATTAAGTAGGAAAAAATTTTTTTACATCTAATACAAGGCCACGACATGTTCTTCACAGTTTGAAACGAATTCAAACTGAATTCAAAATTGGAAAATAAAATGATCGGAAAAAAACCGAAATACGAAATTATATTATGCAAACTGGAACTATTTTTATTTTTTTTTGTGTGTTGATATAAACATGAACTAATGGCAAACGAAAACTTGACATAAAAAAGTTTAGAGTCGAAAAAAAATTTTCTCCAAATTTTTTTGTACAACTCACCATAAAAATTCACAATTCCTATGGCAACCGAAGAACTTAAAGTTTATTTTACAGTGACGAGAAATTAAACAGAAATTTAAACGCACTAGCTCGTACTTTGATCACACGTACATACGTAATTTCTACAACAAATGTTAAAAAGTTTGAAAAGTACGAGGGGAATTCATGATAGACTGAACTTTCGGAAAACACATACAGGCATAGTCGTACTTGTAGACAATATAGAAACGAGAAAAATAACAATTTCTAAACAGCCAACAAGATATTATGTTCGGTAGCAGCAGCTCGCAAACGGTGTTTCAAAATATGTTGCGATCATAAGGACAACAGTACTATGGATAGAGCCAAAAGGAATTTTACTTCAACATCGCTGAAAATGAATAGGCTAAAAAAAAATTCATTAGAAATGATTTTAGGTACCTACTTCGATTTTTATACTTCGTACGGCGACATAATAAAAACCCAATTCCTTACTCCACACGCCTCTCAGCTTACTAATTCAAAAACAAACAAACTAAAACATCAGATTTGTGGGCTGCTGAGATCCACAAGCCGGACCATCGTTAACTGGTTGAGGCAAGAACAGTCATTTGTAGAAATCCTTCCGGCTTCTTTTCACTTTTTTCTCCCAAGTCCAGAATTCCATACTCATGCGTCTCAAAGACAGATTTCGTTATTTTTCTAATACATATCAACTTTCTATGGAATAATAACCAATGTCGGTTCATTATTCCATGAGAAGTGTACACAGGCAAACAAAAATACGTTTGATGGATCAAAAATTGACTCCCTCACCTATTTTCTTGATAATGAAATAACGCATCATTATGCGACGAACAGGAAAAATGTGATGGATGCGAACATTTAGCACCAACACGGCGGATACCCTAGCCATACTTACCATCCCGTAAAATGAGTCCCTATGAAACCCCTTTTTTAGCAGAATAATTTCTGAGTAGGAAAGCAGGCTAACTTGACCAATGAATTTACCCGACCTCAGCCTATGCAACTTATAGCAAGCTTTCAAACAAGCTGCAAGTATTTTCTCTAGGGTCACACCACACCTTCAGTGTCTCATCGACAAGATGTTTTTGTTGACCTTTTGAAGACCTAATAACAACAATTAGTAGATTCAGCTAGCTTTGTTGCGAAAAAATAACTCATACTCAATTGGTTATCATTTTATTCTCTTAAGATATGGTGTCCAAGCAAATTTTTGTCACTTCGAACATCTAATTAAAATTCTGCTCAACACATTACTACCAGTTTATAAGAAAAGTCATTCAAATAGCAGGTATATCACGCAGCTAGGCAGAACAGTGAGCAATTTCTCAGCGAGTGCAATGTTGGCCAGCAGGAGCCGTGGGCGAATGCAGTAATCGCATGAGTTGAGAAATTGCTTACTCAGACCGAGCTGCGTAGAATATTTTATGCTGCCAACGTAAGGAATGCTGCATTTGAGCCAGGGGCAATAAAACCTGTGGACTGCTGGGTCGAATCCCTAATATGGCAGAGAGAATTTTAAAGAAAACAATGGAATTAATTTAAATAAGAGAAAAAGAACATTCAAATGTGTACGAGAAACTGAGGAACAAATTCGATGTGAGAAAGAAAAATTTATCAATTTGTTAATATTCTACTCGTTTTCTACATATTCTACATCACAAATGTAGAATATCTAATTGTACGTGAAGAATACCATCCCTGGTGAAAACTAAAGATGTAGTGTTTTTAATATTATGAATATGAACATTTCATATCGGATTAAAGATGTAGATTTACAGTAAATTAGCGATGAGTTTGACAAGCCAACATCAGTGTGGTATAGCGGGTTGATGAACAAACCTTTTATAAGCATTCGAAAACTTCGAGCAACCAAAAATTGAAAATTGAAACGTCCTCGAGTAGGTAAGTGTTCTCCACTGAGACGATTGTCAGATATTTTCAATTTAAACTTCGAGGATCGCACACCACTTCGACGAGGTTTTGCGCTCCCTGTTTTAGAGAGGTGACGAAATAACGTCGACAGAAATTCGCAGAAAAAAACTAATGAAATTATGAGAAAATGCAGAAATGAAAAGGAAAAAAATTTGAAATGATGACGATTAACGATATGAAGAGCACACGCGACTGAAACTCGTATTCGAGTTTTACAAATTGGTTCCTACGACAAAATATTCCAAGATCAGGTTTGAAGAGTATCACCCAAAAGACGAAAGCAAAGTGTAAAACGATTTTCGTCGTCGTATCCAAACGGATATGCTAAATTGAAATACTCGGTCAAAGAGTAACATTAATGTACGAAATTAGGTCAATAAAATACGCATCAGTAATATTTATTCGAGAATGAGCCAGGAGGAAAAAATAACTGAGGTGTAAAAATGGAAGAAGCTATAAAGGTGGAAAAAACATGAAGTCAAATCGAAATTTTTAACGGTCATATACTATTGGGAAACAAAATAACGGGGAGGAGATATAAACTTATGGAACTGCGACCTCTTTAGTGCCTTGAAAATTAAATAACACAGACTGAACCAAGATGAAGGAGATCGAATATTATTTTTATTGAATGAACTTTTCCACCTAAAACATCTATCAGAACTTACTCGAGTCGGCAAGAAAACACTTCGAACAAGATATGGCCTATAGTTAAAATTAGAAGGAGGGAAGGAAGAGAAAAAACATTTTTCAAAAATTTTAGGCGCAATATCATTTTGAAGGTAGTCATTGTTAAGCCGTTGGGCGAACGCAGTGAAAAAGTGAAAACAGGGAGGACAAAAATTCCACAAAGGAAAGGCGAAAAGAACACAACTTCCGGAGATCTGTGGAGTAATTTGAAAAATGTTTTTACCCGACAAAATAAATGAGAAAACCGCCAACAATTCTGAATCTTTTTGTTTTTTAAGAAATTGAAACTCATTTCTAATTGGAATTGGTACTATTTCACTTTCGACAAATAAAATTAGTACCTACAGATTGTTTTATACGGCAGCGTACGAATTGTCTCCCGATTCTGATTTGCCAGTTAAAGAGAGGTGAACTGCGTTCACATGTATCAAGCAAGACGTTTTAATTGCCTCCCCTAAATTCTTCATCTCATCTTCATTCAATATGTTCTTATATGCTGCCTTTCACCGAAGTTTTCGGTAGTGAAAAATGTTTGGTTGCTTTTCAGTCCTCGCAGTTCTAGTTACAGGAAACTGAAAAAGTTGGATAGCAAAGAAACCCATCTCAGATAACAAATGCTACTACACGATGGGCATGAAATATCGTGATTTCAGTTAATTAAAGCCACTACGCTATAGAAAATCTACTTATTACGCTTGGTGCGGTATTAGCCCCCAGGATTGGTGGTGGGCAGGTTTTTCGTTTCATGATCTCAAGAAAATTTTAGCACCAATAACTCAAGTTCATGTATATAGAGATAGGTAGATAGATAGATATAAGTTCATTTCTTGTTCCCATGGTACCGGTCCCAATTTTTATTAGATCATCACGAAATTTGGTACTTATTGTATTTATACTAAGTCAAGGAACAGACCTATTGATTTTAGTTCAGATCCATCAAACAGTTCTTCCGGTACCACCATTTTTATTTTTATTTTGGCTATGAAATTCTCAATTTTACATTAATAGCAACTGTGGAATACCTTGTCATGAGGAAGTATTATCACCAGAAGGTAAATTCTACAGAATTAATTGAGTGTTCAGCCATTTCATACTATAAGTATGGGAGAGCCAAGAGATTTTGTAGCCAATTTCGAGAGTTTATATATAGGATTTGGTACACGCACACAGAGACACATACGTACATATACGTATGATATTATGTCATCTGTTGCGTCGTTTCCTGCTTTCGTTAAGATGATAAGAAACAACGCAATGCGTTTGGTAATGAGCCGTGACATCACCAAGATTGTTATCAGGTAATTGATCACAGCCCATGCAATGTATCTTACCTATATATAAGTACAGGTACAAATATACAAACGCACGAGTGTAATTTGTTTAACGTCATTGAGATGATTATTTGGCAGCCCTTTGGGGTGGCAACTGTAATCAAGGGGTGCAAGCCACTATACCTCATATGGGAGAGTCCCCACAGCTACTTCCCCCAGTTTTTATGCCGCATAAATGATGAGATCCGCGCAGGCTGGGGGGGACTTGCGGGTCTTAGCACCATTTTTGGTCACCCTCCCATTTTGCTAGCGCACTTCCTACTGAGGCGCTGACGCATTTGTAAGACTGATGCCTTGCATCAGCCTGGGCCTGGTAGTTGTTACAGCTAGCCTCTCCCCTGCATCTTGGTGGTCTATTTGTTTTTGGGGAAATGTAGGGGTGGTGGAGGGATTGCGGGACAAGCAGTTTTTTAATTGTGGCTTTGTCAACATTGGGAAGTTTGAGGTTCCCCTGATGGATGACAAGGCCATTAAGGCTCGCTGCTCTGCTGCCCTTTCCACAGTTAACATGAACTTCATCAGTTCCAAAGTTGGAGGGAGTGTTGGCTCTAGCTTTGGGGTTTCCAGAGTTGGGACTAATCCTTCTGGTGAATGGGGAGGAGAAATGATTGGTGGTAATGGAGAAAACATTTCGGATATTATTTGTTGGGTGAATGGTGTCATGTCCATCAATAACTCCTCTTCAATACGTTCTAATTCCTTTTCTTCTTCCTAGAGTTGTTGAGTTTTTGGATTCTCAGCAGCTTCACAAACTTTAATGAAATTAGACATTTTGGAAGATTTATTGGCAAATAGTGACATCGTAAGCAAAAAATTAGGATAGAAATATAGAAGTTTACTCAGAAAAACACGTTTTAGTCTTGAGACAGTACTCAAGTAGGTGATTTTGCTGTAAGTTTTTATTTATTATTACAGTTTTGTTTTGTCACTTCTCAAGTTCTTATTGGTCCATGGAGGGGATAGCGCTTAAAATTCTCGGCCTTATGCAAATTTTCTGGTTGGATTCTGATTGGTTTAAGCAGAGTTATGCCTCAAACAAACTTGGAATATGTATTTTTTGAATTCTGATCACAAAGGAATCTCTGCTTGTGACATCACAATGTTGAGATTATCTTTGTTATAGGTGATAAAAACACGTTACGATGTTTATTTCCATATCACACGTGGATTTGTTTATTCCTGTCGTTTTCTTTTTGTTAGCATTCCTACATTCGCTTATCTCCAGAGTTTCTATTGTCTCATGGAACTCCAAATGTTTTGAGACGTAAATATTGGGCTGACCATGTCGAGCTGCATGTTTGAGGAAATTATTAGCGTCATTTCTTATATTTTGCACCATGATTTCAGGGCTAACTTCTTATGATTCTGCAAAGAAGTCCCCTGGGAGGTGTAGCTCTTTGCCAAATTCTAATTGCACTGTAGAATAACCTGTATTGGTTTGTAGGGCAGATTGAAGGTATAAGAGGATGGTAGGAAGTATTTCAACTCATCTCTTTGTATCATAAGCCATAATAGAGGCTTTGAAAGCTCTGTGCCATCTCTCAATTTTGCCATTGGCTTGAGGATGGTAAGCTGTGGTATGACTGTGTTGAACACCAAGCTTTTTAGATAACTCTATGAAGAGCGAGCTCTCAAATTGGCAACCTTGGTCTGTAACTATGGTTTCAGGTACATTATACCTTGCAATCCAGGTATTGTATAACCTGGCAGCTACAGTTGGAGCTGTCATCTTGTGGAGAATTGCTTCTGGCCATTGTGTTGCCCTGTCTATTATCGTTAGAAGGTATCTGTGTCCTTGAGATGGTGGCAATGAGCCTACTGAGTCCATGTGTACTGTTTTGAACCACTCTGTTTGTTTGAAGGATTTGAGGGGTGAACAAGTATGTCTTCCTACTTTGTACTCTTGACAGTTCAAGCAACTGCGAGCCTATTTGTTGCAGTCAGACTTCATTCATGGCCAAACAAACCTTGCTGAGATTAAATTAGCAGTGCATTTTGGTCCTGCATGTGACAGATTGTGTACACTGTTGAAAACCAATTTGCAATATTTTTTTGGTAGAAATGGCCTATTCTTACCTGTACTGACGTCACATGTTAATAAAACATCAGTACTGGGTATTTTTCGCTGTTGCAATTGTAGTATACTTGATATTCCAGTCCGGATACACGATGAAAACCTACCACGGTGGGTTTTCACCAGGTTTAATATGTTTTTCGAAGGCTGATTGATTTCTCTGCTTTCTTATCAACTCCTCTTTCTTATCTCGATAAGAAAGCGAACGAAATTTATCAGCCGGTTAATTTCTCCTACTTTTGATTGAATTGAAGTTTTCTTTGTCTCATTCAAATGTAGACGAAACTACTCTTATTTTTGTCTCTTATTCTATCTCTTGTTCTTGCTGTTGCTTTCACAATAACCTTGTTTTTTGTTAAATCTTCTTACGATGTCCATGTTTTTACTTGATGTCCGGTGAAGAAGATTTTGTTTCTCCAAATTGTATCTAACGGCGTATTATGGTATGTTAATATTATTTTATTGTATATATGTTTTTATTTCATTATACACCGGATTTTGATTTGAACATGAACTTTTTCTTTACTATCATGTTCATCTACTAAGAGGTAATGAGGGTATATTTTGGGATGAGAGATATGGTTTGATTGAAGATGTGTTTCCAATGATGAGGTGAACGATTCTGGTAGATAGCTGTTTCCGGTTCTTAATTTAAAATCCAAACATATTTGCTAAAAACGGAGGTCTTGGTGATACAAGTCCGAATTATGGCTGGCTATCCACATACTGCATTATTTGAACAAATTGGACTCCGGTAAGTTACGTCGTTTGGACCGTATGTTTTACACCTGGTAAGTTTTAGTGTGATTTTGTGTGTGTCATATGGTTTTGGTTGTGGTGACATGAGGTCACCCCATTTGGCATACCACACAATTTGAGAGAAGTATCATCATTAGATAACAACTCTTGCAATTCTGCATCCTTAAGCTGTTCTTTAGCTATTTCAGCATAAGGTAATTGGACAGGAGCTGAGATAGCTTCGATTCTACTTAGGGCATCAGCTGGAGTGTTAAGTTCTCCACTACTGGATGTCTGTAGTCAATTGACCAATATAGTCTAATTGTCGTGCTTTTCTTGGCGATTTAGTTCTGCTTTTTGAGTGAAAGCATGTATTAGGGGTTTATGGTCTGTATACACAGTAAACATCTACCCTCTAGTTGATGCCTGAAATGTTTCAGCGCAGCAAAAATTCCAAGCATTCTTTTCTGTTTTTGAGTGCTTCCTCGAGAAGAAAGCTAGAGGAAACTTTTTGTTATCATTGTCCAGTTGGTACAAGGTTGCACCAATAACAAAGTCTGAGGCATCGGTACCTACACAAAATGGCAGACTTTCATCTGGATGAGCCAATAACATCACATTTGCCAGTGTTTCTTTGATCTTCTCAAAGGCCTGGTTTGGCTTCTTCATTTTAATCGAGTGGAATCTTATCTTTCTTTTTGTTTGATTTTATCAATGCAAACAGCTTACTTTCTTTGGCTGCTGCATTCTTCATGTAACATCTGTAGAAATTCACCATCCCCAAGAAACGCCTGAAGTCAACAACATTTGAGGGTTTTGGGAAATTCAATATTGGTTCAACTTTGGTCTTCAGGGGGGAAATGCCTTTGGTCAAGACATTGTAGCTAAGAAAGTCAATTTCAGTCTGTTTGTATAAATTTTACCTACGTTGATGGTAAGGCAGGCAGAGTGTATACACTGTATAATAGCTCTTACGTTCTTCTCATGCTCCTGCTCATCGCCTTCTGAGCAAATGCTAATATCATCCAAGTAAGCATAAGCAAACGGAAATTCCCTAAACAGTTCATTGATGAATCTCTGGAAGCTTGTGCTGAGTTGTGAAGTCCAAATGGCATTCAAAGGTATTCGAATAGACTAAAAGGCATTATAACCTCTGTCTTTAGTATGTCCTATTCAGCCATAGGAATTTGGTGGCTTCCCCAGTTGATGTCAATTTTTGTGAACATCGTTTTACCCTTCATATTTTTGTTGAGGTCCATCATATTGGAACTGGATAGCAATTAGGAACTGTTTTGGCATTTAAGGCCCTGTAGTCACCAACAATTTGCCACTCTTCACTTGCTTTTTTGGTCATGTGGATAGGGGAACTCCATGAGCTTTACAAGGGGCAACATATGCCTTTCCCAATGATGAGGTCATAGTATTCCCATGCTACTTTGAGTTTGTGAGGCAGTAACCTTCAAGCTCTATCATGGCAAGGCGGTCCTTTAGTTTCTATATAATGAACCATGTCATGATTATAGGTGGGATGCCTGCTAATTGATTGTTGAGTGACTCCATGATAGTCCGACAGAATCCGTAAGAGTTGTTCGTCGACTTTGTTACAGCTGGATATATTTGTGTCCAGTCTGTACACATGCTTTTTGCCATCCACACAAAATTTAGTTTCACTATCGATCATTTACCGTTTTTGAGGTCAATCATCAGGCTGAAATGTGCAAGAAAATCTGCACCTAGGATCGGGTTTGGAAAATCAGCAACTGTGAAGGACCAATCCGATGTTAACTTTGTTGGTCTCAAGTCCATAACCTGGAAGGTTTTGATCATTAACTTTACAGAGGTAGTATTTTGGAGGATGTACTTTTTGATTTTTACTAACTGGCAATGTACTCAGGTCTGCACCCGAGTCTATTAAGTACCATCTCCTGTTCATCCTGTCCTTTAAGAACAGGTGGCATGAGTATTTTTCTGAAGGGTCTTTGGCCACATAGATGGCCCCTTGTTCTAGTTTGACACTTCCTTAGTGTAGGATTTGCCCCAACATTTTCAGTGGGTGTTGCATTTGGTGACCTCTGCACCAATCTGTTGTGAAGAAAGCAACATTTGTCATCCCAGGTTTGAGACTGGGAGCTGGGAGATGATGTTTGAGGGGGAGTAGAACTCTGGCCCATTTTTCTGCTATTAGATCTTCGGTCTTTGGACTGGGATTGTCATCCATTATTTTTATTACCATTACTTCTTGATTTTGATCTTTGGCGCAGTTTCCACTAGATTTGTTAGAATTCTGGCTTTTTTTTTCTTTTGAATTTCCATCGTCAACTGAGCTATTTAAGCTCGAAGTTGCGAGATCTCCCCAGTCTAAGCAGACACTGCACTTACTGAAGGCTTTGGCCTGGTATATTCCAGCACATTGTCTGCTGATTCCCAAGTCTGCGGAATTATTTATTATTGTTGATCCCACAGCAGCTAGGCATTGCACAACAATTTGAGGAAGTTGTTTGCAAAATTGATTGCCTATTATGGAAGGGGCAACTATATTATCAGTCTTTTACCATAATTTTGCCATGATAATTTAAGGTTTGTCATCCCCTATCTTCATACCACCCATCACATCATCAATGATTTCATTTTTCATGTTTCCAAATACATTCTTGATCCTATTGACAAACCAGGCATATTTATCATTTTCTGTTGAAGGGCATTCCATGATGTCTTGAATGTGGTGGATTATCTTGGGGCAGGCCTCCACAGATGTGTAGATACCACTGGTTTGATTGCATGTTCTCCATCTTTAACCTGCCTTCTCAAGTTCGTCCTTATTAACTGCAGTTCCCAGTTGTACTAATTCTGGGTGTTAAGGACCTGTTTGCAATTCCGATGAGTTTTCAGAATGTCAAGTCAAAGTCAGAGGGGTTGGGGATGAGTCCAACTTTCTTCCTCCAGGTCTACTGTCTGGTTCCTTCTTGTTTGTATATTTTAAGAAGGGGGTATAAATTCCCACTTCAGCAAACTCTACTTCGACGACCAAGGGTGTCTAGTTTACAAAAAATATTTATATTTGCTAAGCAAGCAAGTTTCTTGCAAGCAGACCACACCAAATTTTTGCAAAGTACAACACGCCTCTAGACACCTCACGATGTAGCCAAAAATCACGTCGGGGTCACTACTGTGGAATACCTTGTTGTGAGGAAGTATTATCACCAGAAGGTAAATTCTACAGAATTAATTGAGTGTTCAGCCACTTCATACTATAAGTAAAGGAGAGCCAATTCCTTGGCAAACACTGGCAATTTTGTAGCCAGTTTCGAGAGTTTATATACAGGATTTGGCACACTCACACAGACATACATACCTACATATAAGTATGATATTATGTCATCTGTTGTGCCATTTCCTGCTTCCGTTAAGGTGATAAGAAATGAACAATTGTCAAAACGTGTTTTATGAAATTATCGATACAGATTGATATCTGGCCACATCGCTATGCAATTCAACTGAGCAAAAACCCTGTTGCAACGTCGTTTAACGACGTAGCTTATTCAACATTATACGAAAAAATGTAATCCTTCATTTCTATCAGCAACGCCTTTTTTAAAGAAATATTAGTAGAATAAATGCCTAAAATACTACGGAAAAATAATATCTGGCTTCAATACTTTGGTCCCTTCAAAACGGAAAGTACACAAAGATGTATAATCGAATTCAGCGCATGGGTAACTAATTTTCAATACTTGAAAAAAAGGAGCAAGTTAGAATAATAGTGTAAAAAAAATTATACAACATGAAAATGAGTTCGTGTCTACAAGGAATACAGAGAATAATCGTTTTTATCGAGTTTTCTCGATTTCTGGAGTGAATTTCGATTATTTTAACAGATGGAAAATAGCTTCCAAACTAAGTTTGTAGAGAAATGTACCACACATTAATGAAAAAATTATTAAATTTTGACACAGACTGTAAAAGTAGGATTTGGATCAGTTATAAGCACGTGCTGAACATTCCACTACAATAGAGGAGTACGGTTGTTGAATATAAACTGCGTCTAAATCTTTCTCAAATTTTCAGTTTAACAATAATCGAACCTAATTTTTCAGCGTCGACGAAATTCGTCATAGCATACTCGACCCTTTAACCAGTTCTGGAGGTACAGAGTGTAATTTGGAAAATGTTACTAACTATACACATGTGCTACAAATCACTGCGACAGCAAAACCAATATTAGAAAGTACCTAAAATTTTGAATCCCAAATAGCACAATATTCACAAACAAAGAATTACTTAAAATTTCAAGTTGACCAATTGGTTATTAACATATGCGTAAGTATAATAAACGCTCAAGGCCCGAATAATGTTGAAAACTTTGTCTGGTTACTAAAAAAAAAAAAGTAACAAATTTCGAAAAAACGGTCGATTCTTCCTCGATTCTTTCTCCGATAAAAAAACCGAAAAAACGTTTCAGACTTAAAATAAAAACAGGATGATAAACCACGAGAAGGCGATTAAGAATGTGAAAAAATATTAGTCATTGGGTTGTATACCACAAAGAATTGTTGAGGTACCCTCGGCCCTTTTTTAAATGTTCCAGAACTGGAATAGAACTAGTCCGAAAATTAATTTTAAAGAAATTATGAATAAACGTTTCAAGATTTTGATATTTTTTTATCTCGTACTACCCAAATTCATACGGGTGAATAACTTCTCATTAATTGTTTCGGTGTGAATATGCCGTGATTAAAACTAAGAAACACTTTGATGAAAAAGTAACAGGTACCGTTCAATGTATTACTACCACGAATCGATTTTTTTTGATTTTTTTTTTTTAACTTGAGAATCCAGGGTCTGATATAAAACTTTTGTCAAGAGCGAAAATTCTTGATTAATGTTAAATTCGAGTCTTCTTCTCTGCACATTATGAACACAAATTCCAGGCAAAAAACTACAAACTGAAAAAGACACAGGGGAACACGATTATATAAATTTCAAAATCAATCAATTTTATATAATTATTATTATTCGATAGGTAGTATTGTTTCAACGATGAAATAGTGAACGTGTTAATCGTTTTAGAAAAAAACAGCACCAGTTCCAAATAAATTAATAAAAAAGACGAACTGTACGATGGCAAAATCGCATGTTATATTTCGTTCATGATGACATGAGAATCTATCGATTCAGTTGTCAAATTCCAGTTAGAAGCAATATTCAAAAAAGAATCGAGTAAGCTAAGCCCAAACAATTTATAATTGTCTTTCATCTTATGAGTAATATTTTTTCATATTCCCATCCTCCTTACCAAGACTTTTCAACCACGTTTCATTTTCAGCCTAAATTTTTTTTTTTTTTCAATTTTTTTGTTATACAATACGCCGAGTGCTTGTTCAGAAATTTGTCACTCTGATATTTTCATCGACTCGACCCCGGTTTCCGCCTTACTTGGACAAAATATGATGTTCGATACGTACCAGGTCCGGTTTTAGGATTTATTTTTCGGGGAGGGGGGATAAAATTACATCTTACAATTCATAACTCGCTTGTCTCTTATATAAATAAATAACGCTGGCTATTTTTATTTCGTTTTTTGGTGTTGGGGGGATTATACCCCAAATCCCCCCTCAAACCGGCTTTGATACGTACATCTGTTGATAGCCGATAAGTTTCCTTACAATTGTAAATTCAGAGAATTTCTTGTTTGTGGTTATCCCAGTTAGTATTCAAAATTTTTGGAGGTTTTCAATTAATTTTCCATTTGCATTGATTGGTACGAAATATGAAGTTATCGTTCAACGAATTTCCATACTCGACGATTAGAATTAACTTTCATTTCTTATAAACGAACACAAAATAGAGAAATACGGCAAAATTTCAACACCGTCCGACCAAGCTCCAATTTTTTTTTTTAACTGGGCTTTGGCAGCTAGGCCATTCTACTCCACATCTGAAGAATGGATACTGATGCCGGTGTGTGGGATGGAGAGGGTGGTCGGATTCAGGAGGTTAATGATCTACCAGTATGAATTTTTCACAGCTGCTTGCAAAGCCAAGTATCACCTACAGAGCACAGACACTACGCCACACGGACCCCAAACACTATCAGCACTATTATTTGTATCTATATGTGCGGATTCTGGAGCCCGAAGAAAGGCACGGGCACGACAGGGTCACACTGTCGTTCCTGTCACGTTACCTATCACAAATGCGCACACTCAAAATCCATTTCGGTACAGCGCGCAGCAACGACTCCGATTTCATCAGCATTGGAAACTACACTTCACTCGTTCATTCTCGGCTGTTTCGAAAGTTTCTGAAAAAACTGCCCTCAAACTACAACAACGTAGGGCCAAATGCAGGAACGATACTAAGTACTGACTGTGACCTGAGAATGACTCGAGTACCTATATTTTCTACCATACCTGCGCAGCAATTCGTTTCTTAATTCTCACCATACAACATGTAAAAAATATTCGAGTACTGGTCAGGTCAATACCAAAGAGGCATCAGAAAGACGAACTTCAAAACGATCGTAATTAGTAAGCATCATCTCGGTACGTATACACACTGTATACCTAACAGTGGCAATGAACACCTATACTAGTATAGAATCGAGCAGACATCGACACCATCATTAGAACAGTAATTAATTTTCTCTTTCATTCACTTTCAAAACGCTTTGAAATATACACATTTTCCAAGCACATATCCGTGCCAGACTGCACAGACTGCTATTTCGCTTGTTTTAAAATGCTATAATAATTATGTATGTCAACACACACCACAAGTAGGTGAGGTAGGTAACTACCGACAAGGGATGGGAAGCTCCGGAGCTATCTGGTTAGAAGATCCAGGTTATTTAAAAGAGCTGGTTCCTGAAACTACTCCGGTGTGATGAAGTCTGCTACCTGCTCCATTATGCTCCGATAATTGAATTGAAAGTTTGAACTAAAACTCGGCTGAAACACCAAACTTCAACTATACACAACTGAATCATCTAAAAAATAAAAACTCTAGCGCAGTAAGCCTCGTTAGAAAAAGTGAGAAAGAATTACGAATTTTGATGGTCACATTAATTGTCTGTAAGTTTATATGCGTTGATGATATGTTATGATTGTATGAAATGTGTTAGCTTTTTGTGTTCATTTCTCAATTTGATCGATTTTTCAACCCCCAGTAGGCCCCAAAAGGGGGTCAATTTTGAGTTTCCCCATTTTATGGTGTGATACATCTCTAACTATGTTTTTGTAGTGGCTGAGTCCAAATTTGGTGTTCATTTCTCCATTTGACCCATTCTTCATCCCCCAATAGGGCCCCCAAAAAGAGGTTAATGTTGAGTTTTCACATTTTAATGCATGATACATCACAATATATTTTTTGAGGTGCTGAGTCCGAATTTAGTGTTCATTTTTGCATTCCACCCATTCTTCAACTGCCAGTGGCCCCTAAAAGGGGCTCAATTTTGAGTTTCCACATTTTATTGTGTGATACATCATACCATACAATTTTTGATATGCCTTTTTGTTAAACCATTATTACTAGTAATATTAATATAGTCCAATATAAATACCGCACTAAGCGTAATAAGTAGATTTTCTAATGAAAACCTACTTAAAAATTTGTTCTGAATTTTGAAATGACAAAATTTGAAACCATTAAAAACAAAAATTGACTTGAAGGAAATATCACCCTGTCAATCTACATGAAAACTGGTAAAATGTTACAATCAATTATGATAAATATTCGTTCGAAATTAAGCATTTTATAACCAGACTAAAAAAAAAGAAATATCTTTACCGAAAGTACACTCCTGTCAATTGGCACCAAAACTAATAGTATGCTACAATAAAATATAATAAATATTTGTTTCAAATTTTGTACATATTGTTCCAAATTTGGGCATTTTGTGACCAGTATAAAAAAAATAGTGGTACCAGAAGTATCATCTAGCTGATCCACACCAAAATTGGTATTGTACTACAATAAATCATGATATATAATTTTTCTGAATTTCGTGGCTGTTGATGAAAAATTGAGAATTTTATAGCCAAAATAAAAACAAAAATGGTGGTACTGGAAGAATCTTCAGGCTGATCCACACTAAAATCAATAAGTCTGATCCTTGGTTTAGTATAAATGTACATTCCAAATTTCGTGATTATCTAAAAAAAAAAACTGCGACAGGGACCATGGGAACAATCTATCTATCTATTTATCTATCTTTTGATCTATATATATATATATATATATATATATATATATATATATATATATATATATGAATTTAAGTTATTGGTGCCAAAATTTTTCTGAGATAATGAAACAAAAAACATACCCACTGTAACCGCCAAAAGAGGTGGTAATGTACCTAGTTAGAACCACTTTCAGTGTTACACCATACACGAAATATCACGTACTTTAAAAGCAGTAATACTTCTAAAATAAATTCAAGTTTATCATCCACAGACTATCGTGGACCTTAACATTGGTTAGAGACTCAATAATATTTAAAACACCCGAGTGAGTTTACACATTTAATAAAATAATAATTCGTACATCACAGTACATAAACATACGTTAATATTTATGCATATACAATCACAATTCAACAAACAAGACTATCTGTTCACTAGAGACTCTACTAGAGAGGTTCCAGGTACTTAGAAGTAGCTGTCGAGGAACTGTCTCTTATTCCACTAAATCGAGGGATTATATACTCGTTCAGGGTATGAAAACGTATGTGTCGGATAGGTAAAGTGAGGTAGGGTGTTGTTATTATAGGGTTGTGCTTACTCGTTGAGTACTCGAAGGACAGGCACAATTAGGACAAGAATATACAGAAAGTATATCTATATTCATAAAATCAAATACGGGTAATTTAGTGGTTGTTTATAAAGAGTTATAGGATGATTATTGTTGATAAATATCTACGTTTTTGGTATTCGAAAATGTGTGGACGAATATGTTCGTCATTTCTAAAAATAGACGAAAATATACGTTACACAATTCTCCAGGGGGAACAAAAAAAAATCAGGAAAAAAAAATTTTTTAAAGTCTATCCAACAAGTATAAAAAGAGAAGGAGGAGAAAACATTCTTATTAATTATGCATGGTTAAAATTATGTCATATAATGCGAGTATAAGTATATAGGCTTAGAATAAAATATTTTACGAATATTGATTATGAGTAACAAATTTTTTCTTAGATGTATATAGGAAATTAATATATCACATTATTTTGCGTAATTTTTACAATGCTGTGCTTTTTGTTAAATTAGTACAGTTTCGATGGGAGGTTAACTTTAAATATACCATAATAAAAATTAACATAAACGAGATTGTAATTAACCACAATAAGAATATCCCATTAACAAAAGTTAGGTAATCATTAAAGTTTTGGTCAAGTATTTGTAGTTCAATGGATTTAATTTTGTTCTGCAAGTTGTTAACTGGAACAGTGTGGGGAACAAAATTTTTCCATTTGGGGTTGTAGACCTTTGTCGTTGCTAAGTCTATGGCAAGATCAAAAGGTTCAGTGGAGTTGGAAAAATATGTCCACAGGAGTAGTAAATGATTTTTGATTTTAATATTCTCTTCCAAAGATTCAGAGAGACAGGGGATTTCTATTGGGATAATTACTGTATTTTTATTATTTTCGTCAATATTTTCAATTTGGATATGACAAGGTACATCCAGAATAAAGGTTCCGGGGGAATTATTATTTATTTTTAGTTTTTCGGATTTTTTCGTAATGGAATTAGTTGCTACGAGGGAATTAAAGTTTACAATAGCAAATTTGGTGTGTCCAATAGGATGCACTAATGCTTGGTTATTATTAGGATTACATTTAAATGAACAGGATTGCAATAGGTTTTGATTTAAATCTTGAAAGAAAAGATTCTTTGCACATGAGGACAATTTATCACTTCCTCTATTAGATGGAAGGAAGCATAATGGTTTATCCGAGTTACAGTAATGGAGAGTAGTTCCATTAATATAACGCACAGAGTTTGTTCTGATTTCATGAATAATCAGGGATGGTTCTTGATCCCAGCTGCACAATTCATTAGAATGACTTTTGAATGTGAGCGGAATAAAGTCGTAAATTTCGTATTTAAAATCTAATTGTTTTAGGGGAATTTTGATTTCTAATTCTAACATATTTTTAAAGAAATTGCAGTTTACAAGTTTAGCATGATAGTAGTTTTGAATATCCTTAATGGGGATTGCTAGATCAAGGTCTAAATTTTTTGTAATTTCCAAAAGTTTTAGTATATCTTTTCCTAATATTTCTTTCGAAATAATTGACGAGGGGATCATATGAGATTTACAGGATGTTAGGATGTTTGATAATCTTAACGTGTTTATCAGGTAGTTATCATAGAATCCTTCAATATAATTTAGAGAGATCAGGAGTTCATGTTCTTCTAGGGAATTTTCCATAAAAGAATTTGTATGCAAAATGAATTTTGTAATAAAATTATTTGTATGGTCGATAAAACTATGCAGATTAGTGGACGTATTTACTAACGCTGCATGTTCGGTCAATAGATGATTTTTTATAATATCATATTCTTCTTTCAACGAGATTTTGTTAGCCAGAAAATTTTGTCCATCTCTAAAGTTTAGTACTCGACAGCAAAAGTGTAGCGCATCTCTGAAGAAAGATCTGATCGGAGTGAATACACTTCGTTTGCTTCGAATGGAAGATGGCGTTGAATAGAAGTCTTGGATCATAGCGGTATTTTGTTCTTTAAGGTTTTTTATAGCGTTTTTTAGACGTTTTGCCATTTCTGCGTATTTGCAATTTTTCCAGGTTGTTTCATTTGCACAACCGATGTTTAAAGTTTGTTGCTAATAGTTTATCTGCTGATTCATGCAAATCTAGCTTAATAGAGTAAATTATTGGGGCAGATTTAGAATATACGAAAATATTGCTTATTTCTTGAAAATAAGCGCCAGTTTACGCCGTTGTAATCCTATATGGGTCAGACGATGTTCTTTGCGCAATAGTAATCGAAGAAATAGTTATTGCGAAATAGAAAAGTAGATTCGTATACATTTTCTGAAACAGAAAGAATGCAACGTCCAAATTATTTACGATTCATTATGATTTTTAGGAGTTTTATTAGGACACAGGATTGCTGAGGTGAGGAGAGAATATCTTATTTTGCAGACGTTTGAAACTACGAATTACAGTCATATTATTAGTATAAATTCTAATAGGTCTAGCCAATCAGTTCGAGTTTGCAACCGTCTGAGTTCGTATTACTATTTGTTTTCCGAATTTTCCGTTTTATATATTTTTTCCGTATTATTATCATTATTATTTTTCGTATATTTTTTTTCCGAGTTTTATTTCAATTTTCATTTTTTCCTAGTTTGGTGAAGTGGGGGTTGTGTTTTCTATCTTTGGTGCTAGTTCGCGTATTTTACTTTTTTTTTATTACTTTCGTTTTTCTTGATTTTGTTAACACACACAACATGCCTATCACTTATATGAATGATAGGATGTTTGTTTCACATGGAAAAGTAGATGCAAATGAGACCTGGTTTATCAGCAGCCAGGTTCTCACGAAGATTCATCCTTTTCAATGTTGTCCATGTGAGTCGCGTCTTTTCTACACATTACACCGATTGTTTTCTTTATTTTATCGAATTTTGGGCGAGGCCAACAGAGGAGTGTTTCTAAACAATTTCGAACCTCATCGAGTGCCAGAGGAGACCATTGAGGAGGATCTGAACTATTGGAGCCATTCAGTGAGGTTTGTTTGTTGTCCAAGGTGTGAAGAGTTCACAAAACAACTGCTTTTTTCCCTACGAGTATTTTATCCTCGTGCCATGATGGTCGAGTTTGGGTACTCCGGGTTAAAGCTCGAGTTTTGTGGAAATTTGGACACCAAAGGAATGGTCGGCCTGGGGGTACTCTCCGGACTGCTGGTTGGTCTGCTTTGCGTATCACAGCGGACTAACAAGGAAGTTACAGTAGAGTATGTCCACATCGACAGAACCTATCTCACCAATTTCCTCATTGGTCCAGATGGGGTCAATTTTGCTTGGTTCTTAAACCAGCATTATAAGCCACGCCTGGATGTTTCGGTTTCCATCGTTGGTTTTCATATGGTTCGCCATTATGATGCTACCGAGGGTAACCGTGCTATGTCACTCAGAGGAGGATGGTTGTTAACCGATCCTACCATCTACTCTTTCCTGTGGGATACTCCGTCAGTTGAAGACAGCGCTTCCACAGTGAATTCGAGTTCAGGAGAGGAAGGGGTATCGAACGACAACCCATCTCCGATGTCGACTGATAGCAGCAGTATCACCAGTGGGGAGCACCTCACCGAATTTTTGGAGGGCTACTCGGATACCTGAGCCATTGGTGAGTTTTTCTAATTTTATTTTACTATTTTTAATAATTTTTTTTTAAGAATTTCAAATTTTCTTTGGGCCTGGTGTTTCTATTTATTTATTATTAGGTTTATTACAATAAGGGGTACCAGGGAAGATAAGAGAAGAGAGAAGAGGAGAGAGAAACAAAAAGGTATTAAAGGGAGAAAGAGAAAAGAAGAAAAAAAAAACATCGTGATTGAAAAAACCTGTAGATGCAAGTAATATACTTTACACACATCTACTCTTGTTTTTTCCAAGGGCGACCCCTTGGTTTAGGTAGAATTTGGGTTTGGATGGGGGTTTCTGGTTTTTTATTATTTTTATCGGAATTTGTTTCGTTATTTTTTTCGTCGATATTACGAGATTTATATGGTATTAATTGTCGTACATGAACTGTTTCATCGTACACAGTTTTATCGTCTGTTTTGATGCGGATTATATAATTTAGATCCGTGACCTCTCTAACAATTTTATGAGGTCCGGTGTATTTTATTTTATTTTTCGCGACGTTTTTCGATTGACGCAGCGAAACAAGGTCGTTTGGCTTGAAGTCAATGATCTTGTGGTGTGCGTTATAATGTTTCGCATTTTTTTCCAATGCTTTCTTTGCTAAGCTCGGCATTTTTTTCCCTCGTTTGAAGGAGATTTTCAATTTCTTCTTCACAAAATGTATTATTTTTCGTGTTTTCCGGTATTTCTGGCAAATGTACTTCAGGGTTAAATCATTGAAGTAGGAAAAATGGGGATTTATTATTTAAATGTTCAATCGGACTTACATTATATGCAAAAATAATTTTATTAATTGTTTCGATCCATTCTTTTTCTTTTGAATGGTCGTATTTTGACAATGATTTTTTAATGAAACCGTTGATTTTTTCAACAAGTCCTTGCGATTGGGGGGAATAAAAAGAGGAGTAAATAATTTTAATATTATTCTCTTCGCAGAATTTACAGATGGATTCATTGGCAAAATGACCTCCGTTATCGCAAGAAATCCATACGTATAACAAATAAATTTCAAATACTCAATTACGCATTGAGCATTTGGGTTTTTTGTTGGACGTATGGTACACAAAATTTGTGCTTTTGTCTACACCGACAAGCACGTACGAGTGTTTATACTTGGTATTAAATTTCCCTATGAAATCGATCTCTAAATGCGAAAATGGTTTAGGGTTTTCAATTTCTATATGTTTGAGGTAGCCAGCCTCTTTCGGGGAATTTTGTGCCATTTGACACTCATGACATGACAATACATATTCTGTTATTTTTTGTGCCGTGTTTTTAAAGAAAAACTGGTTTTTTATTTTATTTTTTGTTTTCTTAATTCCGAAATGACCTCCATACAACGGATCGTGATGTAGTTTTTTCAGAACTACTGGAATTAATTTTTCAGGAATTACCGTAACCGCTTCATCATACGATGAGGTTGGGTTAGGTAATTTCTTTAACACATTATTTTCATCGAGAAAGTACAATTGTATTGTACGATTTAATTTTCGTATTTTATTCTTATCTTTTTTAATTTTGTTGTAATTTAATAGCAAAATAACATTTTTCCAATGCGGGTCATTTTCCTGCATTGTTTTTAAATTTTCAGGTAATTCAATTTTTTGGAGGGGTTCAGAAGTTTGGTCTTCTGTTTGGGGAAGTGATGTAGTATCGGGATTTGAAATTTGCGGGGAATCTGGAGTCACAGGAGGGGTTGGGGTAATCTGGTTGTTGAGATTTGACTCTCTTCTAAGAGCAGATCTTGTGACTACATTTGTAGTTTGATTTGGGCAATTTTGAGAATAATTCAATTCATTCTGCGGGGTTGTGGTTTGTACCACAGGATAATATGGGAAAGTTGATGGGGGGAAGGAGGGTAATAGTAGTTTTGAGATGTCGTACTTGGGTAGTACCACATATTTTGATTTTGATAAAATACAAGATTTAATGGGGCAGAGTTGTCGTTGTGAGTTCTACATAGGGTATTCACATTTTTCTCTTCATCTTGAAGAGCATATTTTTTATCTACTAAAAATTCACATTTTTCAAATGTAATTTTGTCTGGTTTGTCATGAGGACGAGATAACATATCAGCCATACAATTATTTTTTCCGGCGATATGTTTAATTTGGAAACTATATTCGTTTAATTTAGAGATTAATCTAATTAATCTTGGGCTTGGAGTATTGAATTTCTGATGGTAAATCAGAGGCTTATGATCTGTGTATACTACAAAGCGTAATGCCAGTAAGTATCCACGGAAATGGGCTAATGCATTCGTAATTGCTAACACTTCCAAATCAAAAGAACATAATTTTGACTAGGCAGGTTGGACTCTTTCCGAGAAGTATCCAACTGGATGTTTATGCTTCGTAACGGGATTAGTTTGCAGCAACACTGCACCTAATGCGATTTTTGAAGCATCAACTTTTACACAGGTTTCCAATTTTGGATCATAAATTGCCAATACCGGTTTGGAAATCATTATTTCTTTTAATTTTTCAAAAATTTCAAGATGTTCTTGATTTAATTTAATTTTGGCATTTGATTTGCTATCTGTTCCTCTTAGTAAGTCAGTAAGAGGGGCAGTAATTTTAGCTAAATTAGGAATTAATTTCCTATGATAATTTATTGATCCTAAAAATGATCGTAATTGTTTTAACGTATTCGGGGGGTTTAAATTTTTTATCGCCTCAATGTTTTTGTTTAATGGGTGTAATTCATTATATCGGACAGTATGTCCTAAGATTTCAATTTCGTTCATTGAAAATTCACATTTTTTTGTTTTTATCTTTAAATTTACTTCATTTAATATTTTTAGCACTTCTCTTGTATTTTCGAGACATTCTTCGAAAGTTTCTCCGAAAATGCAAATATTGTCCAGGTAACATACCATTTTTTTTCAGAATATATCATGGTATATGTCATCCATGATGGTTTGGAAAACGGACGGGGAAATGCTTAGGCCTATTGGGGTAGAATTGAATACGTATCCAATTCCATCCACATTTATTCCAGTGTATTGTTTAGATTCTTCAGTGAGAGGAATCTGTAAATATCCACTGTTTAAATCAATCGTTGTAAACCATTTTTTATTTCTTTAAATCAATCTTTGTAAACCATTTTTTATTTCTTAAGTATGGCCAAATAACATCAATCGTAGGGACACGATTATTATCCATAATAATTCTTTGGTTCATTCTTCGGTAGTCTACTAATACTCTGTAGACTCCATCTGGTTTCTTTTTTACAAATATGGGAGATTCAAATTTTGATTTTTGTTTTTTGAGGACACCTGCTTTTACTAGGTCATGGGCCAGTTTATGTAGGGCCTCATGTTCTGCGTGTGAGAATTTAAAATTTCTACACCACAGTGGAGTTTTGTCGTCTACTCGGACAACTTGTTCGGGTACTTTACAAACAGAGACTTCGTCTGTTTTTCCCATAAAAATATTATTAAATTCATTAATTGTTTCATACATTTTTATTTTTTGTTCAAGCAAAAGCTTTGGATTAATCGGGATAGGTTTTCCTCGATTATCCTTAAAAATAGTAGTTTCCGTTATTTTTTCTATTTGGCAGGAATTAATTTCTACTGCCCTATTTATTTCAAATTTTCCTAAGTATTCGCCTTTATAGATCACGTGAGGTCTGTTATTGTGATTAACAGCCGCTATCGTGTCTTCTGATACGATTACAAAGAAATTATGTTTTTCTTTCATGGATGTTTCACACAGAAACTCCAAGTGCTTGGGCAACGTTGCTAAGATTAGCACTAAATTTGCCTCTATTTTAAAAGTTTGGGGGGCATAATATTTAAAAGGCTTAACATAACCTAACTTATTTTCTTTTTCAATAAGGTAATTGTGACATTCAGGCATGTCAAAACATCTCTCTTCATCACCACATGGTAAAGTGAATTTTTTTTTTGAGAAGTCCATTTTGACTTTATGGGTTGATAAAAAATCGTAACCCAATATGACCGGTTCTACTAAATTTTGGACAACGAAGGTGGGATGTGGGTAAATGCAATGATCAATGGAAAAAATCACATTGGTTACTCCTATGACCTCAAGAGGTTGCCTATCCGCACCACAAAATCTTATTTTAGTTGGTAGAATTGGTTCCGTAAAACTGACTTTCTTTAAAACTTTTTCATCAATAAGTGTCTGTTCCAAACCTGGATCGACTAGGCTAAGTATTTGTTTACCACAAATGGCAAATGGGAGGTGAAATTTACATTGGATTCTGCAGTACCCTTTATTTTGAAATTTCTCCTCACTAACATTGTTAACCTGTTTTGATTCTTTGTTCAAGACATCCCTTACAGCTGACAAATCACCTGTAAGGGGGACACTTAGTTTTTTGAGCAATTATTTTGGCAGGCCTGGGGGTTTGATGTTTGGAGGTAATTTTGTTGTTGTGGGACTGCCATCAATGGTGCCGGTAGGGCAATCATTTGAGTGTTTGCAGCCACATAAGGGAGGTTTTGGGGAGTATTAAATGAGATACCAGCCCATGCTGGGGCATTATTCCAATTTGGAAGGCCAAGCTGGTTCCAGTTTGGGATTCTGTTGGAGTAGTATCCATTATTATTTCTAGGAAAATTGTTTCTACGAAAATTTGGATTAAAGTTTCTGCCTTTATAATTAGGATTAACGTTTTGATTATTATTCCAATTTCTATTTTGGTTATTTTGGTTCCAGTTTTGGTTCTGGTTCCAATTACCATTATTATTATTATTATTATTATTATTATTATTATTATTATTATTATTGTTATTATTATTATTATTATTATTATTATTATTATTATTCCTATTTTGATTTTGATTTTGATTTTAATTTTGATTATAATTATTTTGTTCATTATTGTTATTTTTATTTTGGGGATTTTTATTTTTCCTGGATTCCTGAGATTTTGAAATGTTCGCTATTGCAGCGCTCATTTTTTCCATCTCAGCTTTCCAGACTGGATCGGATGATATTAAATTTACATTTTTTTCAGTTTTCTTATCCGTTTTTCCAGCTTTTAATTCTTCAATAGTTTTTTCAAGTTGATCGATTTTTTTCCTTAAGAGGGGATCTGAATGTCCGAATACTTTATCCTTAAATTCTAAATATTTAGAGAAGGCCTTATCGAGTTCTTGAATTGTTTTAGGTTCCTTTTTAATTAGAAATACACTTTCTTTTTTGGGAAGGTTTGGCATTATTTTTTCGATTATTTTTTCTTCAGAGATATCGGGTTCAATTTGTTTTAAAATTCTTTTCACGAACATAATGTACGCAGGGAAATGACCTTCGCCATTATAATTTCTTTCGTACAGTATTTTGCGTAGTTGGGGTTTGGTTCTGGTAAAGACTTCCAAGATTTTTTGTTTTGTATTTTGCCAATTGTTACATTTGGGGTTTGCTTGAATTCTATCTTCAAACATTTGTTTAGCAAGGCCTGAAAATGCAATTCTTATTTTTTTGAATTTCATATTGGCATCCCAATTGAATGATTCCGCCTCATTTTCAAACCCAATTAAAAATGACACAATACTTTGGTTGGGGTGTGCCCATATAGGGAAGGTCTGATGTTTACTGCAGCCTTTCCTGACATTTTATTTTCTAAGGGGATGTAGGGGTTTTCTAAAATTCTAGTTTCAAGTTCTGGGCTTAGAAAGTCCTCGTCAGATTTTTCCAAACACTCAGTAATATCGACTAGGTTAATAGCTGACCTAACTGTTGGAAATGGTGTGGGGTTATCCAAATTTTCCAAAAGTGGTGTTGACGTATTGGGAGGATAAAAGTATTTTCTTATAATAGGGTTTTCTAATTCGGGGACTTGTTCACGAGGTCTTCGTGTTGCTTGCAAAATTATTTTTATATTTTCAGGAGTTAATAATTTTTGTATTTCTTTACTAGATTTAATTTTTAATAGGATATCCTCTTGGGTTTTTATACGGGAAAAATATTTTTTATCAACTTCGATATTTAAATTTTGACATACATTGATTAGTTCAAAATTTTTAGCTTCGATAAGCCAAATTAAATTTGTTTTAGTAGTATTGAGTTCGGATAAATTTTCCCATGTTTCATTCATAAAAATAACTTTTTTCGCGACTTATAATTATTTAACACTTCTTATATTTAAGGGAGGGACGCGAATTATAATTAATATTAATTGTTACTTTGTTTTTCTTTTGTTTGAACAGGAGCTTGATGGATCCGTTGCCGTTTTTTGTCGCCAAAATCTTCTTCACCTTGACCTTTTGTAGATACACCCATTTTTTTATTTTTATACAATAAATATCCTTGGTTGGCTTTGAAGTTTGATTTTTCTTTTCACTACTGGTCTTTTTCCACTCGCAAATAACCTTTACTTCCTTTCCTCAAGAGCTCGCCTTACGCATTTCTCATTGAGTACTTAACTAGAGTTTTCAAGGTTAAAGCAAAGTACTTCGAACCAGAGGAATTGAAACAGCAGCTTGGATCAGCAATTCCGTAGAATAGGTACTAGAGCAAGAGTTTGATTCGCAATAGCAGACCAGTTGGGCGCCAATAATGTAATGGCCAAAAGAGGTGGTAATATACCTAGTTAGAACCACTTTCAGTATTACACCATACACGAAATATCACGTACTTTAAAAGCAGTAATACTTCTAAAATAAATTCAAGTTTATCATCCACAGACTATCGTGGACCTTAACATTGGTTAGAGACTCAATAATATTTAAAACACCCGAGTGAGTTTACACATTTAATAAAATAATAATTCGTACATCACAGTACATAAACATACGTTAATATTTATGCATATACAATCACAATTCAACAAACAAGACTATCTGTTCACTAGAGACTCTACTAGAGAGGTTCCAGGTACTTAGAAGTAGCTGTCGAGGAACTGTCTCTTATTCCACTGAATCGAGGGATTATATACTCGTTCAGGGTATGAAAACGTACGTGTCCGATAGGTAAAGTGAGGTAGGGTGTTGTTATTATAGGGTTTTGCTGACTCGTCGAGTACTCGAGGGACAGGCACAATTAGGTCATGAATATACAGAAAGTATATCTATATTCATAAAATCAAATACGGGTAATTTAGTGGTTGTTTATAAAGAGTTATAAGATGATTATTGTTGATAAATATCTACACTTTTGGTATTCGAAAATGTGTGGACGAATATGTTCGTCATTTCTAAAAATAGATGAAAATATACGTTACACCCACCCTGAAGCCTGTGGACTAATACAGCACCAAGCATAATAAGTAGATTTTCTTAAAAATCGAACAATAAGTTGTACAGTGGGGTAATGCCACACAGAAATGCAAAATTTTCAGTTTCATCACTCTCCACTACTCCCATATTATCATATCCAGACATATGATAGCTTGTTTGAATCTCGCATTCATATTCTACAATTTGATATGTGAAATAAAAAAATTTGATCTTAACCTTTCGAGTTACAAGGAAAAACATAAGTCAACCTCTGATTATCAGAAGTGCCCCATATCTGGGGCAATTCTGATATTAACTTTCTTGATTTATATATTACCACTACAATCTTTATGGGGAAATACCATTAATCTACATACAGTTGGCTACAAAATGCATTTTGGGTCTTGAGAATTGACCTATAAAAAAACATGAAATAAAAATTTGAATAAGTAACTTAAGTTAGCCAACAGAATAAATTTAAATCCAATGAATAAAGATTCACCTTGCTCTTTTTAAAGTCATCATCTTCATCATTGCTAGAAGACAGATCAATGTCACTAGGATCACTGTGGAAACTTTCTAAGCTATCAGAGCTTGATCTTGAGGGAAGTTTCAAGAACTAGCTTATCACATTGTACTTTTTCTCTTTTTTCCCCATTTTTTTGGGGTGTTTTAGTTTCAGGAGCACTTATCATCTTTGCTACAAATTCCTCACTGGTGATAACTTTAGCTGAAGAGGCAATACGTGTTTTTTGCATCTTCACATTCTGTAGATTCTGCTTACACCACTGCAGGAGGATTTTCTAAGAAGTTTCAAAATCTGAGCTTTTTTCATCAAAAAATGAATTATTACTTGAAGTGGAAGGAGGAGTCTCATTCACGGGGTGGCAACTGCTCCTCAGTGGGTGAAATGGGGTTATTCTCTTCACCTGAGTTAATCTGGAACTGCTATTCTTGCACAATAGATGGAACTGGAGGCTTAATTTTGTTAATAACAGGTGGCTCAAACTGTGATGCTACAGTTGGTATCACATTTCTTTGTTGCATCCAGTAATCAAATATTTCAACTGCTCCTGGCTCATAACTACTTTCAGGAATTACATCTTCATTAAAAGGATAAATTCCTCTTTTGGAAAACCCTTCGCTAATAGTGGCAACAGAGATTTCTTTCCACACTTGTGACATCAGATCCACAAAAGTACTATTTGGTAAATGTTTCCCTATGTTTTTTTTTTCCACCACTTTGCCAGTAACCGATCGTATTTGCGTTTAAATGATTAGAAAATGGACAGGATCAAGGGTTACAACATATGACTGGTGTGAGGTGGTAGTTATAAAATTATTGCTCCATTCTCATTGGCAAAATTAATCAAGTCCATTGAAATATGAAAGGAATGGCCATCATAAATAAGCAAACAGGGGTGATCATTTAGAATATTTGGCACAAAAATATGCTTAAAGTATTGCTCAAAAATTGAGCATTCTATCCAGCCATTATCAGAGGCTGCAAAACTTGTACCAGAAATATTTTAGTTGGATCTTGCAGTATCCACTTTTTCCCTTTGAAAATAACCTTAAGAGGAAGTTTAGCTCCATAAGCACTAGCACAAAAAAGCATTGTCAAGTTTGTTCTTCCTGGGCCAGCAGAGCTCCAAATGCATGGTTTTCTCTTTGCCCCAATTACTTTTGTTATACTGGGGTCTTTACCTAAACTTATTTTATTGAGATTAAGGACCAAATAAGGATGATAAAATAAATTATTTTCATTCAAGATTGAATGCAACAGTTGAAAATAATGATGAATACTGAATGAATCAAGGCTTTTGACTTGCACATTTTTGACAGCATGAGGCTTCTTAACTGATAATTGATGACATTTTGAGAAATTTGAAAACCAATCTTCACCAGGTATACCATCCTTAAACAGAGTTGTAAGACTGTTAAGCTTAACATATTCTACAACCTTCTTAAAAAGTTATTTTTGGCTCAATCCAAGGCACCATTTTTCCATACACCTGTTTCAAAAATTAAGTTTGTTTTTGTTTAGATGGACAATATGTTTTTATTTTCTAATTGAATTATTATTCTTACTAGAACATCCAGTTTTTTTATATTATTTGTTGTGTAAATTGTAAAATATTAAAATAATCAATTGTGTTCTACCAGAATAAATTTTATAAAATTGAAGATTGAATAAGTACCCACTTAGGTCTATAGTAAATTACCAAGAAAATTTCAAACATTTTGCATCTGGACAAGGTCAGGTAGGAGCTTGATACCTATTTGCGCCACTAGTGATGTTGATTTGGTGATTATGAGCAGTTTTTTAGCATTGAAAACATACAAAATCAAAGTTATTGAAAGCAATTATGCAAAAATTGTAAGTCGTAAAAAGCTGAAATTTTTAGGAGATATCTAGATAGGTTATTTAAAAGTTTCCTGAAGTTTTGACAGAAACTGGACATTTATTTCTTAAGATATCACAAAAATTCTGTTCATATTTCCTAATTTGATTAAATTCTTATTAGAATCATAGGACCTAAACAGAATTTCAGTAATATCTCGAGAAATAAATTTACAATATCAGCCAATATTTCATGAAATCTTCAGATAACCTACGTAAATATCTCCTAAAAATTTCAGCTTAATACCACTTACAGTTTTTATATAATTTCTTTTGAAAGCTTTGATTGTGAATGTTCTCAATGCTAAAAAACAGTTAAATACATAATCCCAAAATCAACATGTTAGACAAATGGGCCACTAGACAGCAACTACTTTGACCTTAGATCCTAACTGATTTTGTAGTTTCTGACAGGACTGGTGAATAAAAAACTGGTAAAGACTGCACCTCTCACTTAACAGATTTTCACAAATTTAACATCAATAATATTAAAAAACTAGATGTGTTTCTGAGAATAATAATTCAATTAGAAAAGAAAAAAAATTGTATTATCCGTCTGTCCATTCTAGTGCAATCATTCTGAGCCCAACTTTATTATTTTCCCTCTAATTTTAACTCCCCCAACCAAATTTTGGAAAATATTAATAGGATTTTAGAATGATGCAGATTCTTTCTGTGATAAGCAGATGATCAATAGCTGAGGTCTTTTAATTCTTTTCATTATAGACAATATTAATGAAAGTACATACGAGTTAAGTACTTTACCTTAAACAATTTGCAAGTTTTTTTTCTTCAGCTGGGGGTATGGATGTTTATCGACCACATTGCCATCCATTATATTTATTATTTACATGATCATAGAGAGTTGCATATGGGGTATATCATACTGTTTTGAAGCTCTACCAACTGTCATTTCACAAGCTTGAACATGTTTAACAGCTTCCTCAACCTTTTTCTCATTGTTTTCTCTGACTTGTTTGCCTTTGGTAGTTCCGAACCATATCTATAGAAAAGTCATGAAGGTAGAAATGAAATTTTTTCAAAATGAGGTAACTGGATGTATTGTCGGAAATGCCCCACTGCCTAAGCATCTTAAATTCATAAACATTCACGTATGGAGTGCACAAAAATTGTTTGAGATGTAATTCCAACGGCGTACTCACTTTTGATGGTATGTACTCAGTATATGATTCAATTCCACTTAGAGGTCTCGATCAAAAATCAATCACAAAAAAAATTGATCGATCTAAAGCAAAGAAATCTATTTTTTTGATCATTTTAGAAAGTCAATCTGATTGTGATCGATCATATTTTTGGGTCATGATCGAATGATAGATCATGTTTTTTTCAAATTTTATCAATTAGTAATTCTAATTACTATTAGATATTGATATGATAAATTGATAATGATAATAGCCAAACTCAATAGATAGGTACCTAATGGCTAATTTGTTTTGTTCTCTGTTCTCGTCTCGTTGGACGTTAATTTATATTTACTCAATATTCATTCAATAATCATAATCAATTTCGTTCGTTGTGACTTGTGGTTAAGTGGTTTCTTAAATCAGTTTGAATGGAAAGAGTATTGTTTGGAAGTTTGATTGAATGAATACTATACTTACATGATATTTATGAACAAAATGAGACATAATGAGGAAATGATATATGTGCAGAATGAGAGATATGAATACCTTTTTTTATAATCATCTATTTCTAATTTGTATGAGCTAGAGTATTGTTGAAATTTTCAAAATTCTTTAACAGTGAATAGTGATTGTATTGTGTAAGGAATGAGGATGTAGACTTTTCATTTTATATACCAATTGACAATTTGTTCGTTTATGTTCATTTTCATACCAGTATAATGCGTACTCTTCCAAGTTTACCTGGGAGTTATATAAATATGTATATTCAATCAGATATGAGCAAAATTGGTGATCGTTGTGATTGATCAATGAAAAATTGATCTTTTTTTTTCGATCTTTGATCATGATCGATCATTTTTTTCTCAATGATCGAGACCTTTAATTCCACTTTTGTATCTTTGTTCTGTATCAAATATCACATTATCAAAAAAAGCACAGAAATTTTACAGCAAGGATTCTGCATGCTCTAAAATTTGTCACGTCACAAATAAAATATAGACGTTTGAAATTAAATTGAAACAATAAATGGTTATGACTCATTGTTGGAAGTAGTAACTTTCCCACTCACTGTTGTCATTTGAACATTTTTATAAGTGTTAAAAGTCAAGTATCGGTATTTTCGGAGCAGGAAGCAGATTGAAAAACCAGGAGCAGACGAACTAGATTCTGCAAATAAACAATTCTGCCCATCACTACTACCGACATTCGAAACTTTTAAGGGCGGATCAAAGCGAGAGATGAGTATGTTTTGGGACGAATGGATATAATACTATACGCACGCAAAACCGTACGCAGTTTATCCGTTTCACTGGCACCCTTAAGAGAGGGGTGGCAGAAATGCGGATTCAAGCGTTGATCGCGATAACCTTTCGCCGCTTTTTCTCGACGAATATCTGCGGTTATCAATTTATCGAATCGCGCATAATAATCACGCACCAGTCCAGTCGCACAGCACTGATCCACACTGTGAGTAAATGCCAAACGCATCATCAACGACTAGATCCGTCAAGAATTCAAAACTTCTCCAACCTATGATCACGTCATTCACTGGACATAATCATTATGGTCGTTAACTATTTTATCGATAAAAACATACTTTACACGCAGTCCAAGCCGAAATATTTGCATCGTCTTCTCTTCTTCCTCCTACTTGCTCGTTCCATACCTATCTGACCGATAATATACTTATTCCCAATACGGTACTATACATTAAAATGTGGAAGGTAGGTATACAGCGCAGTGCCAGTCAGTCGTTTGTGCCCTGTGTCCGAATCGTGAGTCGATGTAAATTAGGGACACACTAAATAGAAAAATACTCGATGACGATAGAGGAGCAACTAGATAGATCTCGAATATATTATAAAAATAATATAACATTGTTATTATTATTATTATTATGTATTTGTATTATGGTACACGAGGTGTCAATGACTTGGGTCGATGTGGTGGTAGCAGCACTTCGTACGTGCACAACCACGAATCCGAAATTACAATCTCGAGAAGCTGACATTACGACGTCTCTACCTCAGCGAACTGGTTTTAACACACACACACAAACACATACACACACGCATACGCACACCAATTAATATACCTCGCTCCTTGGACGTCGAAGGGAGAGAAAAAGAGCCATCCATCGCGACAACTTAACAATCAATTTATCTTCTCTCTCACACGCTCTTTCTCGCTCGCTCTCTCTCTCTCTCTCGCTCTCTGTAGCTGGCGTAGCAGTAACAGTCCGTAGCTTTACATTTTTACGTTTAAACGCGTCCGTTCTAAAATGGAAAATCGGGCTGTGCTAATCACCTACCTGCGCCAAATTTTATGATCGCCGATGTAGTAGTACACAACAATAATACGCGAACCAGGCTTGCCGCCATAAACTCACTTCGATCGATTGATATTTTTACATAATTCATAACTTATTTAAACGATCACATATTTCGCCGAGTTTTACACGCGACTACGCACTGTATCGGTACTTTCGCATCTTTAAAGATTCCAAATCCGCCACAGCATTTTATTCAATATTAAATAATAATGGGTAAACAACAAAAACACACAACACTCGCGTCGCAGGCCACAGGGATTCGAGATTTCGCTGTTCGCTCGCTGAGGAGATTCTCTTCGTGTTGTTCGACACGAACAACAACGACGGTCGACGAATAACGAAGCGTTAACGCACCGCCGCAGCGTTTATTTGTTTACCATCACAATGAGTGAAGCAGTGCTGCCAGTTGGCGAGCCAAAAATTACGCGTATCTGCGACGACGCTTTTTTCCTCCAATTTAAGCGCACGAACGTTTGCCGAGCTTACATCGAGTAGGCGGAACTACAGAAAAAATTGCCGTGCTAGAACGTTTTTCGATAGCAATCGTTCGGAAAAATAGTCCTCTATATTCTTGGATTTGCGAAAATAATGAAGGACGTAGGACCTAGGTGAATTCACGGAAGAGGGAAGAGGTTCAGCCTCTGGATTTAGCATTTTCGAGTTTTTTTGTTCTTTTTTTTTAAATACTGTACAACTAGAGGAAGGTACTTTTTAAAAAAGAATTTTCAGCGACATTGAAATTAAGGAGTAATGGTAAAGTAGGTAGGCAGGGGAAAAGGAATGAAAAACTGATAAAAATAGAAATCTCTCGCTAAAAAGCTCTCCAGCGGTATAAATAACATACGTTTTCCCCACCCTAATTTATTTTTCAATCAAATAATAATGATTTTGTAGGTAATACCTACGATTAATGAACAAATCAGATAGTAAATCTTCTAGGAAAAAGTTTTTCTCAAAAAACAAATAACAAATTGAATCTATTTAAAAAACAAAATTATAAAAATATGCTAAAAATAGATAAGCACTTTCAAATTTTTCCAGCCTAATTTTCCGGAATTATTCAAGTCGGTAGTCGGTGCTCCTTTTCATTATCACACAGGTGAGTAAGCACTTATAAACTTTTAGGCGTAGGTATACTTATACCTATTGTACGTCAATTGAGTCAATTCCGTCTAGTTTTCCTCAAAAACTTTTAAATTCAACAGTTCTGGCTTCAATGATTCCAGCAAATCATGCTGTAAAAATTATAATAGTGTTATTTTTTTCGTTCTAACGCATTTTTATTATTTTATTGTTTTTTTTTCTTCTTTTTTTTAAAATTAATTCAATTTTGTGAGATAATTCTTTTGTTATTAAGTTCTTTTTGATTTTATTTACATTCATTAACTTTATTTTTCTTTCGAAACGAAAATGTTTTTGAAGATAACTCCAAAACTGTCTCATCGATTCTAGAAAATACAAAAGGGATTACTATGGCATCGGCTTCCACAGTTTAAAACAATCTGCATCACAATCGGTGCCTAGGGTGGAAAATTATGCTGCAACGAACGTAAGAAAAGAACAACAAAAAACACACAAGTATAGTGTTGTATACTTATTACTTATTAATTTATGGATCAATTGACAATCTCATTTTTTCCCCCACTCCATCAGTAATAGAAAATTACAATTTAGTCAACGTTCATTATTAGATAGTTCCAGGATGACCAGCAACGTCATTACAAATCTAATTTACTTCAACACCTCATTTATTACATAAATCGTATTGAAAGAAATTTTATAGTTTATCAAGTTCAGATATAAATCATTCTGTAATTTTTTTGGCGGGACGTATACCTACGACAAATTTTCAAGCCGATTTGGAATTGGCTGAAAGTAGACCGTACTTAGGTACCTATGTAACTGTCTTAGGCGTGCACACGTGGGTTCCTGCAGGTGCCTGAAACTCATGACCACTTTTTTTTTTCTTGGTAATTAATGATAATCTAAAAATTTATTAACTAAGTTTCGTTTCCTTTCATATTGGGTAGTAATTATCCAAATAATTACCTAAAAAAAAGAAGAAAAAAACAATAATTACGCCGGGACAAAAATTAAGGGGCCTAAAAATTGGGGAAATGTCGAAGGGGAAAATTTCGGATGGAAAAAAATTTTAGGGAGCAAAAAAATTTTCACCTCTTTTTTAGACAACCATGACTTTTTTGGTCCACGCATACTAGTGGTGCCCATAGTATAGGCGTGTTCGATTCTTTCATAAAATTATTCATTCCGCTACTTAAAGAGGTCAAATTTGACCTAACTTTCTTCCCTTAAATTATTTTTGGAGCAGAAGTTGGCTATTTGCGCAGTTTTTGAAAAACTGAACTAATAAACAAGCAATCGTTTTTGCGTTTCAGCTACAAAAAAAAAACTAGCGCAGCAATGCTTTGCTAAAAAACCTATTTTGCTGATAGAGATGGAGATGCAGATGGAGAGAGAGAGATAGAGAAAGAGTGAGAGAGTGAGAGGGAGAGAGACTGGGAGAGAGATATTACATGAAAAAATTGCAAAATAAAATGGATATTAATCAATATTTATATCGATATGAATTGATATTTATATGGATAGTGATCATATCTGACAAACATGTATTGAGGATGAGGACGGAGTTGTAACAAGAAAAGAAGATTTAAGCGAAGTTCCGTCCAAGAAGCGAGTGTTTATTTAAGAAGTTACATAATTTAAGTAAAGTGCATTTTTAGAGTAACGAACGAACGATAACGGAAACGAACGAATGAGCGGCGGAAGTGGTGGAACAGTGTAGCCGCGAATAGATATAAATAAATGTATATGATATGTGATCGTGTGTTCGCAGGAGTGAGAGGGGAGAAGGATTGGTGGTCTCAACACCCCCCTACAATCTTTTGAACTGATCACGATTGCGAGTGTTACAAAAGTGTTTATTTAAAAAAAATTTATGAGTTTGTTACATTTAATTACAAAATTACAAAAAATATAAATTTAAAAATTGAAAACGCGTATATATAAAATGGTAACTAATTTGGACGATTATGGTATGTATGTTGGTTAATAAATATGAATAAAATATAGTAAATTATGGTAACATGCAGGAAAAATTTATTTTAGGTAATAAGACAAACAACATGCAAAAGTAAGATAAATATAGGTGAATTGGATTTATTTAAAAAAAAAAAATTTATTTTGTGGTGTTACAGATACGAATTCGGTAATGGAGTTGACATTTTATGGATCACAGTTTGGGGATTCTAGAATCTGATTGGTAAGTGAAATGTGCTGCTTACTGGATAAGGCTTTTGTGAGTAAGTCAGCTAATTGGTCTTCGGTAGCTATTTGTTTGAAGATGAATATTTTGTCATTGTAGGCTTGAGCAAGTCCATAACATTTAATCATGAGAGCTCGAAGACGTTTTTGACCTCCTCCAGAGATGACATGTATAACAGAGATGTTGTCTTCATATACAGTTACCGGAGTGTCAATTGAGAAGAATTCACAATTAAGAAGCCAAGCAAGTTCAATATCTTCGAATGAGTCGTGAAGAGCAATTAATTCAGCTGCTGTAGATGATGAAGCATGAATATTTTGGCGATGAACGCCCCAATTTACAAGGTCGCCATACATAGTGATTAGGTAACCAGTTATGGATTTTCCTTTTTCTAATTCGGACAAATTTATAGGTTGATCATCAATGTCGGGGGCATAAGATGCATCGACATAAGCTGATATACCTTCGGACTTTGATTTATAGACAAGTGCAAGATCAATTGTGGATTTTAAGTACCTGATGAAGCGTCGTACATAGTTCTTTTTAGTATCATCGGAACAGTTTTGGAATCTTGAAACGTAATTGACTGAGAAGGATATGTCTGGCCTTGTGCCTCTAGATACATATAATAGTGCACCAATCATAGACCTGTATTCTTTGTTGTCTGTGCCTTCAGATTTGCTCAACTTGAGGCCTGTCTCCATAGGCGTTTTGGAAGGATTTGAATCACACAATTTGAATTTTTGGAGAATCTTTTGGATTTGCTGTTTTTGGGTAAGTTTAATTGTTTGTGATTCACGATTTCTTTCAATTTCGAAACCTACAAAATGGGTTGGATTATTTACAACTTTCATAGTGAAACGAGTTTCAAAATGGGTAGTTATTTCATTAACCCATTCGGGTCGGTTAGTTGCAAGGAGGATGTCGTCTTTAATTTTTGAGTTCAAATAGGCCATTTTGACATCGTATTGAACAAGTTGTAGATTTAATAGGTTAGTTACGGATAAGATCCATCTAATTAGCCAGAGTTGCACAACAGGTGCATAGGTCTCTGTCATGGTATACTCGGATCTGTCCATAAAACCTTTGGCAACGAGTCTAGCTTTTGGGCACATTACTCCTCTTTCATTGGCTTTGGTCGTAAATATCCAACGTGTGTCTATAGGTTTGACATTATGTGGACGGTCTACAATTTTCCACACATGAAGATCTGACATGGATTGCAACTCATCATTGATAGCCTTAAGCCACTCTTTCTTAAAAGGATTTTGGAAGATGTCACTGAAACTTACTGGCATGCAATCTTCTATAAATAGTAAGTCTTCAGATGAGGCTTGTTTTAGTACATTGACCCTGTAGATTGCCTCAATTTCCTCTTCTAAGGGTTTTACTTGTAATTCTTCTAGTCTACTTGTGAAATCGGCTAATGTTTTCGTCTCATCAAATTTAATATCGCAGGATTTGAAGGATTTCATTTTAATTGGATCTAGTATCTGATAACCTACATTTGAAAAGCCGATCAGAATAGTTTTAAGGGCTCGGGGCAAGAATTTTGGGTCAAGATGCTCCTCTTCGTTCTTCTTAGCTTTGACTGCTGATTGCTGTCTCTGTTCTATAGGAACGTGTTTATATGCAATAGCACCAAAGACTCAAAGATGGGAAATATCGGGTTTAGTCCCGTATAATTTTTCATAGGGTGTCATGTTCCCTAAATTGACGTGGGTCGGACTTCTATTGATTATGTGGGCGGCAGCTAATACAATTGTTGACCATAATTTGAAATCAATTTTTGCGTCATATAATATGGCTCTAACTCTTTCGAGCAGGGTTCTGTTTTGCCTTTCGGCTATAGCATTTAATTCGGGGGTGTATGCCACGCCATCATCTAAAGTGATTCCCTTTTCGGAGCAGAATTGTGTCATTTTGGAGTCGGAGTATTCTTTGGCTTGATCCGTTCTGAGTACAGAGATGGGATCATTAGGAAATTTTGTGTTAAAAGATAAATAATACTCTTTAAATTTATCGAAAGCCCGAGATTTTCTAAGTATGGGGAAGGCGAGAGTATATTTTGAGTAGTGGTCTATAAATGTTATTATGAATTTCTCTCTGTTATATGCCTCTTGAAAGGGTCCCATGATGTCTGACGAGACTACTTCCATTCTTCTCTTTGGTCTAGTCCTCACACCGTGATGACCAAGTCGGGTGGATTTTGCCTTCACACATATTTCACAAGTGGCAAAGTCATCATCCCTAAATACTAAGTTTTGGGGCATACCTACAACTACTTTTGATAAGGTTTTTAAGCTTTTGCCACTTAGATGACCTAATCTTCTATGACAAAGTGTTTTAGATTTGTTAATGTTCTTTTTATGCTTTCTATTTATTCCGACACTCTCTCTATTTAGTTCGTCCTCTGATTCGGAATAAATCTCCTGAGTGACTGTATCCACTTCAGTATCTTGTAAATTTTGAGGGTGGTCAATGTTTTCCTGCTCTCTTTGTGGATTGCTTGTTTCAGCCTCATTTATTTCTTCAAAATTTTGTTGAGGATCATCTATATGATCTTCCTGTTCTGTTGAGGTACTAGGTACAGGCATACACACAAGCTCCTGATAGACCTTATTTTCCTCATCTTCATCAACTATCTCGTAATCAATATAATACATTGAACCTCTCTTTGGAGCGGTTATGGTAATTTCACCAGTATTTTTATTTATGATGTCTGCATGATCAGTGTCCGTTATGATTTTAAATAAGCCGGACTCCATTATTTTAGCACCTGACCAAATATCAAGGCTTAAATCAGGATCATAATATACCTCTTTTAGGTGAATGGTGGAAAATTCTGCATTAGAATTGCAGATGTTGACATACATTGATCCAACGTGGGTGGGGTTTACAAATACACCTTTTTTAGCACAAAGTGCTCTACGAGAATTGTCAACTTTGTGTATGTTTCTTAGTTTTGAAATATCGTTGACCATATGGTCATCTGCTCCATTATCTAATAACATCGTGTGGAGTTGGTTTTTTGGGGGGCGGATTTTGATACTGTAGGGGGCTTAGGCCATTGAAATTCATCTTCGATGTCATCAAAACTTAAATGATTAAGATTTGAATGTAACATCATAGAATATTTGACACGAAAATTGGATTTATCTTCTGATTTTTTTTGGGGATTCGTGTTATTTGAAGTTTGGGGTTTCGAGCTACTGTTCTGATTCTGGGTTTGTGGAGTGTTACCTGCAGTAGATGTCTCATTAGGGCATGTCCTCGACATGTGTCCTTTTTTATTACATCTAAAGCACGTAACATCCATTTGGGACACATTATCTTTGGAAGGATAACTATTTTGTTTGTTTTGACTATTTTTGTGATCGTTTAAATAACTCGTTGTGTTGTAATTTGGTTTGGAGAAATTTGAGTTATTATTATTATTTCTAAAATTTCTAAAATTTCTTCTATTATTCATTGGTTGGTATGATGATTTAGGCTGATCAAACCCGGGAAAAGTTTTATTTGAATATTCTATACAATCGCATTTTTCAAGTATCATTTTTGTAAGCCTGACAGTAGTTCGTTTTTCGATTTCTAATTGGCGGAATTCTGAGAAAACAGTATCAAATTTTTCGGGCAAAGACATCATTAATTGATCTATTTCATCAGCTTCCGATAGGGGGTAATTAGCATCATGTAGTTCTTCCACAATGGTTGAGAAGTATTCCAAGAACCTACGGATGGTACCTCTCCTTGGATCGAAGCGAAGGGACTGAAATTTTGCCTTCAAAACCATGATGTTAGTAGCTGTCTGATTTCTATAACGAGCATCCAAAATTTCGAAAACTTGTGAAACAACATCGCAGGTTTTGACATGATGAAGAATTCTTTTATCAAGCCTTTCGAAAATATGGGCTTTTGCCCGTTCCTGAGTTTGAAAGAATTTTAGCCATTTAGAAGTTAGGCGTTCTTCCGATGATGTATAAATATAGCTTGTTTCACGAGCGGTTGGAAAAATTGTGGAATGGCAGCCTTTACCTATAAGGGTGCTGATGACGGTTGCACGCCATCCCTCATAGCCATTTCCACGGAAGACATTCGAGATCCTATCATTATTTTCAGTGTTCATAATGAATGAATTGACTGAAATTCAAAAAAAAAATAAAAAAAAAATAAATAAAAAAAATAACAACGGATGTCAATCCCCAGCAAATGCCGCAAGACTAGGATTGCCGTACCTGTGATTACCAAATAATGTAAAATTTTTAACGATAGTATATTAATTGTCCTTGTGTGATTCTCGAGTAAGTCCACTGCGGGCAAGAGACAACACACGTTAAAGTTGAGAGTGGACGCTTCTCAAAAAAAAAAAAAAAAAAAAATTACAAGACTTTTATAACCCAAAGTAATTTGTATTAGAATTCAATATTCGATAAGATGATTAATTAAAATCAATAAAAAAAATGAAAATGTGATGGTGAAAATGAAATTAGCTACTTTCTGACCAAGGGAATTAGGAATGAAAGGAAATTATTGATAACAGGGGAAATTTTTCGTTTGAGATTGTATACCCACAAAACAAATAATTCGAGATGAAATTAAAAAAAATAGCAGATGATTTGAAAAGAAAAAAAATTTAAATATCACCAAGTATAACGCAAAATGATTCTACTGGTAACACGAAAGAATAATAAAAATTCACAGTAGAAAAAAATGGTAAAAAGAAAAAAAAAAGGAAAAAAAAATTTTGAAATAAATAATATTTTCGAATAAATAATTAAAGGTGTACGAGGAAAAAAAAATATTGAGCAAGAAAATAATTTAGTTTGAGTGTTCGTATCAGAAAAGAAAATTCAAAAAAAAATCGTTAAATTATTTTCGACAAAATTGTGCAACGGCAAAAATTTTCAAGTTGCAACAAAATGGTGGTTTGAAACTGAAAAACCGCGCAAACGTATTTATTGAATGGGCGAAGATAAGCGTTCGTAGGTTCGTTGCACTTAACAAAAGGTTAATGTACAAGTTCGAACGAATGAACGAAACGAGCCGTGCATACGTCACGAGTTGTACACTCCAAGACAAAAGTGGCTGCAAAAATTTGCACACAACTTGCCAAAATTTGCACTTAGAAGAATTTTGTAAAAGCCGAAATTATTTGAAAATAACGATGTTTTCAAATATGCAAGTTAAATTTTGAATCAAAAAGGTTAAGTTACGCAAAAATACGAAATTGAACACGAAAAATATACGAAAAAAAAAATACGAAAAATTACGAAAAATGTATTTTTTATTACCTTTTTTCAGCAGAAAAAATTTTCAAGTGATACCTTTTTATCGTTGATTTTTTGGTTTTCAGGTTCGCTTTCTGGAATTTACGAAGAAGATGCTCTGGAAATGTTGATTGAACTGCGCTTCGGTTGTTTTGAACGTACTTCGGTGAGTGTTTGAGTTGTGTTTTTTTGAGGTTTAAGATGATACCAAAAGATGAAGTTGAATTAAGATGATGAATACCAATTTTGATGTTGTTGAGTTGAAGCTTTTACGTTGGTTTCAGATCAATTTGTGATGGCTCAAGGCGATTTATTACCAAATGATGACTTCGACGAATTAGTTCATACACAAGCAGGGCAGACACTAATGAATTTACTAGTTTTTGGGTAACACAAGCAGGGCTCCCAAACAACTTAGCAATCGACGAGTCCTGGAATTTTCGAAACACTTGGCCGGATTGTACACAAACAGGGCAAATCCTTTTCAGCAAACGACGAAACTCATTGAACATTTAAAGCATTCAAGGTGAAAAAAAAAAAATTTTTGAGAATAAAAATGACTCGAAACAACAAAAAAAATAGTAAGTTGGAACTTTGTTACCCAACACAATAAATAGTATTACGAAAAATGACTAAAAACACAATTATTCACGAAAGTATTAAAAGTTTGACTTAAACACAAAAATTCACAATAAAAGATTTTAAAAATTTTTAAAAATTTGTTTCAGGTACAAGGATTGTTACTGAGCGATGCTACCATATTGAGGATGAGGACCGGAGTTGTAACAATAAAAGAAGATTTAAGCGAAGTTCCGTCCAAGAAGAGAGTGTTTATTTAAGAAGTTACATAATTTAAGTAAAGTGCATTTTTAGAGTAACGAACAAACGATAACGGAAACGAACGAATGAGCGGCGGAAGTGGTGGAACAGTGTAGCCGCTAATAGATATAAATAAATGTATATGATATGTGATCGTGTGTTCGCAGGAGTGAGAGGGGAGAAGGATTGGTGGTCTCAACAACATGTTGATTTATCGATATTTCATTGATAGTTTCAATTACAGAAATTATAAAAAAACTGTTGAGAATTATCCATATCTTTAACAAAAATATCGATTTATTGATATTTTATCGCTAAAAACTGCTTTTCTAGAGAGTTTTTGTTTTCCAGTTTCATCAGAAACTAATTAGTTCCAATAGACAAAAAACTTCTTTCAAATCTACTTTAATATGAGAACTATTTTTCGTGAATATTCAGCCCTATCGGTTTTGATAGTTTTCTCAAAACCGAGAACATTAAATTTTGAGGCGATACATACATACTGTGAGAATTATAGCAAATTAAATTATACTCGTGACTATTATTCTCACATATCATTTGTGATGGCAACACTGTCGATATATTTTTGTGATCTGTGATTTTTAGTGTTTTGTACCTGACTGTGATATTATGTAATCATACGCCTCTAGTCGCTTTTTGATATTCATGTTGTTAACAACTCCACTACTCTTAATGTGGAAATAAAAGTTCGTAATTAGTGAATCTTGTGTTTTTATTTATGTGTTCGTAATGTGTGTGTCTAGTCTCTGTTCGATGTCGTTTTTAGTTTAGGTTCGTTTCATATGTTTTTAGTCGTCTTGATCCATTGATTTCTTCCTCATCTTCTCACAGGTTATGGGCCCAGATACCTGGATGTCAACGTGGTCGCCATTGTCATAGTTGGTCAATGTTGTGCTGTCGGATCCTGCTCACCACACCCAAGTAGTATCATGCCTGCTAATTGTTTTTCGATTGTTTGATATGTTCTCTGTTTGATGTTCCTGTGATCTCGTTCGTGTTGAATTGTTGGTCGACGTGTCTGAAAGTTGCTGAAAATCGCTGTGTTTGCGGTGTAACTGATCGTCCGTACCTGTCAATGAGATGGAAGCGCGAAAGAAGAACATGATTGAGCCGTTCAATGGGCAGAATGGCCGTACATGGAAGTTCAGGATGGAGCTGCTGTTGGCAAAGGAGTCATTAACTAACATTATAATTGATTCTTTACCGACTGTTCGTAACAGGGGAGATGCTTGGTCCAAGGAGAACGCGAAGGCGATGTTCCTGATAGCAAACAATGTGACTGATGAGTACCTAGAGATGATCCAAACATACACGACGGCGAAGGAGATGTTTCATGTCCTAACAAACCTCATCGACAACGGCAATGACCAGACGCTGATGGATTTACGAGGTGATTTGTACGCAAAACGGTATGTGTCTGGTATTGATTTGCATAAATATTTGTTGGATTTTTGTTCTCGATGTAGACGTTTAACTGAATTAGGAGATTTAACGACCACGAAACAATTTATTTTGGTATTGCTGAGGTCATTACCTGCGGAATTTTGTCCAATTAAGGTTGTGATTGAAGATGCAGAAGTCGTCACCTGGGATGGAGTTTTCATGAAATTGAATAACTTCCAGCGTGAGCTATCTTCTGATAGCAAATCGACAGTTCGAGGTAACACTCTGAACACTACATCACAAAAACCTTCATCAGTGGTTGTCACTGGTGAGAAGAACATTTATTTTGGTAATTACAACAATGTCGGACGAAATTCTAGTAATAATAGTAATGGAAATCATTTTAATCGTGGTCGATCTCGAAATAATAATAATAGTCGTGGTTTCAGTCGAGGCGGAAATAATAATTTTAATAATAATAATCAAAATTCGAGCTCAAATAATAATAATAATAATAATTTTAATGGACGTGGTCGTAATAATGGTACTGACAGTGGACATTCTAATGTGAAATGTCACTATTGTAACAAAATAGGGCACATAGCCCGAAATTGTTATGTCAAAAATCGTAATAATAATAATAATTGTAATAATAGTAACAATAACAGTGAAAATCGAGTTAATGACCAAAGTTCCAATAACAATAATAATAATAGGAGCTCGGCACAGATGTGCAATGAAAATCTTAATGCTAATGACGTTTGCTCTGAAGTGGGTTACAGCTTCACATTAAATAATGACGATAATAATAAAATTAATGACTCTTGCAATGCAAAAGAAAACGTAAATTTAATGCCTCGAATCATGTTTATAGTTGACAGTGGATGCACAATTCACATAATTGATGATATAAATTTGTTCATTGATTATATATATTTGATCAGACCGCATAGTATCTGTGTTGCGAAGAAGGGTGTCTCTTTGTCTGTCACATCGGTGGGTACTGTAAAATTGAAACTATTGAATGGAATTGTAATCGAACTGAAAAATGTAAGGTATGCTCGGGAGCTGCCGCAGAATCTGCTTTCGGTTAAACGTATGAGCAAGTCGGGATTTGACACTTTGTTTCGGGAAGAGTCTGTTGATATCATCCAACGCTGCAGTGGAAAAATCGTTACCACTGGTGTTAGCGTAGACTCAGATTTGTACACAATTGACTTTGTTAAAATGTCAAGTCAATCGTGTAATCTGACGTTGGGAGATGAATCGAGCCCACTGTTCGTGTGGCATAGACGACTTGCTCATCTGAATGTGAACGATGTTAGGTTGTTGTCAAGCAGGGGTTTGATACCAAATGTTGACTCCAATCGCAAATTGCTGTGTGAGCCCTGTGTTATGGGGAAACAGAGTAGAAAACCATTTCCAAGGCATGAACGAAAAACAAGTAAGCCATTGGAGTTGGTTCATACTGATCTCTGTGGACCTATTAACCCTCCTGCATATAAAGGAGCTAAATATTTTATGACTTTTATCGACGATTATTCCAATTTTTGTTGTGTTTACCTGCTGGCGAACAAGACAGAAGTTTTTGGAAAATTTAAAGAATATCACGAGATGGTTTCAAATAAGTTTGGTTATAATGTAAATAGACTCCGTTGTGATCGCGGCACAGAGTACTTGAATACTACCTTCCAGTCATATTGTACTGAGAAAGGAATTGTGGTTGAACCTACTGTTGGCGGTTGTCCTCAGCAGAATGGAAAGGCTGAGAGGATGAACAGGACACTGTGCGAGAGGGCAAGGACACTGTTGTTTGAGAGTGGTCTTGGGAAGATATTTTGGTTGGAAGCCATATTGTGCTCCGCCTATATCGTGAACAGATGCCCCACAAATAAAGATTTTGTTCCTTTTGAAAGATGGTTTGGTGAAAAATATGACTACAAGAAATTAAAAACGTTTGGATGCGATGCGTATATGTTATCGTTCAAACATGACTCTGACAAGTTTAAGAGTAAAAGTGAAAAGTTAATAATGGTAGGTTATTCACCATGTGGTTATAAGTTGTTGGACATAAATACTAAGGAGATACGTCTGTCACGTGATGTTGAGTTCTTCGAAAGTGCAATTAGTAACTCTGAATATAATAAATATACAAAAAATGATGAATTGTTTAAAGAAGTCACTGAATCCAACTTGGAAAATATTGAAGTTGATGGTGATTTAAATTTAGACTGTCTTTCACAGGAGGCGACTACACGTGATCAAGCAGCAGGAAATATATACCTGGCTGAGGATGGCATTCCTTTGACGTTTGAGGAGGCGAGTGCAGCACCTGATAGTCTGATGTGGAAAGAGGCTATTTCATCTGAAATAAGTGCCCTGAACTCCAATCAGACTTGGAAGGTGACCAAACGTCCAAAGGACGCCCCTACCATCACGTGTCGTTGGATCTTTAATAAAAAATATGATAATGAAAATAATGTTTTATATAAGGCTAGGTTAGTTGCCAGAGGCTGCCAGCAGAAGAAAGGCTTCAATTTTAATGAAGTATATGCGCCAGTGGCGAAACTTTCGACTGTGAGGACCCTCTTGGCTGTCAGTAATAAATTAAAATTTTATATAGAACAAATAGATATCTGTAGTGCATTCTTGAACGGTATTCTTTCTGAGGATGTGTACCTCGAGATACCTGAAGGTATTGAAACGCAGGTTGATAAATATAATAATGTATTAAAATTAAATAGGTCGATATATGGTCTTAAACAGTCGCCAAAAGTGTGGAATAAGCTATTTAATGAGTTCCTGTTGTCACTTGGCTTTGTACAAAGCATGGCTGATGATTGTTTGTATGTGTTCAAAAATAAACATGATGGAACAATAGTTTATCTACTCACTTACGTTGATGACGTTCTCATTAGTTCAAATAATAGAGAACAAATTATATTTTTCAAAAATAAAATTAATAAGAGATTCAAATGTAAGGATCTTGGAAAAGTTAATAAATATCTAGGTTTAAACATTAATTATAGTCGCGAAGAGGGCATACTGGAGATCGAGCAGAAGAATCTCATCGAGTCTGTTGCTAGGCGGTTCGGTGTTGATAAATGTGCACCTACCTACACACCTATTGACCCCAAACTTCAATTGGATAGGGACCTCAATGCGTGTGATAGTGTGCTGAATAATAACTATCAACAGCTCGTGGGATGTTTGATGTACTTAATGCTAGGATCACGGCCTGATATTTGCTTTGCAATATCGTACTTCAGCCAGTTCTCCAGTTATGCCACAGATGAACATTTCAAATATTTATTGAGAGTTCTAAAATATTTAGTGACTACTAAAGACAAAAAACTTATATATTCATATGAACATAATAATAATGGCAATATAATCGAAACATATTCGGATGCCAATTGAAGTAACTGTGTTAACACAAGACGGTCTATCTCGGGTTACTGTGTCTTTGTTTATGAGTCGCTGGTTTCCTGGTCTTGTAAGAAACAACCAACGGTAGCTCTGTCTAGCACTGAAAGTGAGTTGATCGCCATATGCGATGCTACCACTGAATCAATTTGGTTGAAATATTTATTGAGTGATTTTTGCATTCAAATTGATGACAGAGCTGTAATTTACGAAGACAATCAGAGTTGTCTGGCTATCTTGCACTCTGGAAAATGGAACACACTCAGATCAAAACATGTGGACGTAAAGTACCGTTTTGTGTGCAATCACGTAAATTTAAACTTTAAGTATTCATACGTGTCAACTTCGCGACAGTTGGCTGATGTTTTTACAAAAGGCTGCCCGAGGCCTAAATTTGATGTATTTTGTAAAATGTTAAAGTTGTTGTAACTTATTGTATATGTTTACCATTCATGTAGTATTTATTGTCGTAACTTTTTGTATTTTTGTTGACTTTTGTCATTTATATTTTTAATGACCTTATTAATTTAATAATTCGTTTTTACCATTTTACCGTAATCGTATAAGTTTAATTTGAGGAGGCGTGTGAGAATTATAGCAAATTAAATTATACTCGTGACTATTATTCTCACGTATCATTTGTGGTGGCAACACTGTCGATATATTTTTGTGATCTGTGATTTTTAGTGTTTTGTACCTGACTGTGATATTATGTAATCATACGCCTCTAGTCGCTTTTTGATATTCATGTTGTTAACAACTCCACTACTCTTAATGTGGAAATAAAAGTTCGTAATTAGTGAATCTTGTGTTTTTATTTATGTGTTCGTAATGTGTGTGTCTAGTCTCTGTTCGATGTCGTTTTTAGTTTAGGTTCATTTCATATGTTTTTAGTCGTCTCGATCCGTTGATTTCTTCCTCATCTTCTCACACATACATATAATTATAGGTACCTATATATAAACATACAAAAAAAAATTGGTCAAAATGAGAAATTGTACAAATTGTTTTCTTTTCACATAAAACGGATAATTTTCATGACCCCCACCCCTAATGCCACAATGATGTCAATTTTAATACCCTGTTTGCAAGAAAACTGTGTAAAAACTCCAGCGCAGCTATGCTTTGCTAAAAACCCAGTTTGCTCGATATTTATATCATAGTGATAGGTATTTATATATTGTGGCGACTACTGCCACACTACTTCGGCTGATTGCCATTCTCCCTCGATCACCGTCACCCAGCATCGTGGCCGAGTGTATACGGTGTCGGCTTTTGGTGGCGGTGAGCGAGGGGGGTTTTAGGTGTTCGGCCGGTACGGGTTTGAATCCCCGTGCCGCCTGAACACCTAAATATATCATTTCTGGTTTTGGGTTAAGAAATTACAAAAAACTATCAACAATTAACCCATATCTTTATAGAGGTTGAGGACTCAAACTCGAGCAAAAAGAAACATAAAAAATAAGTGTAAACAAAATTGCGTTTCAGAAGCTATAATACAGCAAAAGATTTAAGTAACACAGAATCAAATGTTTCAGTTATTTGAGACAAATATACACAAGTATAGCCAAATGTGTGATGATTATAGAATCAGTATTACCAGATAAATAAGTGATATAGAGTATACAGATAAACAGTGTCCAATGTTTGTAGGAGTGTGAGGGGAGAAGATTGGTGGTCCCGACATCTCCCTACAATCCTTTGAACCAAACACAACTATAATTTTATTAAATTACATGTTGATTTTTTAAATGTGGTAACATTATTGCTTGAAATATAAACAGGTAAGTATTAAAAATTTGTTGAAAAAGATAATAAAAAAAAAAATATACAGAAAAAAAAATGGTAACTATCTTGTGGAATAACTTGCTGTGAGAGATATTCATACGTAGAAGGTAATCTACAGCTTCCTGTGTTCTGCCACTTCATACATTGAAAGTATGGGAGAGCCAAATCCAAGGCAAACACTGGCAATTTTTTAGCCAGTTTTGTGAACTTATATAGTGGATTTAGTACACGCACACAAACACACATACATACATATACATATAGTATTATATCATAGATTACATTGTTTCTTGTTGCCATTAGATAATAAGAAATTACGCAGTGCATTTGCTGCCAGTCTGTGACATTATCAAGATCCTTATCAGGTAATTGATCATGGCCTGTATAATGTATCTTACCTGTACATATGTACAGGTATGAACATACAAACATACGTGTATAAATAGTTTAACATCATAGAGACAAATATATGCCAGCCTTTGGGTGGTGAATGTTGTCAAGGGGTGGGAGCCCCTGAAACATCATACGAGTATTGTCCCCACATATCTATATGGTGTATGCATGATATAAGGTAAGTACATTTAATTTAAATGTTCATAGTCAAAAATGTATGTTTTATTTGATTCAGATCATCTGACAAAGTAATATGGAGTTGATCTACATTAAATAAAGTAACTATGATTAATTCAGGTAGACATAGATGATAATTATAAGTGTTCAAATTATGAATCTGTTGTTTCAGGTGCGGACTAAGTTATGGAATGCACAGAAATGGTTATAGATCAATGTAGGGAGATTCTAGGAGTTGATTTGTTAGGAGTGTGTGGTATCTGGCGGATAAGGCTTTTGTAAGCAGATCAGCAAGTTGGTCTTCAGATGTTATTTGTTTGAATACGAAGATGTTGTTTTCATATGCTTTGGCTAAACCATAGCATTTGATCATTAATGCTCTTAAACATTTTTCACCACCTCTGGAGATAACATGTATAACTGATATATTGTATTCAAAGACAATGACTGGAATGGTGACTTGAAAAAATTCACAATTAAGAAGCCATGCAACTTCAATCTCTTCACAGACATTGTGTAGTGCTATTAAATTAACAGCAGTTGAGGATGATGCATGTGTATTTTGGTGGTGAACATGGCAATTAACTTGATCACCATACATTTTAATCAGATATCCTGTTATTGACTTCCCTTTTTCAAGTTCATTTAAGTAAATGGGTTGGGTATCAATAGCTCTGTTTGATAAGTTTACACTAATTTACACCAACCTACACTAGTAGGGATATTGCACAAATATTTAAGTAAAACTTAGCACAAAGTCGTATAACATTCTTACATTTGTGGAATTACCCTCCTGATATAGGTTGGTGTAAGTTGGTGTAGTCCTATCAAACAGAGCTCTTATCAGGGGCATAGAATACGTCAACATAAGTAGAAATATTTTTGGAATTTGATCTATAAAATAAGTAGATTTCAAATACCTTATGATACGTTGCATGTGATTTTTCTTGACATTGTCTGAGCAATTCCAGAATCTGGATAAGTAATTCATTGGAAAAGCAAAGACTAGCCTGGTGCCTCCAGCAATATAGATTAGTGCCCCTATCATGGATCTATATTCCTTATTGTCTATGCCGTTTGTCTTACTCAGTTTTAAGCCTGCTTCCTTAGGTGTTTTGGAAGGGTTTCAATCACATAGTTGGTATTATTTGAGAGTCTTTTCAATCTGTTTCTTTTGAGTAAGTTTTATAATCTGTAACTCTCCATTTCTTTCTATTTCAGAACCTACAAGTGTGTGGGATTGGAAATCACTATCATGGTAAATCATATTTCAACGTCATTAGTTAGTTCGGTAATGCAAAATGGATGATTTGTTTCAAGTACTATGTCATCAACGTAAATTATAATAAAGGGTATCCCATCTGAATTATCTTTAGAAATGTACACACATCTGTCAATTTTGGATTTCACAAAATTGGAGTTCAGTAGGTGAGAATCAAGTAACTCAATCCAATTTTTTCTGGAGGTTTTTAAACCATAAATTAATTTTTCTAATTTTAATAATTTTGATTTATCGATGTTGCAACTTTGAGGAATATTTAGAAAGACGTTATTCTTATTATCAGAATTAAGGTAGGCAGTTATGATATCATATTGCACTAACTGAAGATTCAACATGTTTGTGACAGACAAGAGCCATCGAATTAACCAATAGGTGCATGTTTCAAACATAGTAAATTTGGATAAATCCATAAAGCCTTTGGCAACAAGTCTTAACTTTGGACACATATCACCATTATCATTGGGTTTGGCCATAAATATCCAACATGCGTCGATCAGTTTAACATTATGAGGTTGGTCTACTACTTTCCAGACTTTAGGATCTGACATTGATTTAAGTTCATTATTAATAGCCTTAAACCACTCATCCTTCAATGAATTTTTAAAGATATCACTAAATAATACAGGTATACAATCTTCTAAAAAGATGTTGTTTCAATTCGAGGCATTTTTTATTACATTAACACGATATATTGCCTCAATATCTTCTACAAGAGGTTTAATTTTTAATTCCTCTGATTTACCAGTGAAGTCTACTAATGTTTTCATCTCGTCAAATTTGACATCGCAGGTTTTATAAGATTTCATTTTGACTAGATCCAGGACTTGATATCCGACATTGGAGAAGCCTACAAATATTGTTTTGAGAGCTCAGGGAGAAATTTTGGGTCAAGATGCTCCTGTTTGTTTTTCTTGGCTTTTACAGCTATTTGTTGGCACTGTTCAATAGGAACATGTTTAAATGCAAATGAGCCAAAGACACAAAGGTGGGATATGTCAAGTTTAATCCATACCATCTTTCATAGAGCTGATATTTCTCTGATTGAGGCAAGTTGGATTTCTGTTGATAATGTGTACAGCAGCTGAGAAAATTGTAGACCAAAGTCTAAAACTATTTTTGCCTCATGTAATATTGCCCTAACCCTTTCCAATATAGTTCTATTTTGCCTTTCAGCAATTACCTACATTCAACTCAGGGATGTATGCTACGCCATTGTCGAGAACGATTCTTTTTTCAGAGCAAAATTGAGTCATTGTAGAGTCGGAGTACTTTCTTGTTTAGTCCATTCTGAAGACTGATATGGGGTCATTTGGAAATTTTGTAAATAATGATAAATAATATTCTTTAAACTTGTCAAATGCTTGAGAATTAATATGGATTGGAAATTCCAAAGTATATTTTGAATAATGATCTATAAAAATAATTATGAATTTTTCTCCATTATATACTTCTTGAAATGGTCCCATGATATCAGATGAGATTACTTCCATTCTACAAGTAGGATGAGTTCTCACACCATGATGACCCAATCTAGTTGATTTTGCTTTTATACAGATCTCACAAGTGGCAAAATCATCATCTCAAAATGTTAAATTTACAGGTATACCTATAACTACTTTTGACTTAACCTTTAGGCTTTTGCCAATTAAGTGTCATAATCTTCTATGCCAAATAATTATAGATTGATTTATATTTTTTTGATGCCTACCATTGATTCCAATAGTCTCACATCCTAAGTCTTCCTCACTTTCAGAATCAATTTCCTTCATGGCTGCATCCGCATCAGCATCTTCTAAATTTTGATTTATATTAACGTTTTCCTAATTACTTTGTGGATCTTCTTCTCACTCCTGTTCTGTATTTTCTAAAGGGGGTTCATGATCAGCTATCTGATCATCCTGACTTTCATTTTTTTGAGTAACAGGCATGCATAATAAGTCCTGATAGATCTTATCTTCTTCAACTATTTTGTAATTGATATAGTACATGGAACCTCTCTTAGGAGCAGTTATGGTTATTTCACTTGTTAGTTTATTAATGATGTTCGCATGATCAGTATCGGTAATGATCTTAAAAATTCCCAACTCCATGATTTTAGCTCTAGACCAGATGTCAATACAAAGATCAGGATCATAAAAAACTTCTTTTAGGTGGATTGTAGTGAATTCCACTTTAGAATTGCAAACATTCACATACATAGATCCAATGTAAGTGGGATTAACAAGGATGCCTTTTTTAGCACATTGGGCCACATGAGAATTATCAAGTTTTTGAATATTACTGAGTTTACTGAGGTCATTGACTATATATGGTTATCCGTGCCATTATCAAGTAACATTGTACAAAGTTCATTTTTGGGTTTCTCAACTTTTGATACAGTTGGTTGTTTTAGCCATTGGAATTCTTTTTCTAAAATATCATTAAAACTAAGATTATCAGTATAAAATGTAATATCATGGCGTATTTAACTCAAAAAGTTGATTTATTGGTAGACTTATTTTGGGGGGGTCAAGTTATTAGAGTTTTGGAGTTTCAAACAATTGTAAGTGTTTTGGGGTTGTGGATTGTTATTTTGTTCAGGCTTTTTGTTGGGAGAAGTACAAGACATATGCCCTTTCTTATTACACCTGTAACAAGTAACATTCATTTGATCAACTTTATCCTTTGGAGGATAATTATTTTGAGAGTTGGACTTATTTTTGTGATTGTTAAGATAGCTAGTTGTCCAATAATAAGGATTAGAATTAGAATTAGACTTTTAATTTTGGTTTCAATAATTTCAAATATTTCTATTATTATTCATTGGTTGGTAAGAAGACTTGGGCTGATCAAACCCAGGGAATGTTTCATTTGAATATTCAATACGATCATTTTTCTCTAGGATCATTTTTGTACGTCTTTCAACAATTCTACAATGTACATTTAAATTTTTTAATTAGGAAAATACTGTATCAAATTTCTCGGGTAATGACATCATAATTTAATCTATTTGCCTCTCTTTTATGAGATGGTAACCTACATCTTGCAGTTCTTCAGCCATATTAGATAAATAATACAAGAATTGGCAAATGTTACCTTTTCTTTCATCAAATTGGAGAGTTTGGAATTTTGATTTGAGAACCATATTGGTTGATGTGGCATTTCTATATCTGGCATCTAGAATTTCAAATATTTCAGGAACTACAGTGCAATTTTTATATGATTTAAAATTCTTCTATCAAATCTTTCAAAGATATGGGCTTTGGCCCTTTGAAAAAATTTAAGCCATTGTGAAGAAAGATGTTCCTCATCAGTGGTGAGTAATTAATTTTCTTCATGTGGACCAGGATAAACAGTAATATGGCAACTTTTACCTATCAATGTGCTAATTATAGTTGCACATCATCCTTCATATCCATTACCATGGAAAATGTTTGAGACTCTATCGTTAGATTCAGGAGCCATAATTAATGGAGTGACTGAATAAAAATAAATTTAAAAAAAGAGAAAAATAAATAAATCAATGGACACAATCCCCAACAAATGCCACAAGACTAGGATTGCCATACCTATGTGAACCAAACAGTGTAAATATTGATGATAGTATTTAAATTTGTCTGGTATGTTTCCTGAGTAAGATATTAATTAAACAAATTAAAATCAGAGTCCACGTAGGGCATGAGAGAACACATGTTAAAGATGAGATTTTACACTTCCTGATAAAAAACAAAAAAATAGAGAACAAGAATAAAAAACCCAAATTCAATTGACAAAAATCAATCTTTGAATTATGATATATAAAAAAAATATATTCATTTAGGGCTGAAGGAATAGTAAATGAAAAATGGGAGAACAGGGGAAATGGGTATTAACTTTAGATCACAACACATGAAAACCCTAAATTTGTAATTAATAAAATTAGGAAACAAAAATTGTTTTGATTAAATTAAAAATTTTGTAAAATGGTATGAATAAAAATATAAAAAATTCAATCAAGAATAAAATACTGAATAAATAAATTATTCGAATTAAAAAAAAATATTCGAATTAATTTAATAAATGAATTAAAATAAATTTCATGAACTAAACAAAGATAATTTCAAAATGAAAAATTATAAAGTCTTTATTCACTAAAAACAGTTACACAAAAAATGTGTGACAAAGGAATCTGCAAAATATGCCTAGTATAAAAATTTTCAGGTTTATGCAAAATAGTGGTTTGAAATTGAAAACTACACCAACAAAAAAGCGTGAGTAATAACAATAAATAAATACAAGATAACGAAAGTTTGTTACACTGAACAATGGTTCGAATGTTCGAGTTTGAACAGAAGATTGAAACGAGCTGTGCTTATGTCATAAAAGTACACTCAAGAACAAAAGTATTTTCAAGTTTTAACAAAATTTTTGTCAAAAATTGTTCAACTTAGGTTTTGTTTTCAGCCAAAATTTTCAGAAAAATACAAGGATTTTGAATATATGAATAAAATTTCAAAATAACAGACACAAATTAGTACAAAAATTACAAAAAATACGAATGAGTTAAAGTTGAATGAACTCACATTTGATGAAGAATTTTAAGTTTTAGAGTTTTTACCAGTTTTTCTTGATAATGTTGACGAGCTGATGGCAGATTTTGACAATTTTACAATGATTTATACCAATTTGGATGATTTTATGATGATTTGATACAGTTTCAGTTGTTTAATGACAAACTTCAATGAGATTTTGTGTGATGTTGAGTTGTATTTGATTGAAGGAATTTTCACTAGAATGGATATTGATGATGTTGAACCAATTTTGATAATTATAAATGCTTATGATGTGGATTTCTATGCGGATTGTTTCAGCTCAAGTTGATATTTAACCAGTTCAGCAACAATGAATTGGTTTCATACAAGCAGGGAGACAACCAATGATTTTAATAACTTTTTAAACAATACAAGCAGGGCTTCTGAACAAATTTAGCAATCAACGAAAGCCTGGAAATTCAATGAATTGGCTAGATTTGATAAACAAGCAGAGCACAAATCCTTTCAGCAACCGATGAAATTACTATATTTTCTTAGCAAATTACGCAGATTTTAGCCAGTAGGGTGTGGCTCAAAAATTCAAACAAAAGAATAAGCTGGAATTAAATTACTAACTTCAAATTACAAAAATATTGCACTAGATTTACTAAAAGTTACAAAAATATTCAAGAAACTTTTAAAAAATAGATTAATTTAACAGTAAAAAGGATCAATTTGTTTCAGATTTGAAGATTGTGACCAAGCAGTGCTACCATATAGAGGATGAGGACTCAAAATTGAGCAAAAAGAAACATAAAAAATAAGTGTAAACAAAATTGCGTCTCAGAAGCGTATAATACAGCAAAATATTTAAATAATAAAGTGTTTCATTTGTGTGAAACGTATGTACGTGAGTATAGCCAAATGTGTGATGATTATAGAATCAGTGTTATCAGATAGATAAGTGATACTGAGTATACAGATAAACACTGTCGAATGTTCATAGGGAGTGTGAGTGGAGGAGGATTGGGGTCCCAAAAATCTTTAACAAAAATATCGATCTATCGATGTTATATTGCTAAAAACTCTTTTCCCAAGATTTTTTGTTTCCAGTGTTTTTGAGAACTACTAAACCTATGAGCATAAAATTTCTTTCAGATCTGCTCCCATATAATAGCTATTTTTTATAAAAATTTCAGCCCTATCTGTTGGACAGTTTTCTAAAAACCTTGAACACAAATGTGGAATACCTTGTTGTGAGAAAGTATTCTCACCAGAAGGTAAATTCAACAGAATTTAAGCGTGTTCAGCCACTTCATACACAAATATGGGTAAGCCAAAACCAAGCCAAACACTGGCGATTTTAAAGCCAGTTTGGACAGTTTATATACTGGCTTATTTACACGCACACAAACACACGTATGTAAAAAATACGTATGTTGGTGAGAACAGCCCGGTTACATCATCCCCTATTGAGATAAGAGATGGTTGGCCAGTTTGTGTATGGATTGTGACATCATTCTATTGTTTCACAATTCGGTACTCGTATATTACCTGCATGTACTTACAGGTAATTACGATCAAATGTAATTTGTGTGTTTAACATCCTGAAGACAAATATTTTGCCTGTCCTTTGGGGCAGTGACTGTTGTTGAGGTGTCTGAGCCCCTATACCTCATATGGGCGAGTCCCCACAACAGAATTTTTCCCAGAAATTTTTCTTCTCCAGTTTTCTTTGCAACTACTGAAATAATACCCACCAATTTTCTAAGAAACGTCCTTTAACATAGAGAACGTCTATCATGAAAATTTCAGCCCGAACCATTTGGTCATTTTCTCAGAATCCTGGAAAAACAACTTTTCCAGGAATTTTTTGTTTTCCAGTTTTCTTTGAAACTAATTAATCAATACGAAAAAATCTTATTTCAGACCTGCTCCAATATGAGAACTATCTATCTTAAAAATTTGAGCACTCTCAACCTCGTAGTTTTCTCAGAACCAAGAACACAAAATTTTGGGCAATACATACGTACATACGTACATACGTACATACGTACATACGTACATACGTACATACGTACATACATACATACATACATACATACATATACAAAATTTGAACACAAAATTTTTTCCCGATCTTTTTCTTCTCCAGTTTTCTCGGAAACCACTGAATTAATAGGCACCAAATATATATATATATATGTGTGTGTGTGTGTGTATGTGTGGGTGTGTGTGTGTGTGCATAAAAAAATTAGGTCAATGTGAAAAAATGGTACCAATTGTTTTCTTTTTTCATGAAACGGACGATTTTCATCATCCCCACCCCTAACCCTTCCTAGGGGTCATTTTAATACCCTGTTTGCAAGCAAACTGGGTAAATAGCCTAATTATATGCCCACCTCTGTAGGATTTTGTTTCAAAGTTTTCGTTCTCAAAAATATCTTTGAGTTCGGATTACGTCGAATTGTGATACTGAGAATAAAATAATTTTTTCTACGCCACAATTTGTTTTTGTATTTTTTTTGAGAAAATGAAATTTTTCCTTTCGTAGTCACCCACTCAGATTTTAGTTGCTGAATGTTAAAAACGATGGGCGCCTACTGTTTTATTGAAATTACTTATTATTTCTCCAATATTTTTTGAACAATAATAGTACGAGGAGAGTGAGTAGGTATACTGAATGATATTCTATATAAAATATTAGGTACCGATCTGCAAATATATTCGCAATTACCTTTTTCGTAAAAAGGCCGAAAAGGCAGAATTTTCAATTTTCTGAAATTTCAATGTTTTATTAGCACTGACAATTTTGAGGAGAAGCAAAACATGATGATATAATTTTTTTTTCGTCTCAGCCAATGTACCATTTCCCTCAGTCAAAAATTTATTGTATTAGGCTGATTAACATTTATTCTGTCGTGGGTTGAAAATATTGAGTTTTCAATATTCGATACCCAATAGCGGCTTCAATTTGAGAATATATAAATCTTCGAAACTCTATTGTTATCCAGTTTTCTTGCAAACAGAATATTAAAATTGACTTCACAAAAGGGTTAGGGGTGGGGATGATGAAAATCATCCGTTTCATGAGAAAAGAAAACGATTGGTACCATTTTTTCAATTTGACCTAATTTTCTTTATCTATACACATACATATGTATACACGTATGTATCGCCCAAAATTTTGTGTTCTCAGTTCTGAGAAAACTACCTGACGATAGGGCTGAAATTTTTAAGAGAGATAGTTCTCATATTGAAGCAGATCTAAAATAAGTTTTTTGCCTATTGGTTAATTATTTTCCAAAAAAACTGGAAAACAAAAAATTATTGGAAAAATTGTTTTTCCGGGATTCTGAGAAAATGACCAAACAGATCAGACTTAAATTTTCATGATAGACTTCCCTTATGCTGGTGCAAATTTCTTAGAAGATTAATGCCTATTAATTCTGTAGTTTCTAAGAAAACTGGAGAAGAAAAACATCTGAAAAAAATTTTGTTTTCACGGTTTTGAGAAAACTACCAAACAGATAGAGCTGAAATTTTTACAGAAAATAGCTGTTGTATGAGAGCAAGTCTGAAAGAAGTTTGGTGCTCATTGGTTCAGTGGTTCTCAAAAAAAATGGTATCAAAAAATCTCTGGAAAAGTGGTTTTTATAGGTTTCAGATTGGATGTTCACAATTATTGTACGAAATAATAAAGATGTTGACAAAGTTACATCTCAGAATTGTGTAATTGAAGATCATACATGTAATGCACAGAGTATTGAGGTATGAAGAGTAAGAAGTTGTAGAGAAACAAACGAATGAATGGCGGAACAGGTAACTGTGTAGCCCCGAGTATAAATATGAAAAATATATAATATATATAATGCTGAGTGTTTGTAGGAGTGTGAGGTGAAGAAAATTATTGGTCCCAACACACTCTTACAATCCTTTTAACCAAGCACGACTGCGAGAGATAAAAGGTTATTGGCATTATATATTACATTTTATAGTTTCAAAAGGGTGGTAACATTGTTATAGTAAAATAAATAATCAAAAGTAAATAAACGCAAAATTGACGAAAATTTGAAAAATATAAAGGGTGAAAAATATGGTAAAAAAAATACGTGATATGGTAACTATAATGGAAAATGTATTGAAAATTAAGGTAAATACACATATTATTTACAACTGACTTCGTATACATGCGATAAATTATTAATTATGCACGTATTTATGTTTCAGATCAGTGAAATGAATGGAGGAACAAAATCAATGAATGTGAAGAATAGGTTACATTCAGGTAAACGTATAGTATTATTACTTACAGTAAAATGATGAAAAAGAGTATTAATGAAATTAAATTTATTGTTTCAGGTGGTGAATTGAGTTTTGGATTTGACGGAAATAATTATGGATCAATATAGGGAGATTCAAAGAGTTAGTTGATTAATAGAATGTCCTGTTTACTGGATAAAGCTTTGGTAAGTAAATCAGTTAATTGATCTTCTATTGCTATTTGATTAAATTTGAAGACTTTGTCATGATAAGTTTGTGCTAATCCGTAGCACTTAATCATTAACACACGATTATGTTTTTGGCCACCTTTATGGATGACATGGATAATAGAAATGTTATCTTCTAAAACTAGAATTGGAGTATCAATTTGGAAGAATTCACAATTAAGAAGCCATGCTACTTCAATGACTTTGAAGGCATCGTGTTATGCAATTAATTCAGCAGTGGTGGAAAATGATACATGTATATTTTGTCTATGAACACCCCAATTGACTGAATCACAATACATCTTGATAAGATATCCAGTTATTGACTAGCCTTTGTCCAATTCTGATATGTTTACAAGTTAATTGTTGATGTTGATTGTTGAGTGCATAGGATGCGTCAACATAAGTGGAAATACCATCAGAATTTGAATGACAGATGAGAGCTATGTAAATGGTTGACTTTAAGTACCTAATAATTCAGCGCATTTGATTTTTCTAGACATTATAGGACCAGTTCTGGAATCAAGAAAAGTAATTCACAAAAATTGCAATTTCTGGTATAGTGTCTCTAGTGATATATACAATAGTGCACCAATCATGACACTTTATCATCTATGCCATTTGCTTTACTCAGTTTCAGGCCTGTCTCCATAGGCATTATGGAAGGATTAAAATCACAGATTTGAAATTTCTTGAGAATCTTTTTAATTTGATGTTTTTGAGTAAGCTTAATTATCTGTAATTCCCTGATACAATCAATTTCAAATCCTATAAAGTGGCTTTGGTTGTTAATCACTTTCATCGTAAATCAAATCTCAAAGTGTTCAGTGGTTTCTTTAATCCATTAAGGATGATTTGTTGCAAGAAGTATATCATCAACATAAATTATCATGAAGGCTATTCCTTCTGAGATATCTTTACAGATGTACACACATCTATCAATTTTGAATTTTGTAAAATTAGAGTTTGAATGATAAGAATCTCATAACTCAATATAATTTTTACTTGATGTTTTTAAACCTTAAATGGATTTTTCAAATTTCAGTAATTTTGATTTATCAACTTTGCAACTGAGATGAATATTGTGATAGATGTTGTCCTTGATCTGGGAATTCAAGTAAGCAATCTTGATATTGTATTGCACTAACTGTAAGTTCATCATGTTTGTGATGGAAAAAAGCCATCAAATTAACCATAACTGGACTACAGGTGTGCGTGTTTTGGTCATTGTTTATTCAGATCTATCCATGAAACCTTTTGCAACTAATCTTGCCTTTGGGCACATAATACCATATTCATTAGTTTTAGTCATAAAGATCCAGCATGCGTCATTTAGTTTAACATTATAAGGTCGATCCACAACTTTCTAGATTTTAATATCTGACATTGATTGGAATTCATTGTTAACAGCCTTGACCTACTCATCCTTGAAAGGATTATCAAAGATATTGCTGAACACAACTGGCATATAGTCTTCTTAGAATTATAGATTGTGAACTGAGGTTTTTTTATTATATTAACACAGTATATTGCCTCAGTTTGTTTGACAAGAGGCTTAACTTGCAGAGTTTCTGGCTTATCAGTAAAGTCGCAGAATGTTTTCATCACATGGAACTTAACATCTCAGGATTTATAAGATTGCATTTAATTGGATCAAGAACTTGATATCCAACATTAGTAAAGCCTACCAATATTGTTTTGAGTTGATATGGTAAAAATTTGGGATCTAAATGCTCCTCATCTTTCTTCTTTGCTTTGATAACTACTTGCAAACATTGCTCCACTAGAAAGTGCTTGTAAGATATTGCACCAAAACATCAAAGTTGTGAATTGTCAGGTTTAATACCATAAAGTTTTTTGTATGGGTCATGTTTCCCTGATTGATGTGGGTGGCACTTCTGTTTAGAATGTGAGTAGCTGGTAATGCAATTATAGACTGTAATTTAAAATCTATTTTTGCATCATAAAGTTTAGCTCTTACTCCTTTAAGCAGTGTTTGATTTTTCCTTTCAGTAAGAGCATTTAATTTTGGGGGTATATGCAATGCCATCATAAGAGTTACTCCTTTTTTGGCCTCATGTTTGTGGAGGAATTCCTCCACAAGTCCTAAAAGGAATCCCAAGTATCATGAATTGTTCTCTAGAAGAAGATGACAAATATGCTTGGTTCTGTAAAAAAGAATGAAACATCTTTCGAAAAACAAAAAACAAGATCATATATGAAATAATGGGTTGAAAGAAAATTGGAGATGACAAACCCTCCTTCTTCATGGCTAAACTACTGAAGAAGGGCAATCACATAGTGGCTCCTTCTATATTAGAAAACCAATTCTACAAACAATTTTCCCAACATGTTGTGTAGGCATTGGTAGCTGTACTATCAACCATAATAAATTCCTCAGCTGACATAGATTATTTGACCAAAAGTACTGACAATGCACTATCATATTTAAAGGATTTACCTTTGATTAGTGTACTATTAGTAGAGAATGGAGAAATAGCACTTCTTAAGAGTATAAATAGCTCAGCTAGTTACACACGTGCAAAACAGCAACAAAAATAATAGCCAAAAAAGAAATAATGGCAACCAACGAAACAGCTGATCTAAAAGCAGATCAAATGAAAACAGACAAAGCTGATCAAGAGATCGAAGAGAGCAGTTCTCATATGGGCACAGTCCACATCCCCCTAAAAATAAATTAAAATCATCGCCAAAATATCCTTCTCAAAATTAGGACAACAAAAACTGCTTTTTCCATAATAGATTTGGCAAATCTGCCACCAAATGCAATAAGAGATGCTAATGGTAGAGCAAGACTTATAAAAAGTCTGAAATGTCAAACTAGAATAAGGGGCTATCCATACAGTCAACAACCCCTTGGAAACTTACTCATACCTCTTGTTCTTAAAAAACAGGACAGTTAGGAGATGGTACCTAATAGACCCTGATGCAGACCTCAGTATATTTCCAGCCAATAAAAAATGGGAGGTACATCCTCCAAAATACTTCCTTCATACTGTGAATGGTAAAACCTACCAGCATATAGACTCAAAACAATCAAAGTCAACAACAGTTTGCAAAGAGATATGACTTGATCCTTCACAATTGTAGATGTTCCAAATCTGATCATGGGTGCTGACTTCTTAACACAATATGGCTTGATCATTGACCTCAAAAATGGCAAATTGGTTGATAGTAAAACTAAATTTTATGTGGTTGGCAAAACTTCAGAGTACCAACTAGATACAGCTGTCTCTAGTTGTAGCAAAGTTGATAAATGGCTCTTACAGATTGTGTCTGACTACCCTGTAGTCACTTAACCATCAATTTGCTGGCATCGTACCTATAAATACAACACTCATCACTTTATAAAAACAAAAGGACCACCTTACCATGCTGTAGCTTGGAGATTACTTCCAGATAAACTCAAAGCACCATTTGAGTATTATGACCAAATAATAAAAGAAGGTATTTGCCAACTTTCTAAAAGTTTGTGGAGCTCCCTTATCCACATGACTAAAAAAGCAAGTAGAGAATGGCAAATTGTTGGCAATTACCGGCCCTTAAATGCCAAAACAGTTTCTAATCTCTGTCATGTTTCAAACATAATAGACTTTAATGCAAATATGAAGTGTAAAAGGATGTTCTCAAAAATTGACATCAACTGAACATTCCACCAAATTCCTATGGCCAAATGGAACATTCCAAAGACTGTGCTTATAATGCCCTTTGGAATATTTGAATACCTTCGAATATTTTTTGGACTCAGTGATTTAGCACAAACTTTCCAAAGATTTATCAACAGATTGTTCAGGGATTTACTATTTACATATGCATACTTGCATGACATTTGCATATTATGCTTGGAAGGTGGTGAAGAACAGCACAAGAAGAATGTAAGAGCCATTATCCATCATATACACGCCGCCAGTCTTACCATCAATGTAGGTAAAATCTTATTATGAACACACTGAAATTGACTTTCTTGGCTACAAAGTCTTGACCGAAGGCATATCCCCTTAAAAACCAAAGTTGTTGAACCAATACTGAATTTTCCAAAACACTTAAATGTTGTTGAACTTAGGTGCTTCTTGGTGATGGTGAATTTCTACTGGCGTTGCATGAAAAATGCTGCAGCTGAACAAAGTAAGCTGCTTGCATTAATAAAGACTAACAAAAAATGAGATAAAACTCCACTAAATTGGAATGAAGAAGCTGAAAAGCCTTTGATAATGTGAAAGAATTGCTGACAAATGCAGCCCTACTAGCTCATCCAGACAAAAGTCTGTCATTATGGGTTGCAACTGATGATTCTGACTTTGCAATTGGTGAAACTTTGTACCAAATGGAAAATGATCAAAAATTACCACTAGCTTTCTTCTCTAGAAAGCTCCCAAAAGCTAAAAATAATTACAGTGCTTACTAGATATCTTTGATGCGTTGAAGCATTTCAGGCATCAACTAGAGGATACATGTATTACTGTGTATACAGATCATAAACCCCTAATACATGCCTTCACACAAAAATCAGAGCCAGCATCCTCAAGAAGATCATGACAATTAAACTACATTGGTCAATTGACTACTGACATTCAATATATAATTGGAGAATTCAATACTCCAGCTGATGCTCACAGAAGAATTGAAGCTATCTCATCCCCTGCTCAATTACCTTATCCTGAAATTGCTAACAATCAGATTAAGGATGCAGAATTGCAAAAGTTGTTATCAAATGATGATACTTCTCTCAAATTGAGACCAAGAAAAATTCCTATTACGTATGTTTTACTCAAATATGATATCAGTTCAGGTAAAAATAGGTCATTCTTGTCAAAAAAATATGGTAAAATATCATTCGACAGTACACATAGTCTGTTAAACTTGGACGGAAATGTACCACTAATTTAGTATCATCAAGATTTGATTGGTCTCAATTAATATCCGATGATAAAAGAAAATTGGCTGAAATAGATGAAAACAGATTTTCACAGATAAAATTCTGATGTGATTGTCGAACAAAATAAATAACCATAGAAAATATGCAGGAAAAAACAGATCCCCCTGCTTTTGTTAATGTATACTTCTGTTGTGGCAAACCTGCGCTCGCATAATTTATTATTGACTCACATTCTGACATCATTATTCAGTTTAAAGATCTTACCCATGCCTGTACGTAATATATTAATCAATAATTTGATAATCGATGTTTGTCAGTATTCGATGTACACCTCGATCGCTAAGATATTATTGTTGATATGATATGATGATTTGTCCTTTGAAAAACATTGATCATGACAGTTCTCAATAAACTAATCAACAGTTGTTTGTGTTTTATTTGCTAATATTCACTCTAGTCATTTAAAATATTAATAGGTTATGGGCCCAAGCAGCTTGCCACTGCGATGTAAGTTCGTTTTTATCGTTCGTTTTAAGTTTTAATTCATTTTTATACTTGCGTTTTTGCGCCTAGTGATTCGTTCAACGTCAAGTTCGTGCTTGAATATGTTTTCATTGTTCTCACACATGATCCTCCATTCGTTTTTTTTGGCTATTAAGTACCTCCGTTCAAGTAATTATGCCCTGTGAAATGCCGTTTTATTCCAAACTCGATGCGTTCGAATGAAGTAACAGTCTTGGAAGATTCAATGGATCAAACTATGATGGATGGAGATTCAGATTATTTATGACGATCAGGGGTGAAGGATGAGCTGATTTGCTAGATCAAGCAAAGGCAACTGATGTTGGACGTGATTATTGGAAGAAAGCAGGTAAGTGTTGTTCCCTAATCATTCATTTTCTCGCTGATTCACATTTAACATATGCCCAAGATGTCACTGAACCTTACAAAATCATAGAGAAGCTGGATCGAGTTTACTTAAAATCAGGTACTGCTAGTAGAATTATGTTAAAACGTGAATGGGCCAACTTGAGACTCAAAGAGGGCGGTAATATGGAGGAATATCTACGTCATGTTGAAGAATTAACTGTGAATATGAAGACTACAAACATCAACCTTGAACAGCAAGATGTTGTTGAACATCTACTGATGTCACTTCCAGCGTCATATGGGACAGTAGTTGCAATCCTGGAGAACAAATTTGAGCCAGATCTCAAAACAGTCAAGATGAAATTGCTGAACGAATATGCTAAGCAGAAAAGTTCATCTACAACTTCAAAACCTATTGAATCACAGTCAGCAATGGTAGCTGGTGGTCCAAATGGAAACAGTCATCAACATAATGGTGGTCATCATCAGTATAATGGTAATGGTCATCGCTCAAATGGTCATGGTCGTCGAAATAATAATAATAATGGTCTTGGTAATGGTAATCGAGAAGATAGTCAACGTAATGGTAATGTACAATCTAGTCATAGTAATAATTATGTGTCTGATCGTAATATTAAATGTTTTAACTGTGGGAGACCAGGTCACCTTTGTCGTGACTGCCGATTGAAGGCAAATTATTCTGGTAATGAACGTTCCCAAGTTAAATGTCATAATTGTAATCGTTTTGGTCACTTTGCTAAAAATTGCCGTAATAATAATTATAATAATAGAGATGCTAATTTGTCAGAGAATTCAACTGGTAGTAATGCAGGTCTGTTGTTTGATCATAGATCAGGATCTAATGAAAAGTATTCCACGTTCATGTGTTCCATGGGTTTGTCAGATAATTCAAATTCTAGTGCAGAGGTATTATTCAAATTGGACTCTGGTGCCACCAACCATAACGTAAACGACGATGGATTGTTCATTAAAAGTATTACCTTAAAAAATCCTATTCAAATTAAAATTTATAAACGTAATATGTATGTGTATGCCACAAAGGTGGGTACTATTTTGTGTTGGTCCAAAACGGGTGTAAAATGCACAATTAATAATGTTTTTTATTCAGAAGAATTCCCTACCAACCTTTTATCAATTCGTAAGCTCACACAGGCAGGGATTAATGTCTACTTTGATACTCAAGGAAATGCAAAACTTGTTCAGGAATCTACTGGTGAGCTCATAAATTATAGTAAGTCGCCAAATCATGAATTATATAATATTCGTTTCTTTTTAAAGGATTTTTCTAAATCATATAACACAGAATCTGATGGCAATGTAAACCTTTGGCATGCTCGGTTGGGGCATCCTTATATTACAATAATGAAGAAAATGTCAAAGGCCCGTTTCATAAAACATTTTAATTATAATAACGTAGAATTTTGTAAGTCGTGTGTTGAAGGCAAACAGTGTAAATTGCCTCACAATCCATCTGCAAACAAAACCTCTCGTCCACTTGAATTGATTCACTCTGATCTATGTGGACCCATGCAGACTACCAGTTATAATAATAAACGATATATTCTAACATTTATTGATGATTTTACAGCTTTTGCTACAGTTTATTTACTGGAAAGCAAAGACCAGGTTTATGAATATTTTCTCGATTTTGAAGCCAGAGTTGAAAATTTCTTTGGTCGAGGTATAAATGAAATTTGTTGCGATAACGGAACTGAATACATGAATGTGAGACTTAAGACGCAATGCAAGTTACTTGGCATTTTTATTGGTAACACCGTACCATTTTGTCCGCAAATGAACGGCCGTGCAGAGCGTTTCAACAGAACATTGGTTGAGAAAGCTCGCACAATGCTGTTACATGCTAAGATGAATAACAGATATTGGTCAGAGGCTGTACTATGCTCGACATCATATCTTTATAATCAAACTTTCAACTACAGGGGTGAATATCCAGCGAAGCTTTGGTATAACAAAGATGTAGATTTATCTAATGTTAGGGTTTTTGGCTGTGATGCCTACGCTTTGATTTCAAAAGAGAAAAGAAAAGACAAATTTAATAGTAAAACGATCCCTCTCGTATTTGATGGATATAATCCTAAGGGATATTGGTTACTGAATACCAGCACCGATGAATTGATTCCTGCTAGAGATGTAACCTTTGACGAAACAAAATTTATTAAAAATTTAAATAAAAATTTAGAAAATAGGGAACAGGTTGCATCTACAAGTACATCAAAGACTAATGTAAATGGGAACTCAAATTATGATAACGTAAATCAATGTAATGTAAGTCATTATGACATTGAAAATATAGAAAATATAACTATTGATGAACCAAATGCTGATGAGCTTTGCCATTATGCCTATTCGGTATTTAATGAGTATCCTACAAATTTTCAGGAGGCTGTAGCCTCAGATAATAAGTCTGAATGGGAGGCTGCCATAGCCAAGGAGTTGGAGGCACTTCATGCCAATAATACTTGGACTGTGACAGACCGTCCATGTAATGTAAAGCCTATTAGTAGTCGATGGCTATTTAAAATTAAAGAGGATAGCGATGGTGTTAAGCTGTATAAAGCTCGCTTGGTCGCTCATGGTTTCGAAGTTAGAAAAGTGTTCGATTTTAAAGAACTGTACGCACCCGTAGCCAAAATGAGTACGCTCCGTGCACTTCTGGCACACTGTAACAATCTCGGATATATTATCTCTCAAATTGATATTAAAAATGCCTTTCTTAATGGGATATTGCATGATGATGTCTACTTAGAGATCCCGGAAGGCATCTATATTAACGTAGATTGCAAAAAGAAGGTCCTCAAATTAAATAGGGCTTTATATGGTTTAAAACAGGCTCCTAAAGCCTGGTTTGAAAAATGGAAGAAATTCATCACTTCCATTGAATTTGTACCATCTAGACATGATGAATGTCTGTATTCAAATAAAAATCCAGAAGGTGCTGTTTTCATCCTCGTATATGTTGATGATATTTTGATATGTGGACCTAATGATAGTATAATTAAAGATATTAAAGTAAAACTCAACAGCACTTTCAAGACCCATGATTTGGGCAATGTTAGATCTTACCTCAGGTTGCAAATTATTTATAATAAAAACACTAGAACATTAAAACTAAATCAAAAACAATTAATAAATAAAATAGCTGAAAAATATAAAGTACAAAATTGCAACCCTGTTTATACACCAATAGAAGAGAAATTATACCTGTTGGTTGATGACACTAAAGAAAAAGATGAAAAATTGAGCACTCGTTATAAGGAGCTACTCGGGTGTCTTATGTACATTATGCTCGGGACAAGGCCCGATATCTGTTATGCTGTTTCTTATTTTGGACAATTTCAATGTAATCCTAATACGGCTGTTTATTCGCATTTATTGAGGGCTCTTAAATACTCAGTGACTACCGTTGATTTAGAGTTGATTTATCGTCATATTCCTAATTTGAAACAAATTGTTTTTTATGTTGATGCTGACTGGGCCAATTGCCCCAATACTCGAAAGTCAGTCAGTGGTTATTGTGTCTTTGTACATGGCAATTTAATTTTATGGAGAAGCAAAAAGCAGTCTTTGGTTACATTATCAACCACTGACGCAGAGATTGTTGCTCTTTGTGACTGTGTACTCGACACTATTGCTATACGTAATATTCTATTAGACATGTTTGTACCTATTTTGTCACTGTGCCTCATATTCGAGGATAACGATAACTGTATTAAATTTGCCAATGGCTCATTCGGCAAAAAGCATCTCGACGTTAAATTTTATTTCGTTCGAGATTACGTTGAAGCCAAAATTATAAGTATGAACAGAGTGTCAACCTTGGACCAGTTGGCTGATGTGTTCACTAAAGGATTGGGACATAAAAATTTTTTGAAGTTTAGAGCTTCATTGCTTAACTTGAATGCTTAACCGTGATTTTTGACATAACCTGAAACGTCCAATGACTTAGTGTCCCTGAATAGACATGTTAACCTTGTACATACGACAGACTTACACAATACCGCTGTTTAATTTTTAAATGTATTTTTACTAAGTCGTTCCTCATTTGGAATGTGTTGTATTTAAATGTAAACCACAAATATTTTAACACGTGATATTTTTTTTTTTTTGATCAACCTATACTTACCACATTTTATGAATTTATACCTGTACTGTTCTATGTTAACCTGTTGACAATTGTCATAATTTTTCTTTGAGACTGCACACTTAGTATATGTAACTTTTGTGATACTTGATTTGTTTGTAAACTATCGCAGGTTTGGGGGGAGGTGTTAATGTATACTTCTGTTGTGGCAAACCTGCGCTCGCATAATTTATTATTGACTCACATTCTGATATCATTATTCAGTTTAAAGATCTTACCCATGCCTGTACATAATATATTAATCGATAATTTGATAATCGATGTTTGTCATTATTCGATGTACACCTCTATCGCTAAGATATTATTGTTGATATGATATGATGATTTGTCCTTTGAAAAACGTTGATCATGGTGGTTCTCAATAAACTAATCAACAGTTATTCGTGTTTTATTCGCTAATATTCACTCTAGTCATTTAAAATTCACTCTAGTCATTTAAAATATTAATAGCTATTGTGATCATAACATTTCAGTGTGCTTCTGTTGTTAAACAAATGCAATGTACAATAAACATTCAAAATGAAATGACATCACATGCCTACATACTCATTATTACAAGATCCAATTTTTAAAAATCTCAACTTCGCTTTTGTTTCGTTTTTGAAAATAAGCAGATTTCAAATGGAAAACTTTCATTCGATCAGGAATTTTTAACACTGATCCCCTCTACAATTAGAAAATGACCAGAGAGGATGATGTACTGACACTGTGATTGAAAGAAAATCTCATATAGGAATCATTCCCTTTCTTAGTGTTACCTAGACTAAGAATTGACTTTCTCTCCATTTTTTAATATATTTTTTCTTTCTATATTCTTAAATTTGAAATTAATTTTCAATTTTCTTCGTGCAATTTGTGCATGAACAGGACTCAATTTTTTTCTGAATAATTTTTGTAATGTTGTCTGTGGGTGTGTGCGTAGATGAATACACCACACCACATAAATACCAGAGTAGGTGGAGCATGTTCTTCTGTATGAAGTGTGTGAGCCTAGCTCAGTATTAAAGTTTAACTATGTAGACGAAATACATAGCCGTGAGCGCAAAAAGGTAGTTTGTAGAGTTTAATCCACTGACCTGCTAGGTTATTGACGAGTGTGTAATACACTCCTTCATCTACAATCACCCGTCGCCACAACGTCTATTAATCCATTGAAATTATCTGCTGATCTTGACCCCCAATTTGCTTCAACTTTGAAAGACACTGTAGAATGCATAGACAATAGCATTCACAATGCTTTTTGGAGCATAAGAAGGAATTGGCCAAGATTAAGGAGGAATTTATCATGGACACCAACATGACACTTGTGGAAAACATCATTTCCAAAATGACATCCAAACTTCCGCCCCTTGTCTCACTATCCAAAATGCCTGAAAAGAGGAAATCAGATTTCAAAACCCCAAATCTGCAATCCCAAGAAAGATAATACGGGAATCAGCAAGCTACAGTTACTGAAATTTTTTTTTTTTTTTTCTCCAAATGACTAACAAGATCGTGGAGAGTTGTTATTTTTTCTTAAAGACGACAATTTTTTTATTGTAAAGTAGCAACCTTTCTCTGAAATTGTTTAATTGTTGCTTTGCCATTCTCTAAATTGATTCTTGACCTACGGGCATGCTACAATCTGGTGTGGAAAGCTGCATAAATGGTTTACAGTCTCTTACGTAATGTTTTAAAGATATCCACATTTGTACCTAAAACAATGTTCAGAAAAAATTATTGCATTATAACCGATTTTCATACACACACATTTATCATGAATTGTATTTTACCGATTGAGTAGTAACCTCAATTTTATTTTAATTTCTTACCAAAATAATTTAAAAAGAACAGTAAATGAGTAAAGTAAAAAACCGAGATACACTAAAATTTTTTAACACATTATTATCTTTCATTCCTAAGTTAGAAACAAACTATAATATTAGAGAAATAAAGCTTACTAGTTTGATTTTCAATTCCATTTATTTTCTCCTCTGAATGTTCAGTTGCTGAGATATCTATTTGATTTAATACTGGTGAACCATTGGGTATTTCATTTGAATGAATTTCATCATTGCTGACTGTCAATTAAAATTTATCACTGTAGAAGTATTTTCAATGAAGTGATCAATACGCATTTTACTGAATGAACTTACTAATCCCATGTTCAATTCCAATGGAAATTTCTTGTAATTCATAAACTGATGATGAAGGACCTTAATGGTTCTCCAAACTGAGGTGGGTTTCAAAATCTGAGAGAATGTTAATCCTACAAACTGAAATCAAAAATGTGTGGACAATTAACAAAAACTTTACTCAAATTTGACAAAAATTCAAAAATACCTTGTTCATGAACAGAAGTTTCTTGTTCACTGGTATTTCCCAAATTACATTCACCTTTGTCACAGATTTTTTTGGATAACTTACACATACTTTCATGTTTAGCGCAATTAGTTTTCCGAGAAAAGCATTTTTTACAGTAGAAGCAGCTCTAAAAACGTTAAAATTCATCATTATTTTAAAGAAGCTTGAAAGGCTAAGAAGGTGGAAATACGAGGCCTACTGAGATACTTGGACAGATGGTGGAATAAGACATTATGAGGCAGCAAAATTTTGAAAAATGAACATTAAATTGTTTATAATTTGTGGTAACAATTTTGCTCTGTTAGCCCCAATGACAAAAAAAAAGAATTTGAATTACATATAGCTGGTGGACTGTTGAGTTTTCATTGATAAAAGTGCACCAATTGAGATATGGTTGCAAATTTTGTTTCTTGGTATGAATTAAGCGTCCTTTTCTTGATGGAAATACTGCTGGGCAATAAATACATTGAATGCCTTTTTGTGCCTGCAATTATCAAAAAAATTTCACATTTGATTTATTATGAAGAGTGATGCCCATATTCACAAACGTCACTGTGGAATACCTTGTCGTGAGAGATATTCTCACCAGAAGGAAATTCAACAGAATTTAAGCGTGTTCAGCCACTTTGTACACAAGTATGGGTAAGCCAGAATCAGACCGAACACTGGCAATTTTAGAGCCGGTTCTGAGAGTTTATATACAGGTTTTGGCACACGCGCACAGACACACTTATGTACATATACATATGTAGGTGTGTAGTAGAATTCACGTCATTTCTTATTCATTGCTGAAGCAACTGATAAGAAATGACATAATGAGTTCGTGTACCGGTCCGAGACATTACCGAGATCTTTATCTATCGTTTTGTCATTGGCTAAACTTTGCATCTTACTTGCCTGTGTGTGCAAGTAAGAGCATACGAACAAACAATGTATTTTATATATTGTTGAATATAATACGCCGATAAGGAATGGCGTGTGTACGAGATCTATAGTCCCCACAGTCACTTTAACATCCCTTCACTTAAACTTCACTTAAAAAAAGTTTTTTACACAATTTCGTACTTAAAAATGTGGGAACATTGTATTTCTTATGAGAGTTCCAATGTAAAAATAAAGTGTTACCACATTCTTAAATACAAAATTGTGCCAAAAGTCATTTTTAAGTGAAGTTTGAGGCATCCGAACTGGGGAAAGATAGAATTCGTATTTATTCACGTATTTCTTTTTTTTATTTTACCGTGTTCTTTCCTCATGTTTTTTCCCGATACCTGAATTACATTTTAGCTGTTCCCATTCATTCTATACTTATCATAAATTCGCCGTCTCTTTTCCATATCTCTAAATTCGATACTGTCCACTCTTTCAGATGAAACGGCGTCTACTTTTTTCTATACTTGCCATTTCACGTTCTTACCTATTTAATGTAATATAATAATGTAACTACACACGAATGATAGCAGCCTGATTCCAATTAGGTATTCCCCAAAGTCCATTCCTTTTCTTTTTCGATTCGTCTTCATTCTTGATTTTTAGAAGACAAATCAGTCCGTTAAAGACCATGAATTAAGTCACTTGTTTTCCTCTCGCAAAATGAGAGGAAACACATTTTTCTTTTTTCGCTGTTAATTATTGCAATCAGAACCCTCGCTGGCGAATAATCCTATTAGATGCAGTCGTCAACCTGAAAAACGTCTACTGGAGTTTGGTTTCCGCCATTCAAAATTAGTTTGCCAGATATGGAATTGGCTGTTATCATTTGTCTGGAGATGTGCTACGTTCGTAATGTCAGAGTCAACTTGTAATAAACGAAGTTTTGCGGCAACAATACTTTTATTTCCCTGTCGGCCAACAGGTAAAATATTACAATTTTCTCAATGTAATGTGGAGTAGGGGTTTTGACGAGCATCAAGCGACGGGACTATTGTAGAGTATTTCTCATTGGGTGAAGTATTACGTACACTAGGGAGTCTGTGGGGTTGAACCATGACCATATATATTTATCCTCCTTACATGTGGGATGTATTCTTCGTTTGTCTTAGGGATTCTTCTTACTGATTTTGCCTTTTTTATATTTTTCTTCTAACTTTTTGTTCTCTTTCTGTCCTACTATTTGTTTTGGTCCTAGTATACCTAGCCCCGCCCGGTAATTGTGATGTTCCCGGATGTCACAAGTTTAAGTGAAGGGAGGTTAAAGTGACGTTTGTGAATATGGGCCTAAGAAACCATCTGGACACTATTTTCTTAGCTGGCATTTAACAACTCGGTAATCTATTCTACTATTTTTTTTGACATATTACTTAACGAACTCTATAATATGGCAATAATTATTCAACTTACTAGCACTGATGAATCATTATGGTGAAATTTCATATGATGTTGCTGGAATACAGCCAAAGATGAAGATTCTTGATCACAACCTTTACATTTCTGTTAAAAACAGAACATCATTAATCAATAATTTTTACATTTATTACTGATTAACTTAACTTTTTCATGTGGCTGAAACTATAAAGCTTTGGCCTTCCATTCAAGTGACAGTTAACTGCAATACTAGATTACTAGTTATTTATTTTACAATGTTAATCTCAAAGATAATGCTAGGTAAGATCCAGTAATTAATCATTTTCCAATTTCCCAGGAATAGAATAACGTACCATGATCTTTTTTTATTAGTGAGTGAGTATGATTGAGTTATTCTTCAATGGCCTTAGTACCTAGTGCATTAAATTTGATTTCATTAGCTTATAATGAGAAAAACTTCATTTTAATATTAAATCACTAGTAATCGTACACTTATTAAACAAGGTGGCCTATAGCCTATACTTACTGTCAAACAATTAGATTCAAGAATATCAACTTTGTCATGAATTTTGTTTTTATGGTAGAATAGACCGCTGGGACTGGAAAACTTTTTATGACATGAAGAACATTTAAATACCTACAAGTCATTAAGAATAAAAATAAAAACAATGCTACGATGCAACTCTTCCATAAAAGCAGAATGAATTATAAGGATATAGAAAATTTCATAATGGGTCTATTATAATTAAGATACAAAGATTAATTAGAATTAAATGTAAATACTGCAGTAACTCACTTGTTTTGTATTATCTCTTTCACAAGTCCTGCATTTCTTTATGTGACGAATTATTCCATTTCTGGTGGTTACAGATTTACCACAGTTATCACATTCCTATAGGAAAAATTAACAAGATTAATAAATAATCTGCCTACTTAACAACTATTTAAGAATTAATACAATATATACTCACGAATTTTTCCATATTAAGGTATATTAAAATTTATAATTGGAGCATAGAATTTACATAAGCAAGATTCACCGACATTAATAATTCATATTATCATGAATAGAAGGTGTTCCTGGACGTCGACTTTAAAGTTTAAACAGCAAACCAGTAAACTAACATTTTGAATGCGGATACGGGTGTCTGACTCAACTTCACCGTTGTTCATTAGACTGTGTTATTCTTATCAGTATTAGCAGTCCATTATGTATATAGTCAAAGAATTGATTAATTACATCTTGGATGATGTCATAATCTGTCTTATCAGTGCACTTGCTATATTTTAGGTGTAGCCATAGCAATGGTAAAATACCTTCGAGGATATATATATATGATGGAGACCAGGGAACAGTTTTAACATGGAATTGAGACCCATATTCACAAACGTCACTTTAACCTCCCTTCACTTAAATTTCACTTTAAAAAAGTTTTTTACACAATTTTGTACTTAAAAATATGGGAACATTGTATCTCTTGTGAGAGTTCCAATGCAAAAATAAAATGTTACCGCACTCTTAAATACAAAATTGTGCCGAAAGTCATTTTTAAGTGAAGTTTAAGTGAAGGGAGGTTAAAGTGACGTTTGTGAATATGGGCCTAAGTATACAGACTATAGATACCGCATGCTGGCGTACAAAGTACCCAAGACTAAACACCCCAACCAATCAGAATCGAAAATCGGTGCAAAATTGAGGTACTTTGTACGCCAGTATTCATAAACAAATGCACGTTGCGAGATTTTCCTCCAATCAGATATTTAGTTGGAAGTAGATACGTGTGTTTGTAGAAGCGGTTTCTATAGGTAGGACACCAAAACTGCCCATGCGGCCTATATTATATCCTCGAAGGATCTAATAAATAAAAAGATAAGAACAATAAAGCGTCGATGAGATGATGAAGCAAACTGAAGTTAGAAAAGCGGTTTCCGAAATTTGAGAGTAGTATTAATATTATTCCTCAGTAGAGCTGAACCTATTGGGTTTTCTCTATTCTCATTAATTTTCTTATAGTGTTTTTAATGTTTCATTGAATCCCGGTGATTTACAGAAATATGTGCGAAATGAATGTATATTTCCCAAGTCAGTGTGTACTGTTCATGTTATAATTTGGTTTTTTTTTTATCGTTGGTCAGACTCAAAAGTGAGTGATAAAAGGGTAGGACGTTCCAGTTGTTTCCACGTAGGTACCATAACGAGGTCCGAATATCTTATGAATGTATAATTTGTAATTCTGGTTGCTATTAACATCGTTAACTTTTACTGTACTGGGAGATCGGCACCATGAAACCGAAACGTACGCGATGTTTCCTGGATGTCGAAATAGCTGAAATGTCCGTCGGCCGGATTGTGCTCGAGCTTTACTCAGATATCTGCCCGGTTACTTGCGATAATTTTCGCTCCTTATGTACCGGTGAAAAAGGTGTAGGTAAAACGACCAAGAAGCCTTTGCATTATAAAGGCACGATATTTCACCGAGTGGTTAAAGATTTCATGATACAAGGAGGTGATTTTTCGGCTGGAAATGGTACCGGTGGTGAATCTATTCATGGTGGCACTTTCGATGGTACTGCATTTGTTAATATTTTGTCATAGCGTTGTATAAATGCCTTATATTTAACTATTTAGTCTCGTTGAATTTTGAAAATATATTGTTTTCAGATGAAAACTTCGCAATGAAACATGAGAAACCTTTCGTTTTATCTATGGCCAACCGGGGTAAAAATACCAACGGCTCGCAATTTTTCATGTAAGCACTTAAAAGAACACGCGTTTTACATCGTTGAATGATTCCTTGTTGAAAACACTTATGGCCTTTAACATTATACCTTAGGTCACCACTACTTCATTTTAGATTTTACTTCGACGTTTGGTTTGCGTTAGTCATCGAATTTAAATCGAAAATAATACATTTTAATGTTTTAATTTGTTAGAAAACAATGTTACCATGCGAATTGATGCTGATTGTCTTTTCGATCATGTTTTGTTGTTATAGAACTACTCAGCCTATGCCTCACTTGGACGGGTATGTATATTTCAGTATATAAAATTTGTCCACGTCCACCAGAACAAACACATCTAATGAATATGTTCTTTTTTTTTCTTTTTTTTTTTACAGAGTTCACGTGGTTTTCGGTCGTGTAGTAGATGGCGAAGACGTTGTCAGAAATATTGAATCTATTCCGGTGAATGAAATGTCTCGTCCGATTCAGGATGTGAAAATCGTTAATTGTGGGGAATTGGTACTAAAATCGAAGCGTACGTGTTTATTATCTATTGTTACCGTTTAACGTGCGTTGATTTAGAAGAGGTTTATTGAAGAAAATTGTTGTTTTCATTTGTAGATAAAGAAAGCAAAAGGCGTGCAGAAACGAGCGATTCATCCGACAGTGATAGAAAACATAGAAAGGATTCAAAGCATAAACGTAAAAGCGAGAAAAAAAGTTCGAAGAAGTCTAAAAAACATAAATCTGGGTGAAGATTGTTCCATGTGTCTGTTGTATTTCTTGCATATGATTCATTCTCTCCAGTATTATTAACGTCGTCATTGTCTTTGATTGTAATACAGAAAACATTCAGCCAACGAAGGCGAAACGAAACTAGAGACGAATGAGCCAGTCGTCGATCTTCATCCGCTCGCCAGTGTCACTAAAATTGACCCGGATGAGATACCGAAAGATCCGGAAAATCGATTTTTGAATCGTATTCGCGAAGATAAAAACAAAGAAAACGAACCAAAAAATAATGAGTCTGATAAACCAGGATTTCGAAAGAGACCCAGAATTCGAGGTTACACTCGATCTGGTCGAGTAATCAAAGGTCGTGGGACTTTAGTAAGTTTTTTGTGTGCGCATATACTGATCCTTCATAAGGAATATTTAGATACCAAGTAATTTCTTGTCCTTGCTGATGTCATTCATTACTTACTTGTTTTGGAAACCTTTCATTTCCAAGTATCGTGTGTGTATTGTCATACTGTGCACCATCTGCATTGCTCTGTGCTTGTAAGTTTCTCTAACAAATTCACGATTTAATTTCAGAATTTGCCTTTATTTTTGCACGTTTTTCATTCTAGTTGCTTTTATCACAGCCGCTGTCAAAGATGAAAAGCCAGAAACATTTGTTATCGAATTTATTTTTTCTTAATAGAGTCAATTAGTCTTTTCAGAAGAGCTAATATAAGTCTCCAGTCAATGTTTCACTTTATCTATAACTCTGGGGACGCATTATGACTACGAAAGTCTAAAAATTGAGAATTGCGGCTGTGTTATGTCGAGCATTCTTAAATTGTTCAAAAAAATGTTATTTGTTTCTGAATTTTATCATTCTCGATCTTGCGATCGTGATGATGAACATTAAAAGTTCATGATAATGGTTTATTTCTTGAATTCATTTTTATTTCTTAAATTCCCAGTTCTTATTATTTATTCTTTTCTGACGTGTGGTTTTAAAAGCTGTTTTAAACATTTTATAGGTACAGCGAGTTACAACAAGTATATTTAGTCGCACTCATGGGTGTGGTAAAGAGGGCAGGAGGGGTGGTCGCCCGTCCAATGATTTAAAAATTTCATATTTCGAATTTGCTTTAACAAGGTGCACCTGTATTTCGAATAAATTCGTGACCCATTGACCATTATAACGGTTGGCCATTGCTAGCGTTACAATATGTTAGATTCTTGTAAATGATTAGGAGTTTCACATGTTGCATATTCTTAGGTTTTAGCAACAATCAAGGTAGGGTAGGTGTGCTTCAGTTTGTAATCCAGAATTTTTAAGCTCCTGTATTTAAACTGAATATGGGTGTCCACTGCAGAACTCAAGAGTTTTCGAATGAGCCATCGCACGATGCATTTGAGGCATCCGTTCGATTGCATATGAAAACAATGAATCCTATTAGTGATGTACAAGCAATTTAGATCTAGTATTGCCATAGACATGTATAATAGTCTACATGTGTATGTGCTTGGCACAAATTTGTGCGTCAGATGGGAAAATAGGACATAAATTGGCACTCTGTATTTTCAATGAATTTACCTTGGGTAGATTTCTAGTATGATAGTAATTTTGTACAATATTAAATTTAGTATTTAGAAGGCAATAACTTGTTTTCAAACTTTAATGTAAGATTTTATTTCTGTAGCAATGTGGTCGTTTTAATTTTTTTTTTTCAAAAAACAATTTTTTATTTTATTTGAAACATTTTTAGTAATATTGAAAGTAGTGTTTACTCCAATAAATCAATAAAATTTTATTATAAACATCTTTTTGAACCCCCTTCTAGTGATAGAATGAGTCAAATGAAGAAATTAATGATAAATTTGATCTTAGCACGTCAAAAAACATAACTAACAATTTATTACTCAATACAATATGAAAGTGAAAATTTTGTCCTCTTTTTGAAGCCCCTGTGGTAGAAGAATCTGTTAAATAAAAAAATTAATGTCGAATTTGAATTAAGTGCATCAAACAACACACCAGACAATGTATTACACTGTATAATATGAAAAGTAAAAATTTGACCCCGTTTCTGCCCCTTGGGGTCAAAGAATGAGTCTAATAAAAAAATAAATTTCAAAATAGAACTCGGCACATCAAAAAAGATACCTAATGATTTATGCACAATAAAATATGGATAATTGTGTTTTTTTGTTGGTTATATTGCTGGGGAGTTGTGTTTGTGGAAGTCTGTATTTTATTTATCTGTGGTGGTATGTTGGAGAGACATTTCGCCTGTGATGGATTTGGTTGGAGACATGTACGACACAACAAATACATGAACTCCGTTCTGTTACGGTCGTCGTTGAAAATAATATAAATTATTAAAAAAAAAATCTAGCCAAGTTTTGGTTAATAACTTGTGAAAATTGATGGTCGTGCTTGGAACTAATAACGCGCTGATTTTATAGAACAACTTTTTTGTTTTCTTTTTTTTTTATGAAGCAAAAATATATTTTTAGCTACTACATCATAAAAAAAATTGATTTTGGAACACTCCTTATCAATTTCTGGTTTAATTTTAAAGCCTCAATAAAATTAGGGGATTCTTACATAATTATTTATACCTGCTGAATGGAAGGATTTGAAATTATTGAGAAGGAGCAACCGAAAAATCATATTTTTAGATACATATTATCACCATAAGGTCACAAATTCTACTTCTCTTTTGTGCTAGAATGTATTGGCGGATCATTAGTTATCTACAAATGAGTACATTTTTCTCAAAGTAGGTACGTTTTTCTTATTCAATGCAAATTATTCGTGCTGACACAGCTAGTTAGATATATTTAGGTCAGAGTGGATTAATGAAACATTCAGGTTATGAATTTTTGAAAATGTTTTCTCAAATAGCTTGAAATATTCTTGTCTCGTGGCTTGAACTTATTCACTCAATTGTCTTATGGGCAGAAACTTGAGAAATTGCTTGTATTTCTTTCATATTTATCTATTTTGTTGTAACATTAGAAATTTTTTTGATTTTATCATCTTTAGAGATACCGAACACCATCTAGAAGTAGATCAAGAAGTCGAACTCCCATTCATTGGCGGCAAGAAGAACGAAGAATCATCAAATACAGCGAATACGAAGTAATATTTAGCTATGTGGCTCCAAAATTTGTAATTTAATTTTTTTTAAATCTAAATTTATCGCTCTTTATTTATCGTAGCGTCTAGAAACGGAGCGAGCTGAAAGGGAGGCAGAAATCAAACGCAGAGAAGAAGCGAGACGAATTCGACACGAGGAGCGTGAACGACAGCTGGAAATTGATCGTCAAGAACGACAGGCACGCCGAGAAGCTCAGAAAAAAAAGTACGTACTCCTGTACATTATTATTAGTTTCTGTAGATATTTAATGAAAGGACTACAGAATCACATTCTTGTTTCGCAAAGAGTTCTGTTCTGCCAAATTAATTAGGTGAGGAGGGGTTCCACTTCTCCAATCAAACTGGTCACGTAATAATACTTTATTTTCAGTAAGACGTATATTTCGCTCAAATTATGACACCCCAAGTAAACTCCCTGGTAGTTCTGCTGGGGCTTTTTACTGTCAGGTATACTCATGACGATGATAAGAGATGAGCCCTTATTTTGTGTTACGTTTTTTCATGAATTTTGCATTGTTTATCATTAATATATATATATGTAAAAAGAACAATCTTCTTTTTCAAGTAGCTACAATTTCGTATGTTACTCTCGTTCATTCATGAATTTGTAATGTTTATTTTTGTTTGACCCACATAAAGAAATCGACACTATTCAACTATCTCATATTTACCATTCCGATATTACTATCTTTAAGTTACGTCATTTCATGTATTATCGACTCGACCATCCTTTGTTAAATGACATCATTTTTGACCATACTCAACTTGACTATTTTCCTTTTGTAACGAAAGTCGATTTCATTTATCAAATTCATTCACAGATTCATTCGCTCGTTAATCGCCGTTTCATAAAGACAGATAAAACCTAGTTGTATCTTCGTTCGTTTCTTTGTGTATAATAATCTTGAATTTTCTAATTTCACTACCGTTTTTAATCGTGTCAATAAACTCTGCTTTTGATTACGAGTTCACAAAACTTTATTTACGTGCAAATTAGATCAAGTGGAATACCCGGAACCGAACTTACAAATTAGAAAATTCTTCTTAAAATCCTAAATATTTCTTTTTCCGCGATGGCTTTGACAAAAATTCAATTATTAATAATGGCCGAGGGTACCGATAAAACAGCAACAGTGAATATAAAAAAAATACGACTGTGAAGATGGAATATGGTTCGCCTTTCCTGAAGAACTACAAAAGGTCACACTCCATAAGGAGCTTATGGCCTTGGGTCCTCCGAAAAGTGCTGCGTCGGTCCTACATTCAAGAGGACAATACAGGACAATTAATGTTTCCATTCCTCCTGATGTGGCCAAACTGTACCTCGACAGCGACGAGAATTTTGTGTTTAAAGATTACTTGCTGCCAGAATTTTCACCCTCCGACCAAGCTAAATTGAAAGAGAACGCCGACCAATCCATAATCACCTCAAAGAAAGACAAGGGTGAGTCAGTAACCAGCATCATGAAGCACTTCCTCATAGAAAAATTTTCCCCAAAGAACAAAAACGTGATTGCCTGGTGCGACGCCTTTGAAAGAGAATCACAGTGGTTCAAGTTGGATGGCCAGAAACAGATCGAGGTCTTCAAGAGCTGCCTGGAAACATCGATGGCAGACTGGTTCACCATCAATCAGAAGAAACTAGGGCTAAATACCGCATGGTCCGACTGGAGAGCAGATTTAATAGCCACATTTGCTGACTCTTCCTGGAAGCCAATACGGTACACCTACAACTATAGGTACATGAGTGGTTCGTATTTAGAATTTGTTGTTAAAAAAGAAAAACTTTTGTTAGAATTAGACAGGAATTTACCTGACTTTGTGATATTTGATTTAATTATTTTGGGACTTCCTGTCCACATCCAAAATTCTTTAAAAAAAATGTTGTCACGTCTCTTTGTATTCTGCATGATAAATTAAAAAAATTCGATACGGAAGACAAAAATAATGACCAAAATAATAAAAATATAACTTTCTCAAATAAAAATAAAACTTCTAATATTAATAATTTTGAAATGACAAGTAAAAAAAATAATAATAATAACCAACACGAGAGAAAATCAGGCGGTGCAGAAAAGAAACCTTGCACGAATTGTGAAAAAAGAGGCTTTTCTGAAAGGTACCACCCGGAGGCTCTTTTTTGGTTCAAAGATAAGCCAAATGATAAAAAAACAATTAATAAAGTAGAAATTGAAAACTCTGTATCCGATGATGAAACAAAAAACTAAATCACCCCCCCCCCCCGCTGATTAAAATAAATTTATGCCTTAACGATAGCATTTTTTGTTAAGGAATTTATGATTCAGGTTCGAATATTTCTATAATCAATAGAAACCTAATCAATTCCATGAAAGTTAAGGCTTTTAAATTCGTTAATAAATCTTTTCGGATGATCAGCGGGTATGGGAAAGTTTTAAGAATAGCCAAAATAAAGTTAAAAATTTTTTCACAAAATAAAGAAGTTTATGTTTTCATTCTTGACAAAAAGGAATTTAATTACGATTTTTTAATAGGTTTAGACCTAATTTGGGAATTTAGCCTTTGCCAAGACGAAAACTTAAAAATTTTTCAGAAACAAAAAGAGAATACAAAAATTTTTTCTGAGAAAAATAATAATTTAAAAATTGTAACGTAAAAATTTCCAAGACAGTTAAATCTAGAACATTTAGATGATGAAAAGAAAAAGAAATTAAGAAAGGTCATTCAAGATTATGATTATGTTTTTGCAAAGAGTAAATATGACGTCGGTAAAGTTACAGACTATTGCGCTGTAATTAAGCTAACCAAACATAAATATGTCTCTCGCAAACCATATCTATGTAACATAATCGACCAAAAAGAGATAGAGAGCCAAATTTCAAAGCTCCTTGTAGCTGATATGATTGAGGAGTCGACCTTACCCTTCACTGCTCCTGTGACTTTGGCTTATAAAAAAAACGCCAAAGGTGTGAAAGTAAAAAATAGAATGTGCGTCGACTACTCAGCTTTAAATAAGATAATTGTTCCCGAGAGTCAACCATTTCCCCATATTGAGGATCTAATTGTGAAAGCTAGAGATTGTAAATGGTTCTCAGTTCTTGATATTAATAGTGCCTTCTGGTCCATACCCATAAGGAAGAAAGATAGATACAAGACAGCCTTCGTAACACAGACTGCACATTACAATTAGAAAAACATGCCTTTTGGATTAAAGACTAGCCCCGCAATTTTTCAAAGAATATTAAGAAATATATTAAAAAAAAAAGACAGATGATTTTTGCGTAAATTACATAGATGATATTTTAATTTTTTCAAAAACATTTGAGGAACACAGAACAATTAAAAAAACTTTTTACATCTATTTATGAAGAAGGGTTCAGACTTAATCTGACCAAATGTGACCTTGCACACAACAAAGTAAAATATCTAGGTCATTATATTCAAAACAATGCGATTCACCCTATTTTCGATAATTTGTTACCAGTTTGGGACTTCCCAATAACAAAAAATCAAAAAAACGTAAGACAATTCCTCGGTAAAGTAAATTTTTATTGTTCTTATATGCCAAATTCATCAATAATTTTAGCCCCCTTACACAATTTATTAAAGAAAAACACACCTTTCATATGGAACGATAAATGCGAGGAAAGTTTCAAAAAAATTAAAAAATTATTATGTTCCAAACCGTGCCTTGCAATATTTAATCCAAATAGGGAAACAATTGTACAAACCAATGCCAGTCTGGAAGGAATAGGTGCAATTTTTAAACAGAAACAGGATGACGGCTCTTTCAAACCAACTGCTTTCTTTTCTAAAAAACTTAACGAGGCCCAGAAAAGGAAAAAAGCAGTTTTTTTTAGAATGTTTGGCCATAAAAGAAGCCCTAATGTATTGGAGACACAGATTATTGCAACTGAAGTTCAAAGTTTATTCTGACCATAAGCCTTTAGAAAATTTAAAAATTAACACAAAATTTGATGATGAACTTAGAGAATTAATGCTTCAGTTGTCCCAATTCAATTTCGTAATAGAATATGTACTAGGAGAAACAAATAATGAAGCGGATTGTTTGTCTCGCAATCCTGTTCTGGATCATTTTGAGGCCTCTTCCGAACTCAGAGTCGTCAATCTTATTGAAATAAAAGAAATAATAGAAGATCAAAAAACGGCACTCAATGATTTTAAAAAACTGAGAAATGATAATGTAATAATTAAAAATAATGTAATGTTCTCAAAACATAAAAAAGCAAAAGAAAAAATTTTAATTTCGGACAATTTTGCCAAAGAAATAATAAGAAAAACCCACTTACAATATGGACACATAGGGTCCAATCAAATACGACTAACTTTATTTTCCCTCTTTTATAACGAAAATTTTAATAAATTAATAACAAATTTCTGTCAAAATTGCACTGTCTGTATCAAGAACAAAAGCCAAATACCTATGAAATTTGGACATCTTTCTCACCTTGGACCAGCCAAGGAACCTTTCGAATATATGTCCATAGACACAATAGGAGGTTTTGCTAAAAATAATTCAGAAGAAAGATATTGCCATTTATTAGTCGATCACTTTACTCGTTTTGCCTTTACATTGACCTCCAAAACTTAAAATTCTAAAGGTTTTATAACTTTACTAGAAATAGCCCTCAAAAGAGGAAACAAAATCTCAAATCTACTAGCCGATCAATATGGAGGTCTGAACTCTAAAGAATTTAAAGATTTTACTAAGCAAAATAATATTAATTTGATATTTACGGCAGTAGATTGTCCATCTTCCAATGGACTTAATGAGAGACTTAATCAGACCTTAGTTAACAGGCTGAGATGTAAAGTAAACGAGAATATCGAAAATAAAAAGAAATCTTGGTCCCTTTTATTAAAGGAATGCGTAAAAGAATATAACTATACCATACACTCTGTCACTAAATACCCTCCGAATTACTTAATGAACAATGTAAAAATTAAAGTAATTTCAAAATTTGGAGATAACGTAACTGATTTGGCAAAAGTCAGAGAAATCGCATTTAATAATTCATGTAAAAACCACAATATGAACATGAAAAGATTTGACAAAAATAAAGTAAAAAGTAATTTCAAAGTAGGGGACCTAGTATTCGTTTTACATGGAAATCCTCTAAATAAAAATAAATTGGACGAAATCAGAACTGGACCTTATAGAATCGTAAAACAAATCTCTAGCTCAATTTTTCAGGTTGACTCCAGCTATCAGAAGCAAGAATCGAATTTCTATCATGTTTCGAAGCTGTATCCATCCGTTATTTGTTAATGTCTTTTGTTTACAGGGTGTGGGGATGTAAAAAGAACAATCTTCTTTTTCAAATAGCTACAATTTTGTATGTTACTCTCGTTCATTCATGAATTCGTAATGTTTATTTTTGTTTGACCCACATAAAGAAATCGACACTATTCGACTATCTCATATTTACCATTCCGATATTATTATCTTTAAGTTACGTCATTTCATGTATTATTGACTCGACCATCCTTTGTTAAATGACATCATTTTTGACCATACTCAACTTGACTATTTTCCTTTTGTAACGAAAGTCAATTTCATTTATCGAATTCATTCACAGATTCATTCGCTCGTTAATTGCCGTTTCATAAAGACAGATAAAACCTAGTCGTATCTTCGTTCGTTTCTTTGTGTATAATAATCTTGAATTTTCTAATTTCACTACCGTTTTTAATCGTGTCAATAAACTCCGCTTTTGATTATGAGTTCACGAAACTTTATTTACGTGCAAGTTAGATCGAGTGGAATACTCGGAAACGAACTTATATATATATATATATATATATAAAACAGAAATTGGCAGTTCATCTCTTTATCACCTTCATGCATATTCTTGGTAGTAATAGTGAAGAGAAGCGTCTACATTCAGTCAAAGAGAATATTTTTATTTGCATTATCATGGGTTATAATATTTGTTCTTAGAGTGGTGTTGTATGTGGTGATGTTTGAAACAACAAATTTTCAGTCTTGTCTATTGCGCCTTGGTATATGACCTGTGTTATCTCCTTGAAACCCGTGATCGAATCCTTATTAGTTATGACAATAAAAAAATTTTTTTTTTCAATTTTACGTGGTATCTTTCAGAGTGGATTGGCCAGATAGTTTATTATATATATATAAAAAGAAAAAAAAATGCTTAAACTGGCAGAAGTCTTGCATTTTTATTCTTTTGAGTACTTTTCATCCCTCATCTGTGTACAGACGGAACCGGAAATACCCGAAGAACGTCCTATTTGTCTAATTACAGGGTTTTGTGAAGTAAAGAGCATAAGTTCTACTAGCCTATAGCATCATAGTATCACCGTTGATTGGTATCAATTTTTCTGACATTTTCAGTAGCTTAATTGTAATTTATGTGGCTTTCCTTTCCAAAAGTATACGCGGGGCATATCCAGAAGGACCTCGCAGAGCTTTTTTCTACAGTATAATTTTTAATTTTTTTTATATTTGTGTTCAATTTATTGATAAACATTTTTTTGTCCTTTTCTTTCACTTTCCTAGAAATAACGAAAATGATCAACGACTCTCCTCCGAATTGGAAGAAGGCGAGAGAAAAAATTCTTCGTCTGATTTATCTGATCAAGAAGAGAAGAAGAAAGATCATCAAGAGGACGTAAGCACTTATTTCCTCTAAATTAGATTTATAGCTAGTGTTTCCAAGTTTTAGAGAAAATTCGCAAAACTTTATTGAATGTAAATATTGTATTTTAGTGTTTGTTATCATATCAGCGCTTTTATGGTGCTACTTGAAATTCAGAATTAGGAGAACAATTTTTATTATTTTTCGCTTTTGGTCTGCATTATTAACAAACGTGTTTCTAAGACATCGCTTTCAGTACCATAGATAGCAGTTTTAATTTTTAATTTCGATTTTGATTAAAAGTTGCATTGCCGGTATTCTTCGAAATTACGGTGTTTACTGGGCTCTATTTCATCAAGTTTTCATTTAACCTTGATTTATTTTAACTGCGCTGGTTAAAGAATGTTCTCCATTATTTATTGATTCTATGTTGTTTAATTTACTTTTCCATTCAACTTGAAGAAAAATTTTACTCTGAAAATTTTCAATTTAGTTCACTTGAAAAATAGATTAACCCTTGGACTGCTAAAAAATTTATTTTTACATAATAGTCCTATTTGAGATTCAAGGTTTTTAGCGGTGGTTTTTAATCAATTTTGGCATCGCAGTGATTGGTACTACACATGTATGAGTATACCGATAGATTGTTTAAGAGTTGACGTTTCCAGTTCTAACTAACGACTCTGGTAACAGCTCCCAATTGAAATTTACGTAATTCTTTCAATTCCCTTGCTTTATTTCTATTATTTTTTAACCTGACGATTGTAGCCGATTAAATGGATATTGTTCGTTTCTTTTTTTTTTTAATTTTTTTGTAAATTAATTTAATCGTGTATTTGTTGTGTTGTCAGAGGCAGGACGAAAAACATTTTCAACCTGTTGAAAAAATGACCGATAAAGACGAGAAAAAGGTCAGCAAGTATGATAGTAATGCTGATTCTTCATATTCCTTTCATGTGGAATCCAGATGGGATAAAACTACAGACACTAAGAAACAATTAACTAAAGAAAATAGTACGCTTAAAAACGCTGCTGAGAATTCTCCAAAAGTAACTATGTTGAGAAAACAAGTCGCTCATTTTATTTTCATACTTTTTCTATATTTTTTTTTTCTATTGTACTCTTCTTTAAAAGTGCTATGTCGATGTGAGCTTAATTCATAGCCAACTTCCAAACGAACAGGACTGTTTTAAATGAGTCTGGTAAAAGCTGAAAATATTTTACTCGTTACTTTTGGCTCTAGCAAAGAGGTACTAATGTGATGTAAGAGCATTTTTGTGAATCCATTGCATGATTTTACGTTACTTTCCACGAGCCTAATGAATCAATGTGGTATCTTTCCTCATGCGTGAATAAGTGAAAAAATTAGTGATTTTATTATTTTTCATACCGACTAAAAGTAAAGTAACAAATTTTTTATTCAATGCATCATGTAACTGTGTAAGATAATAGAAGACTTTCGTCCAAAATTATTTATCATAGCATTCGCTGTGTGTCAAAAACCTTATTTATCTACTGCCTGAAGTAAATGACGTGTCATAAAGCCCTGTTCACAATCCAAAAAATAAAACATACGCTAGACGCCATTGACGTAAAATGTTGTCGTTCACACAAGGCCATAAGATGTGAAAATTCATTAAAATTACGGATATCTTATTAGTCAAAAATAATACCTGAAAATTTACCGTAAGAATGGGAAATTGACCCACAACGTAAGTATCAAACTAATAATAAAATTCAATTCCTCATATTCAAATAGTTATCGAAAACAGTTATGAGAGAACAGTTAATTGTAGAGAATTGAAATTTTGCGGAGACGTCAAGGTATGTTATCTTAAAATTTTGTGAGAATTTGTCTGAAATCGTACGTTAGCTTTTGAGATGTTGAAATTCCGATAATAGATTCAATTTATCATAGGGGTGCGCACATGGGTTTCTGTGGGTGGCTGACACTTATAACTACTTTCTTTTTTTCTTTATAATTAGTGATAATATTAAAATTTATTAAATAAGCTTTACTTCTTTTCATATTGAGTAATAAATAAATCAGTAATTACTTACGTGTAATATTCTTTATGGCATAAAGAGCACAAAAAAAAAAAGGAAAAAAAAAATCGCGCCAAAGCAAATATTAAGAAACCTGAAAATTGGGCGAATGCCGAAAAAAAAAAATTGTAGTGGCCAAAAACTTTTTCACCACTTTCTCAGACACCCATGACTTTACAGAACTGCGCACGCTTGTGGAATCAATATCATTTGAATCACAAGATTCGGACATAATTTCAGCGATATCTATAAAATTAAATATATGATTCCGGTCAAATTTTCTCAGTATCTTGAGCAAACATACCCCGATGTCTTTGCGGAATTTCAGCTCAATCGTAATGTTGAATCTCGAGATATCCATGAAATTCTGATCGAATTGTGTAATTGAAATAAATGATAACAATGATATCACAATATTTTAATTCCAATCAGACCACCAGTTCCCAAAGTGTTCTATTAAACATGAACCTATTGGATACTGGTACCAAGAAATGATTTGGTCACGAAACATGCTAAACCACTATTGTTCTATGATCCGAGTATAGGTAGAGCTACGTACAATTATGAAAGCCAATTTCTTGTTACCATGGTACAGGTCAAAATTTTTATCCTAAAGGGACAAAAATTAGTATTAAAAAGCCAGGTACTTGACTTATTAATTTTGTTGCTGATAGGCTATACAGTTCTTCCAGTATGGATATTATCATTTTTTTTTGGCTATAAAATTTTTAATTTTTGACCAATATCTGCAGAATTTGAAACAAATATTTACTCTGATATATTATAACTTGCTATTTTGGAGTGGATTGGCTATACAACACTTCCCTTATGGATGTTTTCATTTTAATTTTGGCTATAAAATTATCATTTTTTGATCAATGGCTGCAAAATTTTTTACAAATATTATAACTTGCTATAAATTTTGGTACAGATTGGTCACACGGTACTTCCAGTAGCACTATTTTCATTTTTAATTTGCCTATAAAATGCCTAAAGGAATGTAATTTGGGACAAATATTTATTACAATCTGTTAATAACTTTTTAGTTACTACCTAAATTTACATTTTTTGGAAACCTACTTTTTCTAACAGCTGTTGCTGCGTTAGAGTTTTTTAAGTTGGTTTCTTTTGAAAATCTACTTATTATGCTTGGTGCGGTATGAGCCCCCAAGGTTGAGGGTAGGTACGTTTTTCGTTTCATGACCTCAGAAAAATTTTGGCACCAAATGTAAATAAATATAAGTCAATTTCTTGTTCCCGTGATACAGGTCGCAATTTTTGTCTGATAATCACAGAATATTGGCCAGATGTTACTTCCGGTACCGCTATTTTTGTTTTTATATTGATCATAAAATGCGGAATTTGGGAATAATATGTACGAAATTTGAAACAAATATTCATTACATTTTATTACAGCATGAATTTTGGTGCGGATCGACCAAATGGTACTTCCAGTAAAGCTTATTTTTCCTCCTTTTTTTCTAATTTACATGAACTTTTTACAAAAATTAATCACGTGTTCATGTTTTCATTTTTTTTTTGTAACTTTATTATATTTCTCTGGTTGTATTTTAAATTATATAATTATGTACCAAACTGTGTCATCTTAATTAATTTTTCATTTATTCAAGAAATAATGCTTCTAAATTTTACATCGTGTATAAACTTACAGACAGTTAATGTAACCATCAAAATTTATAATTCGTTTTCTGGAAACCTACTTATTTTTATCGAATCTTGCTGCCCTATATTTTTTTCTCTTTCCTACGGATGGCGGGAGATTTTGGGGGAGGACCGGTCTCACGGCCTGTTCCTCTGCATACGATGCTATTGAGAAAGTTATTTTTGAACTTCCGTTATTCTTACATCGGCGATGCCATCATTTTTTGTTTTTGCAAAAAATAAAGAAAAAACTAGCGCAGCAAGCCTGGCTAGAAAAAGTAGGTTTTCAAGAAAAAAGAATTATGAATTTTGATGGTCACATTAATCGTCCGTAAGTTCATATGCGTAAATGGTATGTTATGATTGTGTGAAATTTGTTAGCTTCTGACAAAATAGACAATGTGAAATTTATAAGCATTATTTCTGAAATTAAAATCAATTAAGATAATAAAATATGGTAATTAAATAATCATAAAATCTATTTAATAAAATTCAATTCCAGTTTTTGTACATTTATCGGCGTTTTTTGCAACATTACATTTTAATTTTGAAAAAAACTGCTTTTCTCTCACTTCATGATTTCTCAGCTACTACTTGAGCTACAAAGCTGGGGTTTCTTCTATTGGAAAGAGGAGAAAATTTGCTCGAGTTCTCTAACAAAATTAATTTTTTTATCGCCATTAGTTTTTCACAAATCGGCCGTAAAAAAACGGCAAATTAATGAGAAATTTGCCGTTTAATTTGCCGTTTTTTAATATTTTATTTATTTCAAAAACTAATGATGACAGAAAAAAGTGTTCAGCGACAATTCTTCCCTATTTTTTAACGACAAATTCATTTCCACCATCAGATTTCATCTAAAACGAATGAATGACGAGATAATAGCGAGAGAAAATACAAGAACAAAGTAGAGGGTTCCGCGTAGTACTATATATATACACACGTACATACAAAGTGCTTTCTGCATAATACTTCGCCACCTTTCGGACATTGATGTATATGATTTTGGTCATCTAGGATTTGTAACCTTAGCGGGTGGAGAGGGGGCATAGTTCCCTCCTCCCACGCTGTTTTGAAATAAAATTAAAGAAATACAATATAAAGTTATAAAACAAAAGAAAAAAAAAAGGAAACATGAACTTGTGATAATTTTTGTAAAAAGAAAAGCTCATACAAATTAGAAAGAAAGAGGAAAAAGAAGCTTTGGTGGAAATATCGTCCGGTCGATTTGCACCAAAATTGGTGACATGCTACAATAAATTAGAATAAATTTTTTTTTAAATTTCGTTCATATTGTTCAAAAATTTCGTATTTTATGACCAATATGAAAACAAAACCGATGGTATCGGAAGTGCTGTCCGGCCGATCCGCACCAAAACCAATAGGTTTGGTCCTTGACTTAGTACAAATGTTCGTACCAAATTTCGTCGTGAAAATCTCCTTTGTACCAACTAATTGACATATTTATGCTGAACTTTATCTTGTATAGTAATTTAATTTTTTTCAGGATAAAATTATCGACAAACCGACAAATGAGCCGAAAAAGGTGACAGAAAAGAAGAGAAGTGCGGCGGAGTCGCGGAAATCAAGACGTGATCACGATTCGCGCCGTCACAAAGACGACCATCAGCAGCTGCAGCAGAAGCAGCAGCACGACGATAGGCGGAAGCACAAGCTGCAGAAACGTGGCGGCCAAAAATATTCGTCGTCCGAGGAGTCGGAAGACAGCGAATCGGACAGCTCGAGCAGTTCATCGTCGCGTGGTGCCAGCAGCGCTGGTGGCGGTCGTCGACATCGCCGAGAGCAGCAGCAACAGCAGCACCAGCGTAAGGATGGCGGCGGGGCTTCGGCGCCAGCGTCAGCGACGACAACGTCGTCGTCGCCGCCGCCGCCGCCACCATCGCAACGTAAACGCCGCAACTCGAGCGCCGACGGCGGCGGCAGCGGCCATACAAAGTATCGACAGTCGCGTCGCGACGATCGTACGCCGCCCAGATCGCATGGCAGTCGTCGCAGTCGCACGCGCAGCAGCCGTAGCCGAAGTTGCACTCGCGACCACAGCAAACGCGACGACGAACGTAACCGCGACCGCAGTGGGCGTGGCCGTGGCCGTGACCGCGACTGCAGAAACCGCAATCACGACCTTAGTCGCGAAGATCGCAAGCGTCGAAGCAAACGACGGTCGTCCGCGTCGTCGTCATCTTCATCCCGCTCCGCGTCCGTCGAACGGCGAAAAGACGACCGCTACGCTGGCGGCGGCGGCGACAACGGCGGCGACAACGGCGGTGACCGACGGCGTCGCCATTCGTCGACAGGCGGCGATTCGCGCGAAGAGAAGAAGCAGCAGCAGCAACGCAAGCACTGGCCGACGGAAGAGCGTAAAGCGTACGAATTGGAACGCGAGAAAATGCGTGAAAATGTGAAGCTGAAGGAGAAGTTGAAACGGCTGGAAAAGGTGAGAGACGCGCGACTGCAGGGTAAACGCGCCGAATCCGAGTCGAATTGAAAAATTGGCTGGCCGACTGACGAACCAACGGAAGGGCGGAGGGACGGACGGACGGACGGACGGACGGACGAGCAGAGCGACTGCTAATCATGTGCGACGAAAACGTGGTCGCGTCTCGGCGACGGGTAGCGGGTGAAGTTGGTGTAGGACGTCAATAATCTGTGCGTACGTTTTCCATTCGTCTTGTTTACGTTAAGCTTTACGACTTGTACAATGTGAAATAGAATAAACGTTTTGTATGGTATTGGCGCTACCTGTCGTCTGTCGCCGCTATGCCACCACCTGTTTTGTGACGTCAGTACCTACCGCGCCGTGGTCTCACATTATGTGGGGTGTATCGCATCCCAGTTTCGATTATCATTTAAATCTTGGCCGAATTGCGTTTCGTGTGATTGTTTTCATCGTAATGGCCTTTTAGATTCTGTTGAAGTTAACCTATAGGTACACCACATAATTCTGCCAGTCCCTGACAACTGCTAACGTGTTCTCCAACACTCCTGTTCCAGTAACGTGCGATCCTAAGTATGCGCTGTTCGGTTAACAACGCCCAGATGATGTGTGTGATGTCATTATCGCTGATTTTTTCTGCGGTTGTGTGACGAGAGAGAAACACGTACAGATGTGCGAAACCTGTAGGCTACTATATAGTCAAAAGTTTAAACGTATTCTCTCGGCGTGTAGAAATTTTAATTTATGTCAGTTTTCATTTTTACGCCTATTTTTAATAAATTTTGTTGGGTGGCCAATAGAGGTTGTAAAAAATACGCGTTTAACCATCTGTAGCCACCCCAATTTCCAAAGCTGGAAGTACGCTAGAATTATTTTTGGCTACTTCGATCCAAGTAAGTATCCCGATGAAGAGAATAATGCCACTCCTTTTTTTTTTGTTTGTGACCAATTTTCAATTCTAAGATCTACTCTTTGAAACAAATAAATTGTCTGGAGTTGCTCGTTTAACCCAGATATCTACTTTTTAATTATTTAATACACCAAACGTTCGTACATTCGTACAGTACAAATTCGCTGAAACTATCCATAAAATTGAATGGCCGTAGATGGCAAAAAGTGGCCTAAAAATGTACATTTTCAGATTTTTCACGTATTTTACGTATTTGATATTGTCGGTAATCAATTCAGTATACCGACTCGATCACAAAAAGAATTATGTTTTCCATTCCTAGAGAGCATGGCCAATACAGAAACATATATTATGTGATCATTTCAGTGAACAGGGTCGTATAAAATGTCATTTGAAATTGAACAAAGTGCTTAAAGTGGCCATGGATGGTCACTTCACTGATTCACTGTGTATGGGAAGTAGATTCCGGTACATTTTCTCCTCCTCCATCTGACGCTCGTATGTCTGGCGTATCCCCTACCGAGAGCTCCGATGTTTACACGTCAAGGAAAAGTCGATCAGGAGTGCCGTTCCCTTCGATCGTTTAATACCGGACACCAAGGTAAACACGAAAATCTGCATCAACGTTGACAGTTAAGTACCTAAAGCCCTAAAATGGATACGAGTTTCATTCGATTACCTGGATTCGCAGCAACGTAGTTAGATAGCTTTCAATTCACATACCTAACCAAAAGACTGAAAAAGAGGAGAAAAGACCTGCCGCTTTTGCTCACAAAACTTACGTCCATTTTAGGGTTATTGAATGACGGCACGTTCGATTAAAATTGGTGAGATGCGGCTACCGGGTTTCCAGTACTAAACGATAGAAGGCTATTTTTCCCACTTATGATTTGTATCGTTTCAGTCGCTCACGCTGTCTGAGCAAACATCAACTTGCCACATGATAGTTCTCTGGGAATCTTGCGTCACTTTACGCCGAGTTGAAGTTGACGTAAAGAGTATTTTGATTTTAGTGACTTAAACGACGCGAATATTTGGTAAAATAGCACTCCTGTTGTCTTGTTTCTATAATAACGGTTCGAAACAGTTACCCTATAGTAGCATATAATTTCAAAGTGAACTTTATTTTATAATCACAAACATTTGTACAACACGATATCCAGTAGACCGTACCCTCAGTTTGCTACAGCATTCGATAAAAACTGCGGAAAAAAAGTAGGTGTAGAACAATGATAACAGGTGGTAGGTAGTAGGTATAGGTAACAATCTTTTACAATTTTTTTTTTTTTTTTTTTCAGCAAAAATTAAGTAATTAGGTATAGGCTACCGTAGGTAATACAAATGAGACAAAAATCATATTCATTCAGCAATCAGCATCATCGGCAGTAAAAAATGTTAAAGTAAACAAAATGGGTACCGTACCTATATATATTATATATATATATATATATATATATATATATACATGGTTACGAACGTACTAAAACTTACGAGCCAAGTATAGGTACTTGATCATTTTTCTTCATTACATAGATACGAGTGTAGTGGAGTTACTACCCTAATGAAAACTTTACCGTCGAATAAGTTTCGATGTGAAAAAAAATACTATTTAAAAATGTCGAATATTCAGCCCGAGTTCGCGAGCAAAATAAAAGCGAGGAATAACCGTGTCGTATAATTATACTTATGCCATTAATCGATAGGTACCTAATTATTTTCGTGTTTCGGTGACAAAAAAAGAATAAGAAAAGAATAAAGAAATTTTCAGAGAACATTGGTTGAGACACAGCCGATTCATTTGACAAAAGCCATTCGGTTCGCACTCCTCAGAGAGGATTCTCTGCGGACTGGAAGACCGGATGGATTAGGTTTGGTGGAGGCACTCCTGCAGTTGCCATTGTTGGCCGGTGGGCTGGCGCCATTCTGGTTCGCGCCGCAGACACCGTTCGTCGTCTTCGTCGTCGTATTGCTGTTGCTGCTGTTGTTGTTGTTGTTTTCGCTAGTCGAGGTGAAACGATTTTTGGCTAAGTCCGGAGACTTCTCGACGACGCCGTTCAGCAGGCGACCGATTTTGGGCGACGGTTCTTTGACGCGAAATGGAATGCCGCTACGCAATGTCGTCGACGTGTCGCCGCCGCCTCCGCCGCCGGGTGTCGATAATTTTGTGGTGGTATTTTGACTTTTGAAGGAATTCTTGCGCACTGGTATGGCAGATGACTCGTCTTTGGTGAACGTATTCTGGCGCTGCAAGCCGATGACTGGTAACTCGTTGGCGAATGGAATGGCATTAATGCTGCCCGCACCTGCAATGAGAGTAAGCGGCCAAACTGCCAATTTAGTCGACGATTTTCTGCTAACTCGGCACAAGCCGAGAAAATATAATATTCTCGTAGCAACACACCGCCGTCATGCGGCCACTTCTCGACTCGTGTAGCTCATTTAAGTGACTTGAAAAGTCGAGTGACCAAACGTTAGAAGGGTCGAAATCTTCGAGGATATATATATAAATATATATATATATATATATATATGATGGAGACGACAAAAAAGTGGTTTTGGTGTCGCATCTATGGATAGCGCTGCGGCCGTCACGTGTTTTACTTTTTTAAAATTTGATTGTAGGAAAAAATTGCCACGTACGATTGTTTATAAACACTGGCGCACAAATTACCCTTCGACTATCCTATAGCGGTAGAGCAGTAAAGAAAGATGATTTGTGATTAGACACGCCGGCGCGAAATAGGCAACCACCGAGTACTTTTTGACGTACCTATTTTGCTTCGTGTTTATGTACGCTATCCTCGTGAATTTAAGGGATCTTTTTGTCAGATGTATTCTAAATTGGTGAACTCGAGCAAAAGGTCGAAAATACGCGCAAGGTACGTACGTCGTAGAGTTGGCTGCTTTTTCGCCGGCGTGTCTTGACATTAAAAAGTACCCACGTCAGTCTTGCGGAACCTCACTGGTCCAGGTGCGGTACTATTACGTAGTAAGTAAGTAAGTGTATAGGTAGTCAAAGAAATTACTCTATTCCGGAAAATCTGATTATTGTGATTAGTAGGTGTAGGTGTGGGTGTGGGTGTCGATTGATGTGAGGCGTCTCTTGCGCCAGTTTACGTGACCGTGCTCCGCGTAGATGTTAATCACAGTCGATCCCTCCGCCATAAATATATCCTCAAAGGTCGAAATGGAGTTTGTAAAAGTCGAAAAGTAAAATCAATACCATGTCGCGATGGTGGATCCAAAGCAAGGACGGCCTTTTAAAACTCGAGGATCAACGCGCGTCGATGATAGATAAGTAGGTACCTAGTTACTTATTGTAGGATAGTAAAGATTTTCGTTACCGGGAGGGCATAATTATGCGTAGGTAGGTGCGGATGATTCGATCGTGAGGGAAAACCTTCGAATACGTAGGTACCGATGTAATGGAGGGCTGATTCTCACAGTTCCATTCTTCAACGATGGAGTGTTCCGGGGAATGAAATCACCGTACCTAAGATGTATTTTTGTACGCCTATTTACTATTTGTACACCTAGATAGGTATATAGTAACGAGCAAAACGGTGTAATTTCATTCGCCGAAAGCGCTCTCTGTGTCTGATAGTATAACTACCTGTAGAAATGTTATACGAATCAGCCCTCCGCTACATCGTAATATATGTATACTCAAAGGGGAAAACATTCAAAGGCTAGGATTTGGCCTCCCTCGTGAGAAAATCGTTGATTCGCCACAGTCGAGCCGCTTTAAAACGTGATTCAGCCGGTTCTTTCATACATTACCGTCTATTAGCCTATAATTTATAATAATTTTCACTCAATTCGCGAGAATGTGTAGGTAAATGAAACACCACATATCAGGGCCGGATTTAGGGGGTGCAAAGGGTACAACTGTACCGGGCGGCACATTTTTACCTTTTTTTTTTTTTTTTTTTTTAAACTGCATATTTAATTAAACTTATAAATTTTTAATGTAGTAAAAACTGCCGATAAAAATCCATAAAAAAATTTTTTGGGGATGGGGTGGGTGGCTAAAATTAGAAAAATGAGGGGGCGCAAAAATTTTATTGTACCAGGGTACCTGAGCTGTAAATCCGGCCCTGCCACACATTCGTTTTAACGTTCGTAACGCTGTTGGGAAACCAAAAAAAAAAAAAAAAAAAAAAAACGATCCAATTGGCGAGTGGTTAGTCTTTAAAACGATAATGGCGATAGGAGGCCGCATGGGTGGTGTGAAAATCAACGTTTGTTAGACATCAGAATTCGATTACTCTCGAGTCTTTATTTGATTTTCATTTTGTGATTTGCAAACATCTTGCGGAAATGTTATTACAGAATTCGATCGCACAGAAATGGGGATAGGTATTTAAGGAGAGGCACTTACTTTTTGCAGCAGACGGCCTACTCTTGACGATGGTAATTCCAGTTTTTGCTCGCTTGGCGTTTTTCTCACCGTCCGTCGAAGCACCACTTTCTTCATTCGCGGCATTTTTGGTCAACGGTTTGGGCGACACGCATTCCCGCTGGCTTTTGGAAACTTCATCGAAGTCACCTCTGCTCAGTGTTCGCGTTCGGAAGCGATCCTTTTCCGCGGTCCTGCGATCTTTGCCGGGCGTCGATTTTTTCACCCCTTCCGAGGGTTGGGCCGATGCAGGTTTGCTGGATGACAGTTTGCCGGTGCCCGTATTGTTCCTGGAAAAAAGTAACGCGATGAACGCAGACCGTTAAACTATGCGAGTCGAGTCGAGAATTCAGATCTACGCCCCAATTTCTCCGCTTCACATCTTACTGCTCCTACATTTCGACGTCACCCTAACAAAAAACACACAAACGAAACGCGTACGATCTGGCGCTATATAGCTAGGCCTACATTAATGCAAACTGCCGACTACCTACCTAGTACCTACCTAGTACCTACCTACGTAACAATCATCCCGTCGAATACGACAGGTACGTACGTACCTATTGGATAAATGCGACGACGTAGCCTTCGAGTACCTACCTTTGATGTACCTTTAATTACGTAACGGAGGGCTGATTCTCCCAGTTCCGTGCTTCAACGATAGAATGTTTCGGGGAGCATTTTACGAACACGATATCCGTGTCTGATAGTTTAACTATACCCGTAAAAATGTTATACGAATCAGTCCTCCCTAACCTAATTGTGTAGGTGCCTACCTACTCGAAGGATACAGCCTGCTTGTAAATGGGAAACTTTGGACGCGATGCCGGTATGCCGCATAGGGGTAAGTATACTTAGGTGCTTGTTTACTTATTTGTTCGTTGGTAATGCCATCGCTTTAAAAGCGCTCGACAGATTGAGCTGACATTTTCCGCCCTTACTCGTGTAGTCTCAAGAAAAGTTTCAGGCCACCGTGAAAGTCCGCAGCTTCCTGGCTGGCGAGAAAATTGTCGATCCTCACCTTACTCTTACTAAAATTCATACCTAGGTACAGGTATAAATGAGCGTCTCGTGAGACACGCGGTGGAAGTGAAACTTCTGTTAACTGTCCAGCCATTATTGCTAAAAACGTGACGAACGTAGGTATTCGTAAATGCAAAACGAATAGAATAATAGAAATTCTTGAACCACCGCTGACTTTGTATCCTCTCGAGAACTATTCGTAAGGAAAAAAATATTTTTCATTTGAAGAATCCCAGTTGACGCGATATTCTCGTAGGCCACGTATAGGCATTTTGTCAAAAAAGTTACATTAGCTATAGCTGAGTGAAAACAACGAAATAAACGAATGTGGAGGTAGATGGGAAATGGAAGTGAAACAGAGGGGAATAGAGCGAGAGAGGAGAGAGATCGGCATGTATAGGTAAGTATTTTAGTCGACATTCTACGAACGGAGAGTTAAAATCACAGGCCGGCTGCCTATACTCCTAGCACGCGGATCAAACGAATTGCTATGGCACTATGGCACTATGGCACTATATGGCCCTATGGCACTATGGCAGCCAGAACCCACCCACCGGCCACGTACGTGTACATGTTTTCCATCTTATATCTCCCTCTTCGGCCCTCTGACCCCACTGCTGTAAAAGGCACTCGGAGCCGAATGCAAGAACGACAGCGAGGTACCTACTTAGGTAGGTACCCATTTAAGTAAGTAATTCGCTTACATTTTTTTCGTCATCGATCATAAACGTAGATAATGATCGTATAGGTACCTAGCTCTACTTATCACTTGGTTAGGATGCGTGATTCTTAAGTTAGTGCGACCGATAGCCTACTCGAGTGTCGTTGGGGCATTCGGCAATCGGCCGTTAAAATGAAAAAGGAAAAGAGAATTGAGAACCGCGTAGGTTGGCAGCGTACCGTTCCTTCGATTGTTGCCTTCGCTGTTTAGCCGTCCATTTTTCTCCTTCTTCAACGTTCGGCAGATCGCCGTCGAGGTTAGCTTCGGCGAAGAACGGCGGCTGATCGATATTCTCGAGACTGCGGTCGCCGCATTCTTTCATATTTTCCATGCCCAAGGCGATGCACTGGTTAAGTAAATCTGCGATCACACGTACACACGTAACTCGGATATTAGTTTTCAGTTTTTTCGTTTTTTCAACGAAAAACGGTGGGTAGGTGTGCGCACACACACGCACACACACACACACACACACATCAATTTGTACAGACGACGCGCTATTTTCGTGGTATAAAAGGTTTCGAAAAATTGAAAGCAGCGGTTCGGCATATTTTTTAGTCGCGATTTATACTCTGGTGATTCGATATTTTAAGTTCGCGTAAAACGAATCGAGTTAAATAAATTAACGTGGGTAAGCGTAGAAAAGTACACCTACCTATACATAATATGGTATAGGTACAATATGTTCACATAGGCTCGGGTACCCTACCGAATTTTATTTTGCAACGATCGACACGAACGATGTTTTTTACAAATGTGAGGCGTTGTCGATGAAGCTGAAGCATGGAGGGTCAGGCTGAAAGCTACCAAACAATGGCTACCGATGTGAAATTAATAATTCGAGCAAACAAGTAGCAATAATTGAGAAAACGTACTAGCGCTTGGCGGTGAATTTATGGATTACCTATTTAGGTTCACTTGGGAAATCTACTAAATTAATTAAAAACCACCGCTTTTACCATTATTTACGAAAGATTTCCATCAATAATCGTTCCGGCAGAAGCAAAGAATCTAACCCTAAACCTCGAGGCGTTAGCCAGGATTTCTTCACCTACGTTTTGTTTTGCTCGTCAATTTTGAAAATTTAGAAAATTTGAGAAGTTTAGCATCTATGGAACAACCCGCTGTCGCACGTTACTAAATTCTTTTCGAAATTTTAAAAGCGACGAGCCAAAAAAAAAACACGAAGGTCACGCGAGGCAGTCGCTCCCTTTTCTCCTCTTTGCTACTGCCCCGCATAAACCAGAACCGTAGGAGATACGCGGTTTTCCTTTCACTTTTTTCCGAAAAATTTTATGAATCTGAGATAAACAACACTTAAACCTCTTCAGCAGAGAGTTGGTACGTATACTTGGAGACATACGGTAAAATGAGGCTCGTACCCATTTAGTAGGCCTGCGAAACCACCGAAAATGTTGAATCCCGCAAGTATACCTAGGTATAGAACAACTTCAGGAACAAGAAATTTCAAGAATTTACAAATTCAAGCTGACCTATAGATTGACTCTACTACTCGGCATTTAACACTCAAATAGGTAACGTTGAAAGCTCCGTCTGGTCGGTGAAAATAAAAAGTAGGTACGTCCGTACCTAAACCGTTTGACAAATTTTTGATTTTCGTTGAACTACACTTATAAGAAATTCATCCTCGCAGCATGACCGCGAATTACAGGCAAAATATAAACCTTTATGTGGACAAATGGCCACGTATAAGTATTGTTATAAATTATTTTGAAAAATCGATATTTTTTACGCAGGTAGGTAGGTAGGTACCTATCTACCTAATTATTTCGTAGCTGCCCACTGATGCGATTATTAATAGCGAATGGGTCGATGATTTTTGCGAAGAAAAGTAGGAACAAGTTGCAAAAAAGTCAAAAATGGATGTAACCGCGTAATCTCACACATTGGGTAAGTAGGTATATGATTTGTAGAAAATTAATTTTTACTTATATAATTCTATTCCAGTTTTAGAAGATTCAAAAAAACGCCCTGTCGCATAGAATGAGTAACATTTTCTCTTATTCTCATCACCTTTCACGTCGTTTTTCACCTTATTTTTTATTTTCAGCCACGAGTGTTTTTCGAGTTTTTGTGTTACAGGTAACGTAGTATACGTCTTCGCAAGTTTGATACTTATTTTCATAAAACCGACGGAGATTTCAACGTTATTTGGGCATTTGAAATGTTAAAATATTACGAATTATTTCTATCGAAGCGTTGGAAATGGTAAATTCTGGGAATGTGTTTTGTTGGCGAATTGTTGCGGTAGGTATTTCGAAATATTTGACGGTTTCAAGATAATTTTTCAGTCGCCGTGATTGGCAGGCAATCTACCGAGAGTACCTACCTACCAAAAGGTAGGTAGGTAGGTACCGTAATACGCGCGTGTAACATTTTCCAAGTAACCCGCGGGAAGATCTTAGAAGGCGTTGAGTAGCGCACAGATTCGAAAAAGGTACGTAGCAGGTATACCTTAATTCGCTGTAAACGCGGTAAGGTAGGGAGGTCCTAGCTACTGGCACACGGTGGCTGCAACGCAAAACTTACGACAAAGTGAAATAGCGTGCGATATTTAAAAGCGGCTGGTACGGGTATTATATACCTACGTGCGCCGAAAGAAAGACATTCGTCCATCCTACGAAGTAGGCGTCGTATTAATAACACGCTCGACGCCATTCTTTCCTCGAGTCTCCGTCGGCCTTCGTTATTCACATTCCCATTCTGATTCGCCTAGTAGTTTCTACAGAACGAATTCTCATTCTTGCAGCACCAGAAGAGAGAAACAGTCGCGCCAAGGTAATTTCAGCGGCCAAACATACGATCGAAATAAAAAGCGAAAAACACGCGACATGCGACAATTAAAGCATCGTAAAGACGAGAAGAAGCGAAACGAAGCGAGGCGAAGCCAAGTCGAGGCCAAGGCCAGTTATTTATGCCTACGTGTGTATAATATACGTAGATATGCGAAGGTAACCAAAGCCTGAGACAATATTTACTTCGACTCTCCTCCTTGGAAAATTTCCCTTCTTCGGCAAACAAATCATCGATGTGTGCGGCGTTAGCACCCTCCGCCATATCCTCCGACCGAATCCGCACCTTCCGGACTGGTGCGTCAGCGGTGACCTCCGACAAGGGCGGCCACCGCCAGTGCCAGCCCTTGTCGTCGTCTAACTCGATCACATTCTTATAAGCGTTGTGGCTACTGCTAACGGTGCTGCTGCTGGTACTGTTGCTGTTGCTGTTGCTGTTGCTGTTGCTGTCCAAGTTGAACGACTTCCCGGTGACATAACATAAGCCGAGCGAGTCCTGCTGTTCTGTGTCCGACACCTCGATGGATGGGTCATCGTCGTCGAGGCTCGGAGACAACAACGGCAGAGTGCTGTTCGGTAGAAAATCGTCCTCGACCGGACACGGTAATGACAAGCCGGAATCGGAAATGGCGCGACCGACGCACGAGCGCCGTGTATCCTTCGTACAGCGGTTGGTGGTACCGTCTGCGACTGTCGCCGGCTGTAGGATGTTGTCCACGTCACGCCGATCACAAACATCGAATTAGAGGATGAGCTCGGCTGTGGCAGACTCAAAACTGGCGTGCAACGCTGGTGGGCGGGCCTTCTCCATCTTCTGCTGGGTGAGCGCGCGCATTCGACGCAGCCTGCTCTTCCACCGTCGCCAAGTTCACCTCCAAATTACTATCGTCCCTCTGACCATCTTGAACGTCACTGGCAGCTGCCGACTGCGGTATCGAGTATCCAGCTGACACAGTGGCCGCCGCTTCCTTAGTCGACTGTAGCTGATGTAGGAGCGGCTGTCGCTGCCCTAACTGCGGCACAGTTGCCTTCAGCGGCTCGGACATTGCTGGCACCGGCGCACCGTCCTCATTGTCCAACGTCAAAGAACCCGAGCAGCCGCTAATTGAAACCGGTTTTGCCAAGTTCTCGTCCTCGAAGATGGACGCTCAATCCGCGAATACGTTAACGGAGCGAATGGGCAACCGAGTTGGCGCACTTGGCGACGTACAGCAGCTGCGCAACGGGTACGCAGCTAAGTCGCTGGCTAAGACGACGTGAGCAGCGGCGTGACTGAAGTCGCTGACCGCAGAGCGCGGGTCGTCGGCGCAGACTTCTTGGCTACGCGCCCTCAACGAAGGTATGGAACTGCCGCGAGGAAATATTAACGGCGGCATTTCCACCCACGACGACGAAGTAAACGCCGTATCCAGTTTTTCATTGGCTAGGGTCGCGGACGTGGCGCTAAGGGTGGTTGAAGACGCGCTACGGCAGCTGGCAGCTGGCAGCGCCGCTGCATTCCTCTTCTTTAACTCTTACATTTCCTGCAGGTATTCGCGCACGTTCTTGTTTAGAGTCGACGTCGCCACCACACCATTTAGACTAAAGTTTGCGCATAATACGGCGTAGCTGTGCACGTATTTTCGCGCGATAATCGCAGAAAACGCCAAAAATACAAACTTTTGCAAATTTCAACCCTCTCATCTTCATATTTTTTCCGTTTCCCACCGCTAAAGTCTGATACAGCAGTTGAAAAACAAAATTTACAAACGTAAATTACGGCGCGTCTTTTTGTTTTTGCATGCGAATGAAAACGGTGACCGGACGAGATCGCGTATAGAAACAACGGAGAAAAGGAGTCGAGTCGAGTCGAGTCGACGAAACGTCGATTGCAACCTTCTGCGACATTTCGACGTTAGGTAATTACAAATAGGTAGGTAGGAGAGTAGGCCACCGAAAAGGATTTTCTCGGTGCGAGAAACGACGTAGGTACACCTACGTATCTAACAACGGACAGATCACAAACAGAAAGTCGTACCTACGTTGTTTAAAGGAGGTGAAAAATAAACTTTGCGCTCGTTTTGCCCATATACCCGATTCCTTTTGGCAACTCGACGTCGAACGAAGGCCACAGCAGAACGCTGGCCTAAGAGCTGGTCAGAAATTTGGCCGTTGGTAAGGTACCGAAACTGAGCGTAGATATGCGTAGCCACCGAGGTAGGTACCTACCCCCTCTAGGCTACTACCCTGTGCCTACGCATTAGTCGCACCAAAATATCTTTCGCTGCTTGGATTTGGCATTTTTAACGTTGCCATGTAGATACGCAGTAGTACCCGTTGGTAGGCGTGAGTGTGTGTGTAACCTATCGACGTCAACAACGCGGAGAGAGTGTAGTTCGATTCTCGATTCGATTCTGCACGTACGTACCTACGGTACAAGTTCTGAGAATACAAAAGAACGGAGCTCGCGAACGTAGAAGTGGTATTCGAACGGCGATACCGTAACGAAAAAGAACATTAAAATGACGAAGGTTACGGTATCTGTGTGCGTCTTCGACTGACGTCTACACCTCGTATGGTAGTGGAGTGGTAAACCTCCGTAAGCCCAACGTACTGTTTAGTGTCGAAACATGCCAACGAAAATGTAGGCCAGGCCCGTAGCCCGTAGCCACAGTAAAATCCCGATGGAGCAAACAGCAGACCAGAAAGGGCAACATTTTTTTGCGGATTATATTAGCGGTAGGTATTTGTTAAAAAAAATGTGGATTTTTTGTTCGGTGGGGAGAAGAGGAAAATGGCTATGGAAACTGCTTCTTTCCTTATTTTTAAATTCCAAAGAAAAATTGAAAATATTTGCGAGAGGAGCGAAGAGCGCCGGCAGGGAGGACGTCGCCCGTCCGCCCCCTCACCAGCTACGGGCCTGATGTAGGCAACCGGAGTGTACATCGGGCGTACTTCGAATGTTATGCTCGAGTCGACCAAATTGAGAATACCGGTACGTTATTTGACGATATTTGACGATATTTGACGAGATTCGACGAGATTCGACGAGATTCGACGAGATTCGACGAGATTCGACGAGATTCGACGAGATTCGACGAGATTCGACGAGATTCGACGAGATTCGACGAGATTCGACGAGATTCGACGAGATTCGACGAGATTCGACGAGATTCGACAAGATTCGACGAGGGTCGTCCCTTAAATTCGCAAAGGTAGCGTATACATAAACGTACCTAGTACCTACAGTCAAAAGTAAGTCACGGGTGATGGGCGGTGCTCCACCGGCGCGGCACCGGCAGTCCCGTACGACGACCGTTAATAACGTCGTCGAAGGATGGCCGTATACGTACCGTAATTTTGGACTTTTAAGCTTGTCTTATCGCGAATGTTTTCGCCTATTTTTCGATTTTAAGGCGGATATGCAGTCTAAAGTAGAAGACGACACCTTGTCGTAGGTACACCCAAGTGACCAACTTTTCTTTCCAAATCAACGGCGCCTACCAGAATACTTTATCGGACGATTTATTTTCTCGTCGCAGACGTGAAAACTTGGACAGGCAAACGTCGGCGCAAAAGACGAAAAGTTTTCGAATCGTTCTTCGGTTGCGACCCGCGATGCGGTAATCGCGTCGAACGTGGGAAACGGTGCGGAGCAGCGTTTGCCGACGAGGACGATAGCGCCCCCTGACGGGCAGTGGCGCCATCCCGGAGGGTGACAGTAGCCTCGGAAGTGGCTAATCAAATGTCGGAACCACGCAACGGAGAGAAGAGCGAGAAGAAACTTTTGAAAAAACGGTTTGTAAACCGACGTTTGGTCTGTTGGGTGCAGCGACGGTTCGATTCGCTGCCGCAGAATGCGGCTCGAGTACGGGCTGCGTTCGACGTGCAAAACGAGTAGCCGGGTGCTATAATAATTTATTGCGGGGCGCCCACTCAGGGGTGTAGAAAAAAACAAAAAGTGCCGCACGTTTAGCCGTACTCATCGAACAGACCTCTCGTTATCGGATAATTTCGGAGTCGCGGCGTAGCTTTCCGCACCGCGATTCGCGAGGTGAAAATAAAGACGGTTACGTAGATAGTGGCGGGGGTGGGAGGGGGTGTGTGATGTGTGCGGTGTGTTGCGTCGAGTGCACTCGATTTTCTTCGTTAAAATGGGACACCGGGCCAAATAAGTTTTGGGGGCCGGGGGCAGCGCATCGCCGTCGTCTCGTCGAGTAAATTCTATTTTTTCGAGCATTCGGAGCACGCGTGCGGAAAGGCGCCTCTACGCAATGGGAGGGGGGTCTCAAATTAAAAACGTATCGCGTCAGTTGGACGGCGCATACGCGCAAATAGGGTAGGCACGTAGCCCAAGTATTGGCTAACGACTGTTTTAAGGGCGCCGAACGTATTTTGATAGGTGTAGGGGGGTACGTACCTGCGACCATCAATTCGCTGCGCTCCAAGTCGATGCGTGCGACCTGCGGGAAGCGTGCACCGCGGTCGATCATCGGGTCCGCATCCGTTTCCCGGAAGTCGTCGCCCCCCACCGCCGATTCGTCGTCGTGGGCGCGTGCGCCGCTGCAGCTGCGGCTGCGTCGACCGTTGGCCGCGTATACGTTATCGCGCCATCTGCTCTTCTCGTCGCCGTTGACCGGATTAGCGTTGGGCGAGCGCCTGAAAGGGATGGTCGGCCGCATCGAGAACGCATTCTTGTTGTTGTTGTTGTTGTTGTTGTTGTTGCTGTTGTTGCTGTTGTTGCTGTTGTTGCTGTTGTTGCTGTTGTTGCTGTTGCTGTTGTTGCTGTGGTGACTTTCGTTGTCGTCGCCGTCGCCGTAGCCGTCGTAGTCTACCAGGTGGTCGTCGCCGCCATTATCGTTGGTGAAGCTGAAGCGCACCGAATTCGAGTTGGCGCGCGCCAGCGCCGCCGCGTCGTCGGCCAGCGTTTTTGGATCGCCGTGCAGCGGATGCGCAAACTCGTCGAGCTGACCGGAGGTCAGATTGTTACCGCTGAAGCTGTGCTCCGGCCAGACGGCGTTGGGCCGCGTACCGTGGTCGCCGCTGGTGCGCAGTAGGCGCGCGCTGATCTCCTGCTCGAGGGCGCGCCGCTTGCGCACCAGCAGCGTGCCGTCGGCGCGACTCTCGTCGACGACGACGCTCGCGTCCAGCCGCGCGTTCACCAGATTCTTGATGGTTGCGGAGCAGGCCACCGACACCGCCTTGTCCTCGGAGGCGACCAGCGCGCCCAGCATGTCGACGGCGCCGAGCGCCAACAGCGCGCTCTGGTCCTGGGCGCAGCGCGCCGACAGGTTCCACAGGGTGCCGCACGTGTTACCCACCACGATCCGGCTGGCCGAACTCAGCTGGTGCAGCAGCACGTACAGGCAGTTGTAGCTGCGGATGATGGCTCTGCAACATTGCAACGCACGCACCGAGTCACACAGTAGGTCGCGCCTATCTGCGCGCCACACCATTTCACTCGCAAGCTTTTCGCGCCGCGCACGCGCCGCGCAAACGCTGCAATATCGGGCCGGCTGAACGCCGATGCCGGAGCATTCGGCGCAATATCGTACGATCTTACGCGCAGCCGCGGCCACGTTTCGCGCGTTCCAATTTCGCCGAAGCGAAAAGCGAAACGCGCCCGAAAAGCGACAGAAGGTCGAAAATCGAGCCGACAGCGGCGAACTCGCGCCCATTCTGCCCATTTTTCCTATCGTCTGCGTTCTGAGCCATGTTTTGCGTCGATAAGGAGCGATCCTAACATCACTGGTTATAGTAGGTAGGTACCTTACCCGCATAAGCTACCTATTAATAGAAATTAGGTCGACGTAGCCGAAAAGGCGTTAACAGCTGCCATTTGTCCTGAAACGGAATTTTCATCGTTGCCATCGACGAGTCTCTGGGGAGGGGGCAGTCAGAACGGGAGGGTGAGGTACTGCCGAATTTCAAAAACCTGTACCAACGACGGTGTAAAGTGACTCAGGTACCGAACTGGGCTCATGCTGGTAGGCCTACGCCAACATATTGGCGTACAAAACTCGTCGTCCAACTTGACGACTGATCTACGAGCTTTCAGCTTTCGCGAGTTTTTCTCAGGGTGCCCCGCAGAAACAAAACAGCCTGAGATGCGTGCAAAACCATGAGAAAATAGGTGCCGACTTCGGAAACGATACGTTGTAAACAAGCCGTACCTATGTTTTGTAAAGTACAGGCTGCACGAATTATACGCATTTTCATTCGCACGTACTTATAGGCGAAGAGAAAAACAAAAAGTAAATAATTACGATATTACCCATCGTTGATTTTGTCACATTCGAAAGATGACGGTGCGAAAATACCAGATGGAGAACAATGAGACGAATTTCAAGGTTCGAAAGTGAGATGGTCGAAAGGTTATGCAAAAATGTAAATACCTATCGTTCCTTCGTTACGTATATTTGGGTAATATTCTTCGCGCTCGCTCGCCAACAACTTTGACTCGTTATTGTCGTCTAACGTGTAAATCACTGCGACAACCTTATCTAAAATGGAGTGAAACCAACGAGCAATGGCTCATTTTTGAAGCTCAGTTTATCGTGATATTCCCTACGGCCTGTAAATAAAAATTATTTTGCTACCGAGGCCGATTTCAGTACGTCTCACCTTCGATAACGATAAATATTCGCAAAAACTATACTCGTAGGCGTGAGAATTTGTTTCAAAAATACCTATTAAAGATACGAAACGCAGCTTGGATTGAAAATGATTTGTTTTGAAATCGTAGCGTTACGACTTCGAGATACGTACCTAAAACTACCATACCTACGTAACATAAAGCTACCCTCTACGGCAGAGTGTCTTCGAAATATTTATGGTTATTATGGTACGTGTCTCATTAGTACCTCACCCTCTCACACGCACCAACTCGCGGTCTACCGTTCTCTCGTTGTAAAGAATACAACATTTCATTCTGTAAGTCAGTATTAATAAGCATTTTCTTCGGCACGAGAAGACGTGCGTTGTGACTGCGTTAGGCCCGACTGATATTGCGTCGCGCAATTTTCTTTGGTCGTGAAAATTTCTCGGAAAAGAACCAACTCCCACTCTCTGTTTCAGTTTTTCATATTCCCACTTTTCGGTCGGCCATCGCTATAGTTGGCGCAATATTGCACTAGACACGTGTCTTTGTAGTCTGAAAAGCCGTTCCTCGAAATTCGTCGAAAAGGAAGAAATGGGTACGTAGTTACCAAAGGAGATACGGCGGTTGTTGCAATCTAAAAATTGCTTAAATAGCCGTGGATGGGAAAGGCTGTTTCGAGCGAGAAGGCGAACTTGTATCGAACGAATTTTTAATTTTCGAGAAAAAAATTAGATCTGCGAAACGGGGGTTACATTTTGAGACACGTCAATTCGAATTGGAGACTGTCGACAGGCGGACCTTTAAACTAAAACTAACTCAACCTTATACTTGGCAGCTTCAGTTCGCTACGGACTGTTTAGACGCGACCAACATTATGGCCTACACCAAAAAAACAGGGTGGGTAGGCACTCGAATACAATAACGCCCACACATAGGTATACATGTACGTACGTATATACGTAATATACGTACCTATAATCATCTCGCACGGCGATTATGCTGGAAATATTTCGAAAGATGCCGCTGACATTTTCGACAACGACCGAAGTTCCGGACGGAGACTGGTAATTCAACATTTTGACTAAGTATTCGATGGCGCCGTCCGCGTTGCAAATATCCACCTGCGAAGAGCAATTTAATTTTGAAAACGGTCGAAAAGCTGAGAAGCTGAGAGACGTGAAATAAAAAACGATGCGGCGAGGGCGGAATGTGGGCGAGTTACGCACTTTGTTCAAATTGCAGTGAGCGGATAAGTTCCACAGAGCGGACAACGCAGCCTTTAGGGTCGACTCATTTTCGGCGCGAATGGCAGTCTTCATGAGCGACGGCACGGCCCCAATATCGCGTAATAATTTCTTTACGGAGAAATCGGCTCGCCACGACAAGTTCCGGAAAACGCTGGCCGTTACCTGCGGGACAGGGCCACAATAATTTATTACCGCAGCTACCGTACGTACCATATAAACGCGTCCGGTTAAAACGTCTCGAACTGCGTATTAGTAAGCACACGCAGCCATAGGCAGGCAGGCAATTAACCACAATGTCGCGTACCCACGCTTCTAGCTGCTCGTCGCCGCAAACACTCGGAGACGAGAGCACTGATCGTCGCAATGGCGGTCAGTCGCAAACGCAATTATAATTATGGCCGCGAAAATTTACTCAGCTGCTACAGACTTTCGCATTTTATCTTCTGTCGATGGCCCAGCCACCAACCACGCGCAAAACATTACCAAATTGACACACACACACACACACACACACACACGCACACACACGCACACACACACACACATATATATATATATATATACGCACGTATATAGGTACACTTACACTTACAATTAGCAATTATTAACGAGGATAAACGGACTGGGTTGGTGGCGATTCGAAAGAAACCTATGTTTTGCACCTCACACCAACAACTCAACGAAGGAGACGTTCAGCAAACATGCGATGGCACAATGTAAAATATAACACCCGATTGTCTGTTCGTAAAAACGGCTCAAGTTTCGAGATGCTACGCGCATCTAAATGGTCACGTAGAGTAGTGGCGTACCGAAGTAGGGGTTTGGAGGGGTGTCACACCCTTCCAATATCAGCAAACCAGTCGGCAAATTATATCAAATTTGTCGCGTTTCTCTTTATGGGGCCGGCAATTTCTTTCGATCTGTGGCCCAGCAGTCGGCATTTTCACCTGTACACCACTCCCTCCCCCCACAAAAAAAAATTGTTCTGTACACTACAGACGTAGAGCTCTTTTAGAGCCTTACTAACCTTCGACATGCTAGAGGTTCAAATTTTTTATTGAAAAAAAAAACAAACAACAACGGTGTCGTGGCCAGGCTTGATTAATGGGGAGAAGTGGGTACCCATTTGTAGTTAGGAAATACTTTTACGATCCAAAAATTTGATATCTTCGGCGAGATCAGAAGCAAATCAAAGGCGAAGGGAAGGAGGCCGAGTATCAAAAATCTGGTGAATCCCAGTCTACCGGAAAGAAATACATTATAAGTTTAGGTTAAAAACGAATTTTCAAAAGGTAAGCTTTTATTTTTATTTTTTGGCTTTAGCTTCGTGCAAAAGAAACATTATTTCGTTACGGAAGGTTGGCTGCAGTGTTGGTATATTTTAAAATCGCAGTAGCGATAAAAATAAAAGCTTATAATTACGTTCTTTTAATCGAGAAAAACGATGAAATAATATTTTGATACATATTTTCTTTTAGGCAAAAAATGACCGCACCCTGAACATCCCCTCCACCCAGTAGTTTTATTGTACACGCAACTTAATCGCTTCCGGAGAGTTTTTCAAATTCCAACGCCATACCTGCCCCACGGACCAGTTTACGGAGAAAAAGCATCGAATACGTATTGCTGGCAAAATGCAGCAACTTTTTTTGTTTTGTTTTGTTTTGTTTTCGAACAAGTTGGGTTTTGACCGAAGTCTTTTTCACGAACAAGCGTTTAATTGGTGCGCGCAAGTAGCCCAACCAGCTCTCGCACCGATAGCGAAACGGAGGTAAGACACCTAATAAATAAAGGAGGTCGGCGCCGGTGGAAAAAGGAGCCTCGATAGGCAGAATTGTTGCCAACTCCAACGCGACCCCAACCACATTGCAAAAGACAACGTTAGCATTTGCCGATACTGTGGCATACGGATGACGAATCTATTCGCGAAGACGTTGGCCACTCCCAGCGAAGGTTCGGTGCGCCCGTCCCAAGTTAGCCGTAAATTTTGTTGGCCAAAGTGTGGCTCAGCAGTACGATTATGGGTGGGTGGCTGCGGATAGCGTCGCACCCAGCCGGACGACTGGATGGGCGACGAGGACGAGTGGTCGGCGAGCAGCTACGATACCTGACACAAATGCTCGTTGGGCGAGCGCAGCTGGGCGACCAGAAGCCGCATGAACGCGTCCATGGAGCACAGCAAAGCTTTGTTGCGGCCGTCTCGGAACGTGAGATTGGTTAAGGCCATGGCGGCGTACCGTCGCACGGCGACGCTCGGCGCGAGCAGATGCTCGACGCGGCCGTCGTTCGCCAGGTGGTCCGTCTCGACGAGCTTGGCGAGCGCGTGCAGCGCGCCGAATTCGCACATCGCCTGCCGGTACTCGGCGTTGAACGAGAATTTCATGAGCAGGGCGGCGGTCTGCGTGACGGTCGGCACCTCGTCCGCATCGGCGACCGCACTCGGCAGCACGTTCGGCAGCGGCCGGTCGCAGTACTCGAGCAGCTGCTCGATCAGCTTGTAGACCATCGCCTCGCGACGACCTTGCTGGTTCTCGGCGCCGTGCAGCACGATGTTGTGCAGAGCCTTGGACGCCTGCTCGCGAACCGCTTTGCTCGACCCTTGGCCGTGGATCAGACCAACGAGGACGGGCAAACATCCTGCCAACAGAGGGTGCCACCCAATCAAACGGAGGCCGGAAATCCGAGCGGACGCGAAAGGGGGCGTGGATAGCTCCGCGGCAGCGAGGCCGGTTGCGCCCGTTCTCTGACGTCTCTTCCGACACCTCCTCCCCCTCCTCCCCCTCCTCACCCTTTCGCCCTTCGTCTTTTCCCCCGTTCCCCCTTTTACCCTTTCCCCCTTCCATTCCCCCCCTTCTCCTCCCTCGCCCATATCACTCTTTCGTTAGAAATGACACTGCTTTCTTAGACGTCGAGTTTTTTATTTTATTTTTATTTTTATTTTTTTTTATTTTTATAACCGGGACCAACCCGAACCGCCCTTTGCCAAAATAAAAAACCGTATCCACGCCCCTTCTCAGACATCGTTTTGTTTCATCGGTAAAAGCTTGTTAACGTAATGACAAACGGATCATATGCTCGCACTCACCAGTCACCAACACTATGCCGTACAAAATATCATTTACTTTTTGCCAAAATAATGGACCTTTTTTTTTTTCCCTCTCGAAAATTAGTTTCCGGTAATGGGCGAGTATTGAAAAAATCATTCGAAAGTTACAATAACTTTCGTACTACCTACTCTTCGTCGACTTTTCATTGTTAAGATCGACTTACTGGACTGACGTATGGCGACGCAACATTCGGACGAACTGCTCATAGCCAAAAACGTCCTCGAGACAGCCTCCTTGTCGTCCGGTTTTAGCCTCGACAACAGCTCGCCTACCATTTTCACTTTACCTTCCAAAAATAATTCGTGTTGGGCGATTTCTTCTTGCAACGTCTTCAGCTGCAGAAAACATACGCGCGCGCGAGTTAGAAAACGACATTCGATATCCAAACATCGATTTATACATAAAATTATGGAGGATGAGGACCGGAGATGTAACAAGAAAGAAAGATTTAAGTGAAGTTCCGTCCAAGAAGCGAGTGTATTTCATAGAAGATACATAATTTAAGCAAAGTACATTTAAGAGAGATAAACGAATGTTAACGGAAATGAACGAATGAGCGGTGGAAGTGGTAGAACAGTGTAGCCGCGAATAGATATAAATAAATTATGTATTTGTGTGATTGCGTGTTCGCAGGAGTGAGAGGGGAGAAGGATTGGTGGTCTCAACAAAAATCGAAAATTAGGCGACCGATCGACATTTGCCTTCGGCTTCTTTGTACGCTGTGCCACGCACGCGTATGCACGTATAGGCGTAGGTGCCCAAGTAAGTAGGTAGGTACGGTGCACCGATTTCATTCTGTCGGTGCGAGAACTGAAATACAAAATACAAAATACCGGGGCGGGGGCATCGTCGCAGCACAGTCAACCGTAGTTATCGAGTGCGTGAAACTAATTCGATTAAGTTAGGTTAGGTTAGGTTAGGTTAGGTACCCAGACCAGAAAGTGATTTCACAATAAATTATATAAGTGCCAGCTGTCCTACAGGAGGCACGCCAAGACGAACGGACCATTTGAAGTCCTTCACAAAACCGTTACAAAATGCATCGAGAATTACACGCCCCGCCGAGGCGAAACATTTAATCGCCGAGTTCTAAATTCGAGGAGACAAAGGCACTATTTTCGTCCAAAGCAACGAAATCTATAATAAAATTCAGTCACACTGACTTATTTTTGCTTCCTCTTTTGCCTCGAAATTTGGTCGCTCCGAGTCCAAGTCCGGATGACCTAATAGGTACGTTATGTAAAATAGAAAACTGTTGTCCGAGATGCGGAGAATTCAAAAAAGCGGAAAAAATTATTTAAATCATCTAAAATTATAAACGTAATATTAATGTAGTCGGTGTGGGCGTTGAAAATGTAGGAGAACATTCTGCGTCTGCCGTAGTGAACAAAATACGACAGTAATGTTATAAAATATGTTGGCATCCGCGTGCATAAAATGCTATTTACATAACGTAGGTACAGATTTTGTTGAAACGGGAGCTACAGTTCGATATTTTCGTCCGATAGTCACAAATTTTGGTGCACATGCGTATTCAGATCCGGA
>WOFM01000467.1:2268051-2336176 GCA_011428145.1 Ericerus pela
ATTTTTTGCACAAGAATATTCAAAATTACTCGACAATTTGCAACATATATTATGTAATATCGCCTGTTGATAATATAAAATTTCACCATCGGAATACGGGATTTAATGTTACGCAAAATGGCGCTAAAAACTAATTCTTCTGAAACGAAGAAGAAAAAAATTTGTGGCGAAATTTATTTACGAAGTATAGAATAGGCCTAAGAAATCAACCCGTTATAGGTAAATTAAAAAAACAGATTTTCCAAAATTGAAAACAATGCGTATTATTTGTACAGTATATGAAATGTGCGACGCATGTTCCGCATACAATTCGTTTCTCTTAAATTCATTTTACCTTTCTACATAAATGAACTAACTCAAAATAACAGAATTTTATTTACCAAGATATTGCTCTCCAAAAATTATATATTTTCAACAATATGTAGGGTATCAATAAAGTTGACTTAATTATTCCAAAAATCGTGCATCATTAATAAAATTATCCCTTATAATTATATTTTAAACATGATTCCATCGATCAAAGTAAGAATGCAACAATTTATAGGTACCTACAGCACTACGCCTCGATATGAGTGCTGATCCTTTCAAATAATAATTTCAATTATAGTCATTCCGTTATTGCTTCAATTGCCACGGAAAACTGATTTCTAACAACCGTCGTTGAGGTTTTCGTTTTAGAAAGAAATGGTCTTTTTTTTTCTTCTCTTTTTTTGTGCCTTTTCTCTGATTCAAGTATTTAAATATATTATATTTAAAGCAGAACCTCGTTGCGCTGTAATTAAGAACTCAAAAAACGATTCTCAGAACTTCAGGTTATCTACCGATGTTTATCATCCAACTATTTGGAAGCGATGAAAGACGAAGACAAAAAATCAATTGTAGGTACCTACCGACGCATCTACCCAATACAAATTTAACGACTGCTAACAAAAACTTACTTCACCGGAGACGAGTAAAACAGAGCAACGCAAGTCACGGTTAACGATTTTTCAAAATTAAAGCATTATAAGGTTATTCGTAAAATAATTTCTCATTAAAAATTTCTTCAGTTGCAATATTGATGGAATTTATTCCTGTAAATTTTAGAGATGATTCAATTTAAACTAATAAACATCTGCAAAATTACATCTGCTATAATGGTATCTTCCGAAATGGACAGGTTTTTTTTTTTTTTGTTTCTGCTCGTCGAAATTTAAAAAATTTAATCAATTTAAATCGATTTCAAAAACAGCAAGTATTTTATTCAATGTCTCATCTTACGAATTACTGAAGAGCTGAAAACATACTTCAGTAATTTTCAATAAATCTAAATAAATTTATATTTTTTTTCTCTCAATTTTTGAATTTTAAATTGCTACAAATGATTCAAAGATGAAATTCCAGAAAAGTTTCCAGATGATTTTGGAGTTAGCTCAAGATTCAAATTAAATTGAAGGCGCTGATTTGGAGAGCACACTATCGTCAACTTTTACAAATTTTTCAGCAACTAAGAACGGAGCCGTTTAAATACGATTTTTAAAAATTAATCTGTAGAAAAATCATCAATCTAAAGGAAACAGGTGAATGCATACGAATGTATAACAGAAAAATGACAAAAAATTCACTTTTCGGGCCAAAATAAAACACTCTTATAACGACTGTTTGAAATTCCGGGTCGAAAATTAGATGTTTGTTAAAGTTTTGTCTAATCTTGACGCGGTATGAGCGCTGAAATGTTCACCAACACATTCTGTCCTTTATCGCAGGTTTAAAGTACAATAAGAACACGGCATTACTTCGGCATGATCTACCGATTACATAATATTAATCAGGCGAATACATTTTTCACTCAATTCCGTAAGTCCAGGTCAAAAGATAAGACGCCAATTCAACGAACGCCACCATAAATTTGCTTTCACGCACGATTCGTTCCTTGTGTCAGCTGATTTACTGATGCATTTTCGCATCGAATCTGGACGATTTATTTTCCACTGCACGCCAGGGACAAGAAAACTAATGAAACATTAAGTTCAAGAGTGAGAACAGTACCATTGACACCGAGACACACGCAGTATAAAGAATCAGGTGACGACACAAACGAACCAAAAGATGAACTCTCCGAGAAAATATTCCCAAATATGATTGGATCCGAATTATCACACGTTAAGAGTAAGTTCTTGAGACGTAAGTTGGGAGAATTACAAATCTTCCTGTTTCTTGCCAGCTCTTTGCAAAAAAATGAAGCTATTTGAATGAGAAAAAAGTTCAAATTTAAATAGACGAAGAAGCAGAAACAATACACAAATGCATTATTTATTCTATAGACGTTCTCAAATTTAATGTAACGTATTTCGAGTGTCTGTGTGCGCAACTTGGCAATAAAGATCGACCGCAATTTTTCCACTGCAACAGCGAACAGAGTAAAAATATCATTCGCTCAACGAAAACGATACCGAATTCAGAGGCAGAAAAAGACGAAACTAAGTAACGAGAGTAAAATTTATTTATTTACAAAGGCCTTACATAGATAAGTATTACGAAGAAAAGAAAGATAATATTACTCGCCCATCAAGTAGCCTATACTCTAAAATCTTAGAATACCAAACGGAAATATCCTATACCTAGCCGATTCCTTCCCAGGAGTGAACTACTATAGCTGAAACAAAAATTGAAAACTTAATTTCTACTAAAATCGAAATAATTTGTAACGTAAACCTCTACTGTCGTGCATAAATTTACCTAATTCCTCCGACTTATAATTAACATTACGAATAGAAACGGAACGGCGACATAACTCTAAACGTTGAAAGTGAGTGGAAAAAGGGTGTGAAAAATTTAACGAGCTGAAGGAATCGATCGTTTACATTAATACGGTAGGTACTTAGTTTTTCTCAACGATTAATCTACACAATATGCCATGTAAATATTGGAGGTGTCCGACGAGGCCCGGGGAATTAGTTCATGACCTGGCTGCAAGATGCCAAAACCGATGTACAAGAAGGTACGCAACAGCAGGTGACGTATCGGATTTTCTTTCGAAAAGCAGACGACAATTTGGTTCACCTTCAGCACGTCTTCGGCGTACTCCATGATGCCGAGGAAACCCATTTTCGAAATGGCCGGATTACTCGCGTCGATGCGTATGTACAGCCGCCCCTGAATCAGAATCGACTCCCAAGTCACGTCCGAATCGCGTGTAATCTGCAGCTTAAAGGTGATCATGGCCGACCGCTTGCGGCTCGTCCGCAGAACGTGATCGACGTCCACCACAACGTCCGTAATCGAGCGTCCGTCGCTGTCACCGCAGCCATTCTTCTCAGAGAGCAAGACTAATCCCCTTTCGCTGTCGCACTCCTCCCCGATCACGTATGCGACATGGGGTGCCTCAGGAGCACCACAGAGGCCCTAGAGCGGGCAAAGTGATAAAGTAATGGGGCACCTGTTGTTCGGCCAACTCGGCGACCAACGCATCCGGCACGTCTTTGCAGAAGTCGACGTCGCTTTCGAAACTCTGCGATATTAAAATCGAGTTACCGTCGGTGGTACTACCGCTACTACAGTAATTACGCGCACGACTCGACATTTTGCTCGTACACAATTATTACGATATATTGCTAAACAATGAATGTTTGTAGATTTCTAAACGAAAACCACTCATCAAACTCGGACACAACGGCGAGCAAGCGGAGCTACAAAAGCTTCGGCAAGGCAATCGGTCGCACCAAATACGCCACAAAAGCGAAAACTTTTGGCCACACTGGCGAGAAAATGAAGACCAACTATGAAACGAAGTAGGAAAAAATTGCACGATTAGTTTATCACAAAAAGGAGAGTACGATACCAACGTCCAACAGAGAAACAGAAACGAGAAATGTTGCGTTCAGCAATCGGCAGCTACGACGTTCACCCAATTCACTACACGTATTAACGTAATTATAAGATTGTACCGTTAACTGTACGGCGCAGCAGAAGCAGATCCAAGTCCAATTTCAAAGAAAAACAATCGAAATGTTTGGCTAGCGTAATTTACTTTACGTAAATACCTTCGGTCGAATTCTAGGCTCTTCTATTGGCTGATGCGATGTGTGCGCGTAGTTATCTTGTTGTTCATAAATCGCAAGCTGATTGATTATTTGACTGACAACGAACGACGACGAGTCGACGGTCATGAAAAAAACAAACGTAGCGAAAAACACTTTCCAATTACAATCTTTGACCTTCGTAAAATTTATTTTTCGTTCACTCGGACGCTCCGTTCAGACCATTCTCTTCTCTTCCCTTCACCGTAGCAGCTGAAGCCGAAAGCTACGAACTTGAAACATTCGAAATCACGAAAGTTCTGTTCGGGTGCTCGCAGTTTTCGACACAACTGTTGCGAAATGCGAATTACGATCAAACTGCAAGGTACACCAGTCACCATGTAATCATGAAGTTAAATTATTTCATTAAAAGTTGTAAGACAAACTGGGAGTAATCGAAAGTAATGAGGAGTAATAAGTAAACTTTCAAAAATAGTATCTCGGATTCCTTACAAACAACGCGCAAATGTGTACATATTTTGCGAGAGTTCGAACCGGCTGATGCAGTTTTAAGGACGGAAAAAAAACGAAAACATTCTCACTTATTTTTACATAGCAGAGGCGTAACTTTGTTTTGAATAAAAAACGTTTTATTCGCGCAATATTCGGCAATCATATTTATATTTACATTTATTTATTTCATTTTTCAACTATGGCGTTGAACTGAGCCGTTTGAGGTAATATAAGTATTAAAAGAAAGACAAAATATTGCCAAAAATTTACAACGAGAACGAGAATTGCTTTTGAAGAGTGATGACGAGATATTCAAAATTTTACTTTTTATTGGAACTAGCCTGCCGATCGTATGGCTGAAAATGGAAAAAATATTGCGAAATGGGCAATTAAAGCCGATAAAAAAGGGGAAAACTATATGTTACTTCTTCGGTTCCATTTATTTGTAAGTTATTTATTTACTTAAAAAAACAATTATTACGCATACCTATACACGTACTAGCTAATTATTTACGGTGCGGTTACTCTCTTTCTTCAGTTAAAATTTCTATTCTGTTTGATTCTATTTGAAATTTTGAAGCGAATGAATGGTTCGTGGTGTCCGAGACGGCAACCGGCGCATGATTATCATATCTTCCATTATCCTTTTTTTCCGATTTGTCCATTCGCCTAAAGTGGAGAGAAAAAAATTTCTTCAAAAAATAGATAGAATTTGCGGGTCGCTAGCAAATCCAGAACGGTAATAAAAGCGAAGTAGGTTTCCCTGTTTGACATTACTCCCTCCCCCAACAACAATAAAAATGTACCTGGACCATTTTTGTTAGAGGTGAAACTTTGCACTTGAATAAACATATCCTAGGATGTAGGTATCACTCAACAAAATAATGATGAAAAATTTTATCAACCAACATTTTCCCAAAGAGTGGCTGAATCAAAAACTGCACATTAAATTTTAACTCGGCGTCTCAAAAGACGAATCCAACGATGTATCCCTATATTTTTAAACCAAAAATGATCCTAACCCCTTTTTGGGAGCACAAGTGACACAATGAGCGATTAAATCCTAAAATGAACCATTAATTTGAACTCTGCACTTCCAAAAAACGTATCCGTCCATGTGTAACGTTCAATAATTTATGAAAGGTTTTTTTAAGCTCCTTTTTGAGATCACAGGGGAAGGCCGATGAGTGGTTATGTCTAATAATAGGCCGTTTGCTAAATTCGATTCAGTGCCTTCAGAAACATGTTCATCGATATATCACTCAATAATTTAGAAAAAGTTTGTCCTAACCCCCTTTTTGGGTTAGCAAAAGCCCAACGAATGATTAAATCCAAAAATTGACGTTAAATTATAGAACTCGGTACCTCAAAAAACATTATGGTTGATTCATCACTCAATTTAAAAAAAAAAAATTCTCGCTAACGGCCCCTGCTTATCAAAGTAGGGAATCGGAACTGAAAAAATCAGAATTTCCAAACAATGATTAAACCCTCTTTCGCGAATTCAAATTCCAGACGAGGAACGAAAATTTTTCTGCAAATCGAATTTAAAAATTCCAACGCAGCTGCTGCTGCTCTATTGGAAAAAGTAGATATTGATTGTACATATTAAATTTTGTAGCTGTTGGCCTAAAATTATACAGTTTAAAATCATTACCTGTTTTAAAATGAAACGAACATGGGCTTTATGGAAGTATTTATTGTCCGGCCGATCCGTTCTAAAATTGGCTACATGTTACAATAGGTTATACCTACATTAAATAATTATTGTACCAAATTTCGTAGCTATTTGTCCAAAATTCATGATTTTATGCTTAAAATAATAACAAAAATAATGATAGGTACCGGTACCATCTACCGATCCGTACCAACTTCAACAGGTCAAATTCTTGGCTTAGTACTAACTTTTGTGCCAAATTTTACACTGTCCAACAAAAATTACAGTTACTCAGGCTTGGTATACTGTCAACTTGGTGTCCGCACATAAAAAAACAAAAATTGATTTAATTATTAAAAATTTGTTTCCACAACATGTAGGGGAGCCTAGGTTAAGGTGGAGTTGGGAACCACTGTATTGTGTGTAAGTTATTTATTCTCCTATCGCAACTTGCAAGACTGCCCGGTCTGAGTCTACTCGTTAGATGCATATTCTTTTTCATACTTTTGATTCAGTTATATTTTGTGCGTCTTCAAACATTATACTCGACTTGCCTATCTCGGTTTTTTTATTTCTGCCTGTTGAAGGCTAAAAAGTGGCGACCTTGAAGGTAAAATAATTACATATATTAGTTCGGTTATGAAGTGAAAGTGACCAACCATGACAGATACTTCCACCAATCAACTTTCTATGAGTGGAGCAGCCCCTGGCCCCAGCGGCCAGAGATTTGAACTGCCCGCCTATATGCCTGGCAACCCTGATCTCTGGTTTCTGACGTGCGAGATCATTTTTGACAACTATGACATGAGTACTGAGAAAAAATGATTTTCCGTTATTCTCCAATGACTCGGCATTGAACAAATTAGCACACTTGAGAGCATAATTTGCCAAAATTCTGACAATCCATATACGCAAGCAAAAGCTCACCTTATAGCTGCAGATGGAAAATCAGAGGAGGAGAAACTGAATCAACTTCTCAGAGGGGCCGACATACCGGCAGGTACCAAACCGTGCATTTTATTACAGCAACTTTGCGTGCTTGTTGGTGCTGACACAGACGCAAATTGTCTCGTCCGCCCAATATGGCTACAGAAGCTCCCAATCCAAACGCAAAAGGTGGTCTTTTGGCGAACCAATGTGACCCACTGTATACAGTGTGTAAAACAGCTGATCAAATTCATGAACTCTCTGAACAAAATGGTATTCATGTGCATGCTGTCGATGTACCCGGCACCGCTGCCACTGGTGGGGGCTGCCTTTCCACAGTGCTCCAACTTCTCACATCTGAAATCTCGGCACTCCGCGCTGATAGGCGGGAGTATCAAGAGCAGAAACCGTAAGAGACCAGCCACGGACGTAGCCAAGATCGTAGCTACCCACGATACTTGGCCAGCCCGCAATCCAGATCCCAAACACCAGCACACGAGCAAGAACCAGAGATAATCAATGGTCAATGCTGGTATCACCACACTTTTGGGGATTGTGCCCGCAAGTGTGCAATGGGATGTAACCGAGCAGTCAAGGGAAACAAAAAATGAAGATAGTATGTGCGGCCATCCGACCTTCTGAATCATTCCGTGCACCACGCCTCTTTGTAACCATCAACAACATCGACCTTCCGTTTATCGTCGACACTGGATCTGACATTTCTGCACTACCTCCACGCTTCGCTGAAGGACAATTCACACCGACCAACTATGAACTTTTTGCAGTAAACGGGATCCCTATTAAAACGTATGGTACCAAAGAACTTTCAATCAACATTGGGCTGCCCAAAAGCTACACTTGGAATTTTGTTGTCACCGATGTCAAATAACCAATTATAGGAGCTGATTTCCTCACCCATTACAATTTGCTACCAGATCTAACGAATCAACGCTTACTCGACACTACCACACTCTGCAGCACTCGATGCACTATCCACTCAACAACACAAGGATCTGTATCTTCGATTTGTAAGTCCTCGAATTATGATAATTGTCTTTTAGGCTTACTCGAAAGTCACCGCAATATTGCAAAACCCCCCCAATATCATACAAAAGTCCAACAAGACGTTATATGTTTTATCGAGACTAACAGCTCGCCTAGTTATGAAAAAGTGCGACAACTTCACTTGGAAGTTGAATTAGAAGTAAAAGCTGAATATCGCAAGCTTTCTGAAGTAGCATTAGTTAGAGTCTCTCATTCACAATGGGCTGCGGGCCTAATTATAAAAAGAGAAAAAGGCAAATTGCGTCTTGTAGATGACTATTGAAAACATAATTCGCAAACTGTACCCAATTGTTACCCAATACCCGTTATTTATGGCGCGATAGGTTTTTTAAAAAATAAAACGATTTTCACTAAACTTGACCTCGTCCACGCTTTTCATAATATACTTGTACTTGACTCACATATTGAAAAAACAGCGGTTATCTCGCCTGTAGGGCTGTATGAATACACAAGAATGCTTTTTGGCCTGTGCAATGCTCCGTCTACCTTTCAAAAATTTATGAACACCATTATTTCCAACCTGCTTTTTGCTCCATTTATATTGATCACATTTTAATATTATCTACTAACATAGATGAACATTACATGCAATTAAATCTTATATTACAACGCCTCACAAAAAATGGGCTGTCTATTAATCTTGATAAATGTAGTTTCTGCGTCTCTGATTTAGAATTTTTAGGCTACAATATCACACCAAACGGATTTCAACCAACGGTAAAAAGAATCGCATTCATGAAAGAGATGAAACCACCCACTACCATCTTAGCTTTGCGCAGTATCTTAGGCCTTCTCAACTTTTATCGCCAGTTCACACAAAACACAGCCCACTTTCTAGCACCTCTACAAAACTTACTCAAAGGCCATCCCAAGAAAAATGACAGAACCAGAATCAAGTGGACAAAAGATCTCCGAGAATGCTTTGAAACTGCTCAAAAAGGGTTCATTGACTTTGCACTTCTATATTATCAACGACATGGCACCAAACTAATACTCACCTGCGACGCATCAAAAATAGCTGTGGAAGCAGTCCTGGAGCAGCTGAGTGAGAAGGGCGAGCGAGAACCTCTCCAATTCTACTCTAGGACACTCGAGGAAAGACAGACTAACTGGCCAGCATATGATCTTGAACTTTTTGCGGTTTATTCAACTGTGGAACATTTTGAGCTGATGGTGGTTGGATGCGACTTAACCATCGTCACGGATCATCGACCACTCACTTTTCTTTTCACAAATAAAAGAAAAAGCAAAATTGAGAGCCATTCCCAATTTGCTGAATATATAGCTCAATTTTCAACAAACATCGTGCATGTAGCTGGACAGCGAATATTGTCTCCGATACACTGAGCAGGCCAGAAGAAAGTGACCACCCAGAAGTGAGCCAAATTGACACAAAAATCACATCTCACCAGATAGCACGAGAACAAATGGAAGATGCACAAATCAAAGAATGGAAGAAAAAAGGGTATTGAGAGCAAATTTTCAAATCCATCAAGCCCGACAAAACACTTTCAATTTTCTATTCAAAATTCAAAGGCGAAGATAAACCAGTCATACCGAAAAAACTGCGGTACCCAATTAACTAACAGGTGCACGATGTTGGACATTATGGACTCAAAGCAACCCTCAGACTAATACGTTCCAAGTATCACTGGCCACAGATGACAGCAGAAATCAGGAAATAGCATAAAGCATGCCAAAAATGCCAGGGAGTCATAACGCAGCGCCACACCATTCCAGAACCAGGCCAGTTTCCACTGTGTAGAAAATTTGAACATATCCACGTCGACCTTGTCGGACCCCTTCAACCTTCAAATGGATATACCTACTTGTGCACTTTCATTGATCGAACATCGAGGTGGATCGAAGCAGTGCCACTGAAAACCATAACCACTGAGAAAGTTGCAACTGCCTTCTACACACACTGGATAGCTAGATATGGTACATCACTTAGAATAACATCAGACAGGGGACCCCAATTTTTATCCGACCTTTTTATGGAACTTGCAAAACTACTTGGAGCTCAACATATATAGACCACAGCATACCACCCACAAGCAAATGGGCTAGTCGAAAGGTTCCACGGTCGCCTAAAGGAGCTACTGACATGCTGGGCGCAAAACTGGTACCCATATCTACCGTCCATACTTTTAGGCCTAAGATCCGCACCCAGAGATGACACTGGAGTTTTGTGTGCTGAAATGGTGTTTGGACAAGGCCTATGATTGCCAGGCAAGATGTACCAATCAGCGGAGACAGTGACAGACGCGACACAGTTTGTGAAACAGCTGCGAGAAATACTACGAGAGATAAAACCAGTATCGTTCCAAAATTGGTGAAAAAACAAAATATTCATACATCAAGACCTTGAGTCGTGTAAAAGAGTCTACATCAGAGTAGATAAAGTGCGCACATTGTTAGAAGCGCTGTGTCAAGGACCTTATACAGTTTTAGCGTGGCATAAACACTATTACAAACTTGACATAGATAGGAAATGAGATGCAATCTCCATAGGCAGACTTAAACCAGTGTATGTATTGAATGACAAAGAAGAGGAGGTGATGGAGATCATTAGGTTGGAGCCACCTAAATCCATACTAAAGGTAAAAGGTAATAACTCTCAATTGGTAAAAGAAGGTCAAACAAATACTAACACTCAAATTAATGCTAACCCTATTTATATTAATGACGATATACCTAATTTTCTTTTCCCAACTTCCAGTAAAACAGTCACAATAAACCTGGCTCCTATCCTTAATATCGTACCTCAAAATAATGCAACTTATCAACCCCCTCCTAACCTTGGTAATAGTAATATAATGCCGACTAATAGCACCCAAAATCAAATACGCGCCTCTAGCAGGATGAGAAAACCAAATCCAAAGTTAAATAACTTTATATTAGCTCTGTTTGATAGGACTACACCAACTTACATCAACCTACACCAGGAGGGTGATTCCACAAATGTAGGAATGTTATGTGACTTTACATCAAGTTTTACTTGAATATTTGTGTAATATCCCTACTGGTGTAAGTTGGTGTAAGTTAGTGTAATCCTATCAAACAGAGCTATTGTAAAAAAAAGTAATATTATTCGTGTATTTTATGTACTTACATTGACTGATTTTCGAATCTCAGTAACTTTTATTACTCTCATGTACAGATATTACCTATTGATGTTGTGAATTACTTTATATATGTTTATGTATCATTTATGTCTTACCCTAAACTTAAATTTAAATCATTACGCTCCGCTCTAAAGGGGGGGATATTTGTAGTGGAGCCTAGGTTAAGGTGGAGTTGGGAACCACTGTATTGTACGTAAGTTATCTATTTTCCTATCGCAACTTACAAGACTACCCAGTCCGAGTCTACTCGTTAGATGCATATTCTTTTTCTTACTTTTGATTCAGTTATATTTTGTGCGTCTTCAAACATTATACTCGTCGACTTGCCTATCTCATTTTTTTTATTTCTGCCTGTTGAAGGCTACAAACACTTCATGTTGCTTACTTGGTAACAGCTTGTTTAAAAGATGTTTAAAAGAACTCAGGTAGACTGATTATTTTCAAAGACTATTGCTTTACTTGGGAACTGAAAGTTTTTTGACTTAAATGACTGCAATACAGAATATGATGAGATAAAACAGTAATTGCAATAAATTCTGCTTCTGTTGTAGATTTGGCAATAATTTGCTATCCTCTGCTGACCCATGCGGTTGTATTGCCAAACTGACATATCCCATAACCTGTAGTAGACTTACATGATTTATCAGCAGCATAATCTGCATCCACATACACATGTATCTCATTTTCTTGGTCTTGGTTTGAGTAGAATAGGCCTAATTTTGATGTATGTTTCAAATAGTGAAATTTATGACTTTATAACTCACTTGGTTTTTCTTGGAATCTACTAAATAGCTGACTACAAACAAAATGTCAGGTCATGTGCTATTTGCTAAATATAGTATTAAACCAATAGCCATCCTACATGAATTATGAGGAGGTAAAGGTGTTGGTTTTACCTTGTGGAAACTACCAAAAGTATTTATTTGCATTGATCTTCCTCCAGAGTGTTCTAAATTAAATTCTTGGAGTAAACTTTGAATATAATCTTCTTGGTGTAAGCTTAAAGTACCTGTAATCGGATCATTATCTATTAGAGATGTGCGTTTTAGTTCATTTGGGGGATTTAGTTCAACAGGTCTCGGTCTTTTGAATGAACTAGTTCAGTGAACTAGTTCAAAATGAATGAAATGAGCTGCATGAATCAAACCTTTGAGTATGTATTATTTCATATGGAGAGCAATTCGTATACATTTTCTATACGTAGTTACTTTCAGACATAGAAAGCGCTTTCATTCCCCAAAAACGCTTACTATTTTGTTTTGTTTTTTGTTGATTGATAAGAAATTCCACTCATCCAGTGATTAACAACAATGCTGTGACGTATAAGAGTGAACTAGCTTGTAGGTCTATATAATATAACTTTGATTTGATAATATCTTTTAGTTCAAAATGAACTAGTTCATCCTCATCTTTCGGTCTCGTTCATTTAGGTCTTTCAAAAGATTAGTTCAAATGAATTAGTTCTCGGTCAACCGACACATCTCTATTATCTATTTGAAATCCTACATAGCATTTAGGCGCACCTAAAATATGTAGCTACTTCAAAATTTTCTTGGAGTTATTTAATCGTGGTTAAAATTTGGTTCTCATCTGACCCCATAACAAGAATATCATCTACATAGGCAGGAAACAAAAACAAAATTTTTTCCTGACTTTTTTATAAACAAACATCCCCTCAATAATAGTGTAAAATCATATTTCTTGGTTATCTGGGTAAATTTCTTAGACCAATATTTTTGCACTATATTAAGACCATACACTGCCTTGTTGAGTCTTAACACATATTTACTTCCATCAATATCAATGCCAGCAGGACCAGATGCAAATTTTAATCTTTATTTCAGTGTTTAAAAATGCAATCTTGATATCATGTGGTGTGATCAATAGACTTAACTTTTTAGCAAATGAGAAAAACCAGCAAATTGTTGTAACTGTTGCTGTGGGTGAATAAGTATCCTCAGTAGTATACTTTTCCTTATCAACAGACCCTAGAATAACAATCCTCGTCTTGAGAGAACTTTCTGGTTTGATTGTAAAAATCCACTTGGACGGAAGTACTTGGTGATTTTTCACGTAAGCCTTAGGAACAACATCCCAAACTTTTTGTAAACTCATCGACTTAATTTCTTGGTAATAGCTATATTTCACTCTTGCCAATCAGGGGACTTAAAGCATTCCTTATACAATTTTGGAGCATTTGGAGAAGAAATTTCTAACTCATCCAGTTTATTATACGGATCATGAATTTGTAAAGCACTTATTTTGCTCTGATTTTATTGGTTGTGGGATGAATCCCATTTGTAATTAATCTCAATAATCTCCTCTTGAGTAGACTCTTGAGAAGCTCGGTCTTGGTTAAAGTTAACTTGGTTGGAAGAAATATTTTCATTACTAGGACTAGGTACTTGGTTTACTTAGTTAACTTGATTTGGTATGAAATTTTCATTTTGAACAATGGAAAATTTTGTACCATCTCATCTTGTTTCTCATCAGACTCATCATTCAAATTATCAACTGAAAAATTTAGATTTTAATTATCTAAGTCTTTGTTTGTTACTTATATTTTTGAATGTTTTTGACTTATCAAACTTCACATTGTATGACATAAGTTTTCTTGGTTTCAGGATTGTAAACTACATAACCTGTTTTCGCATAGCCTACTAAATATTGTTTCTTAATTACAGTATCAAATTTTTGGCCTCCATCTCTTTGTTGACCTTGGTTGGTATTATACAATAAATTTCATTTTTACACGAATCTTTGAATAAATTTTGGTATACTTGGTATTCTTTGTTTACTTGGTTTATTTGGTTTACTTCCATCGTTGACCTGCAAATAATACCTCATTAGAATTAAATTGCACTTTGATATCATTATCTAAACAGATTTGTTTTACACTAATGATGTTTTGTTCGATTTGTGGTACGATATATACCATTTTCAAAAAGAAATTAAAATTCTTATTTATCAGATAATGGCTAACAGACATTATACTTTGCCCTTCACCCATCCCATAAAGAAAGTGATCTTTCCCTGCTTCACCTAGTTTTAGTGGATCATCAATTAATGCCCTATAATTAATGACTGATTTGATACTTGATACAGCATTATGCGTAGCTCCACTATCTAGCATGTAGCATTTCTCATTGGTTGGGTGTATATAGTCATATAACGTAATTAAATCTTGGTTAACTTGGTCAACTTGGTCAACTTGGTGTAACATATTAATTAACAACTTACTTGATAAACTTTTTTGTTCTGGGGATAGCGACAGACATTTCTTGGAGATATGGCCCAGGTTTTTGCATTGATAGCAGTACTTTTGTCTACCATTTGGGCAACTTGATGCAAGATGTCCATCAATGCCACAACTTGCATAATGATGTTTCTGCACCTGGTTCTGAGAAACCGTTATTGGTGTAGATACAGGTGCAAATTGTCTTGGTGCTTGGTTTCTTGGAGCACTTGGTAAACTTGGTGCAGGTATCACTATATTAGAAATTACTGGAGCCTGTGATCTCATACTTAGGTTCGGATTTCTTTGTTGAAATACTTGGTGTTGCACTGACACAGGTGCTTGTTGTCTTGGTGTTTGCCACTGACTTTGGTTTGTATTTTGACTCGCAGTTTGGTTACTTGGTTATATACTCGTACTTGGTTTTGTTGGTTGCTGAGGCATTGTTGACTCTTTCCTCTCGACATAATCTAGAAGAGCAGCTCGCAACATTTTCTCATTAATTTTGTCTCCCAGTCTCCCATACAAGGTGTCAATTGTTGACTCGAATACCAGATTCCGCTATTAAATTAACTTCAAGAGCTAACTCATCTGTCACCCATATTGATCAAACTGCGAGTAGAAGAGTACTAGATCTTGGTTTCTTAGTACTAAAAGTTATCAAGTTTATTCATTACTTTGATCAAATCATAAATTGATTTGCCTCCATATTTCTTTGTGAGATCTTGGTACACACTGAACGCTGTCTCATGATGCATAGTGAGCATCTTGATCAGATGTGTAAGTGAACTTCGAAAAAGATTCTGCACCTGTGCATCTATCACTCAACTAATATTCTCAACAATTCCTAGCTGGTGCGCTCTTCTTGAGGTAATCCAGTCGGTTACACCACCCGCTGCAAGATCATTTCGAATGATCTTGTCCCAAATCTTGAAATTTAATTTCCCTTTTAATTTCTCATTCACATCATATGTGCAAATAAGAACTATAGGTACCATTTAGTATTGCCCAATGGCAGGATAACATTGGCATGGGAAATTATTTACTTACATGATTAATTATAGCTTGGTTACTCATTACTTAGTTACTTGGTGTACTTGGTAAGCCAGGTGGTGATGTAACTTGGTTTTCTTGTACTAGACCTATATTTGTGACTGGAATGAAGCTTGCAAGAGATGACTGTAGATTTTGAGGAAAATAATTTTATCTTGGTTGGTTTACTACAGATGGTATTAAATAATTTCTCATGTCACTTGAAGTCTTGATAATATTCGCATAACTCAGTTTCACACTTGAATAACTTGGTTGGAGGTATGACATAACTGTAGCTGTTGTACTTGCTGAACTTTGTTGTAGATTTTGCATATCCATAGTTGGATAATGTGGGTATGTTAATTGACTTGGTTTAAAGAGGATGTAGTCAAAAAGTGGCATATAAGTTTGCTGTTTTGTAACTACATTTGTATCACTCGTCTGTGGCACACTGCTTGATATTGACAACACATTCACATTCTAAGATAGCAAATTCTCGTTGGTTTGACTTGGTATTATATTCTTATTACTTAGAAATAATGGCTGATTTGCAACAGAATTATTTTGTACTCCATTGCAAAGTGTCAACAAACTCATTTTTCTTGGATTTACTTCGTGTTATTCTTGGTTATTACTCATTTTGGTTGCTTTGTTTTCGATTTGTATTACTACCAAATTTATATCACCAAATGGAATTTTGTCCATTCATATATTTTTGGTAAGATTATGTTGAGAAATAATTTTCTTGCTGTACTTAGTAATATCTAACACATTTTGAATGTTTCAGTGTTTAACTAATCAGTTATTTGTGTTTATGGATGAAGTTGAATACTCACTGTGGACTAGTGTTGTCAAAAATATCGATACATATCGATATTTTTCTAGGAATATCGATACGTATCGATATTTTTCTAGGAATATCGATATTTTGCCTATTGATATTTTTTCCAAAAATATCGATATTTTCAAATGCCAATTTTTAATTTTTTTTCCTGTGGTTGTGGTTGTGGTATTGACAAAATTACGAGTAAATGAGTGATAACTGAAACCGATGACAGATGATATTTATGATTTTTATAAATTATGAAATTATGAATTAAGAATAACTTGACCTTGACTCCAGTCCAAAATGAGGAGATTTCTCAAACATAATTCACATACATCTGTATCTACTACAACTACATCAACAATGTCAAGTAAATACCCTGACTTACTTTGCTTCTATTATTCTTTTCCTCAAATTTAGAAAATTCAAATTTATATTTTATTTTCATAGTTTTAAATGACAATAAATCAGATGAGCCATCTGCAAAAATTTTTTATCAAATTTTATAAAATATCAATATCGTATCGATATTTGACAACACTACTGTGGACCTTGATTTTCATGATAAGTGTTTTTAATCCTCGAAATTTGAAGAAGTATGCATACTGCTAGTTGTTTCAGGATATCCCTGTATTAGTAAGAATATTTTAATTTTGTTATGACAGTAGGTATGTGTATATCTATGTAATTTTCTTACAAATCCCTACATCTCGTGATTACAGTTCAACTGTACAATGTGTTTGATCTAAAATGTTTAAATTTTTGGTACTTAAATTATGCTAAAATGGAGAACTTTACAATATTTATAGGTAGTACAAATAATAGGGTTCATTTTTTGTTAAACAATGGAGCATGAATGAATAATTAAATAAATAATAAAAACGATACATACAAATAACAAATATTGTAGGAGAATTCAAACGATAAACAAAAAAATTGAAAAAACTGAAAAGTGAAAAACTGAAACATTCAAAATAAATGACAGCAAAATGTAATGTCGCGATTGTCTCGTTAATAAGGTGACAAAGTACTGATAACATTGATAAGAGTTATCAATAAATGTAGAATATTGAATTCTACATGTACAATAGCTTTGTTTGATAGGATTACACTAACTTACACAAGCCTACACCAGTAGGGATATTCCACAAATATTCAAATAAAACTTGGCGTAAAGTCATATAACATTCTGAAATTTGTGGAATCGCCATCCTGGTGTAGGTTGGTGTAAGTTGGTATAGTCCTATCAAACAGATCTAATATCATCCCTGGTGTAGAAGACCGTCTCTGACATAGAAATTAAGTTCCTATCAAGAAAACCTGGTTGAAACTTGAAAGTATCTTTGATACAGTGTTGCCAGATTAGTGGATTATTAGACAGATTTTTCAAAATGGGTGGATTTTTGGTAGTTTTAGCGAGTTTTTGTTGTTTTTGAACCATTAAATTGTCTAAAAATAAGGATGACAAAAACCTACAGTTATTTAATGGTTCCAATTTGGTATGAAAATGAATAAAAACCTTTATATTTCTCAATTCACTCTAACTTGGTTAACATACTCGAATACTGTATCTCACTTATTTAATCAAAATAATGAATCAAATAAAATGTTTATATGCACTTATTAATTTATTTAATGTTTCTTTATATCAGACATATTGTTCATTGTACAAAGTTCAAGACAGACCAGAGAAAACGCAAAACTCAATAATTCATGGTGTGCAATATGTCACAGATAAAAAGACTCAGAAACTTGGTGAAATATCTCGACTGTAGAATCATAGATAGCGCTGGTAACAGTGATATCTAACACCCCCTTTCAGGCGTGCATATTGAACATATGTATTCTTGTAATTTTGATTCTTGGTATCTTATAACTTGTATTATAAACTCGTAGATGACAGCTGTCAGACAGTGGATAAATCTCACTGAATGAAAGAATCATTATCTGGGTTTTTCCAGTCTTTCACAAACAACACATTAATTTTACATGATTTGAAACCTTTAATTAAGAGGGCAAATGTAAAACTTAATGTGTGTGGTCGACTTGATAAACTTAGTGACTGAAATATAAACGTATAAAAATATGAAAGTAAAAAAAAATGAGCAAATTTAATTAATAACAAGATAAATGCTCTGTCGACCACTAAAAACAAAAACAAAACGAAACAAACTTATAATTAATCAGGTAACGAAAGTTATAAACCTGGAAAACAAACAAATTATTAATACATAAGTCACAATAAGTTTCAAAATCACATTCGCATCACATTTAATATCTTCAAAGTATCTTGGTTATAGGAACTCTTGGTATTTGTACAAATCTAGGTTATAAGTGAATAATTTGTAAACTCGAATTCTTGGTTTCTTAAGTTACAGGCAGAAAAATAAACATCTTAGAATTAGATAACATGTAAATATCAAGTTTACTAATATTCCGACTAGAAATATATCGCAAATGGTTAACTTGGGGGTTGTCATTTTGCATGAGTATTTATTATACTGTGAGCCTTGGGGATCGATCTTATTTATTTTTGTGCTCATTAGAATAGGTGACATGATAGAGACATTACTAATCAAGCCTATAAAAGAACATTTCTTACTTGGTAGATTTTTATTTGAACTTGGTATTGATGGTTTGCTAATTATTTAAAATTTCCTATTATGAGTAATATAAATTTCAAACTCATTTTCATTTTGAAGAACGAAAACTTAGCAACTTGGTGTAAGATAGTGGGGGTTCACCTCTAAAACCCACAGGCGAATGAACGAGGTATTGCGTGTTCTTTATGTTACCATTTTGGTAAAGCAGCCAACCTTTTATAAGACCCTAAACCAGCGACTAACGAAAGGCATCGCCAGTGTATATGTTAGGCTGAACACGCATGTCATCCATGAGTATTAAAGGATAGGCGCGTGTTGCATATTTAGCCTAGCGTTTCAACCGCAACACGTGCATTTTTGTACACTTGTTGGCGCTAGGCTGTGTTCGTAGTATGTAGGCTAAACAGAGAACAAATTTCGTTGTTTGTCTGTTTTAGCCTATGTGCTTACAAACGCGTATTTTATTTATTGTCCGTAGACATAATTGCACTGACTTGGTGATGGACCAAGTCTGCGATCTGTCAACTGGGGCTGAGCCCCAAAAGAAGGGAGGACACGGTCCCCACAGATAGTTTACTTGGTTTTGCTAGGTTTTTGATCTTTTTAATTAAATGGTTTTGGAAATATATTATTACTCACTCTTGGTAACTATCAACTTGGTACTTATGCAAATTAAAATAACTATTTAGTTATTTAAAATTTGTTCTCGTAATATTTTGTGTTGTTGGCTTGGTAAAGGCTTAGTTAGAATATTGGCTAACTGATTTTCAGTCGATATAGCAACAATTTTGAGTATACCATCTCGAACTAGTTCCTTGACTTTTAAATATTGCAAATCAATATGTTTGAGTTTGCCATGGTTTGAAAATAAATTGAGGAGTGTTCTAGTTGATTGGTTATCCTCAAACAATGTTGCTTGACTTGGAAACTGAGGAGAGGTTTCTTCAGTTAATCGACAACAATATATTATGTGTGGGGATGCAGCAGCTACTGCTATAAATTCAGCTTCAGTAGTTGATTCAGCAATAATTTGTTGTCTTCGACTTCCCCATGTAATTGTGTTACCAAATTATTTTATCACATAACCTGTAGTTGACTTACACGATTTGTCAGCAGTATAATCTGCATTAACATACGCCTTAATCTCATTATCTTGGTCTTGGTTTGAGTATGTTAGTCCCAATTTTGGTGTAAGTTTTAAATAACAAAAAACATGACTAACTAATACTCTTTTTAATTCACATGGTTTCTCTTGGAATCAAGCTAAGTAGCTAACTGCAAAATAGTGATGGGTAGTTCGTTCACGAGTTAGTTCTTTTAAACTAATCCTAGAAGCGAACTAATCGATCATTTAGTTCACTTCTAAATGAACTAGTTCATTAGTTCTTTTTTTTTTGATAGTTCTTAGTTCTTATCAGTCTGCTATACTCGATCCATTGATGGAACTGAAACTGAAGTAAATAGCCTAGCAGTCGATGAGTGAGTCAAACAATTAACAAATAGATCTAGCATGAATTTATGAATACGAGTCGATCATAATATATAATAAATTAGTTGATTTAAATGATATGAGCCAATAATGAATCAGCTGATTGAAGTCTGAAGTGATCGAGTTGAAAAATTTACTGAACTACTGAACTAATTGAACTAGTTCAGTGAACTAGTTCACTTTGGTGAAGCAGACTCAATGAACTAAATCTGAAAAATGAACTAAAATTCCCATCTCTACTGCAAAAGAAATGTCAGGTTGCATACTGTTAGCTAGATATAATAAAGAGCCAATAGCCATACTATACAAATTATGATGAGGTAGAGGTGTTTGTTCAACCTTGGGGAAATTACCAAAAGTATTCATCGGTAATATTCTTCTACCAGGGTGTTCAAGATTAAATTCTTGTATTAAATTTTGAATATAATCTTCTTGGTGTAATCCTAAAGTACCTGTTAGAGGATCAGTTTCAATTTGAAAACCTACATAACGTTTGGGTGTACCTAAAATGTGTACTTCAAAATTTTCTTGGAGTTGACTTATTGTTTGTTTGACTTGGTTCTCATTCAAGCCCATAACTGGAATGTCATCTACATATGCAAAGAACAAAACAAAATCCTTCCCTGAATGTTTTAAGAACAAACATCCCTGTCTTAGTAATGGTTGAAAACCATATATCATGGTTAATTTGGTGAATTTTTCATACCGACATCTTGGTGCTATGCTTAAACCATACACAGCTTTGTTTAATTTTAAAACATATTTATTCCCGTCGATGTCAGTACCTTGGGAAACAGACGCAAATTTAAGTTTATCTATTTCACTATTAAAAAAGGCAAGTTTTTATGTCTAATTGAGTAATAGGTAAATTTAATTTTTTGGCAATTGAAAAGAATCAGTGAATTATTGTAGCTGTGGCTGTTGGAGAATAAGTATCTTCAATGTCATACTTCTCCTTATCTACAGACCCTGCAATAACAATTCTTGCCTTAAAAGACCCATCTAGTTTAATCGTAAATATCAATTTCCATGGAAGTACTTGGTGATTATGTGCTGAAGCCCTAGGAACAATTTCCTAAACTTTTTGGAAATTCATAGATTTAATTTCTTGGTCTATAGCTATCTTCCACTTGGGCCAATCAGAAGATTTAAGACATTCCTTAAATGATTTTGGAGCACTAGGAGAAGTTCATCCATTTTGTTATATGGATCAGGAATTTGTAGAATTTTAATTTTATCCTGATTTATTTGGTTATTTTGGGATAAATCCCAATTGTAATTAATTTTGATAATCTCTTCTTGAGTAGACTCTTGAGAAGTTTGGTCTTGGTTTAAATTAACTTGGTTGGAAGAAGCATTCTTATTACTTGGACTTGGTACTTGGTTTTGACTAGGTACAAAATTCTCATTTTGAATAACAGAACTTTGTACAGAGTCATCTTGGTTTAAACTTGGATCGCTACCTAAATGATTGTTGGAAAAATCTAGGTTTTGATTATCTAAATCTTATTGTTCATCGCTTATATTTTTATAGGTTTTTGACTTATCAAACTTAACATTACATGATGTATATGTTTTCTTGGTTTCAGTATCCTAAACTAGATAACCAGTTTTCAAATATCAGCTAAATATTGCTTTTTAATAACAACATAAAATTTACAACCTGCTACTTGGTTTTCTTGGAGAACATAGGCTAAACAGTCAAACACATGAATTGTTGATAAATCAAGCTTTTTACCATAAAAGAGCTCGAAAGGTGAGTATAATTTTAACGCACGATGAGGAGACCAATTATATAAATGGGTGGCAGCCTCAGCAGCAATTTTCCAAAATGAAGTTGGAAAACCACTTTCTTGGAGCAACAAACAGATTTTTACTTCTATCATGTGATTTGCACGTTCCGCAGTACCATTATGTTTGCTGGTGTACGAACCTGATGTTTTTCATTCAATTCCAAATTCTTCCAACAAAATACTATACCTTGGTTACGAAATTTATTGCCATTATCACACCTTCAAATTTTAAATTGCCCTTCCATCAAAAATTGAGCTTTCATTTTCTATAGATATTGTTTAAAGAACTTGGTTGTTTCGTATTTCTTTTTCAATACGAAAATATGCATATATCGAGTGAAATCATTAACTAATAGAAGTAAATACTTATTTTTCTTGGTGAAAGTTGGTGGTGAAATAAGCCCTATCAAATCAGCGTGGGTTATCTCACCCGGACAAGTAGCACGTTCTCGATCTTTATCAACTTGTTATCTTGGTCACATTGCACGCTTCACATTCTTGGAAAATATCAGGACAAATGATATCAGACATAACTTTTGAGACAGATCGCAGATGGTATAAGTTATTAGAGGAAATATGACCCATACGACGATGCCAAATTTTTTCCTCTAAAGCTAACTTAGCTCTTTGCTCATCTGAAATCATTTTCCTTACTTTTCGACCCATTTTCCTACCAGTTTTGGTTCGATAAGTTACTTAGTTTAACTTGGTTGCTTGGTTTAACTTTGTTTGTGTTAACCTTTGAAACTTGTAAGTTCTTATTTAAATCAGTAACTAAATTGACAATTGTATTTTTGAGATTCGAGCTTTGACTTTCTTGGTTCTTATTTTTATTCTCATTCGAACTACCAGGCTTTTGACTATTATGAATTTTACCATAATCAAAAGTTTCTCCTGCTCTCGCACGTTTTTGTATGTCGGAAGATAGATCACTATTTTTCGACTTATTACTTGGTGAAGAAGGGACATTACTTGGAGCATTCACAGTTCCAGGTAAAAATGTACATGGATAAGATTTAGATTTAGTATTTTTAGTAATTAAAATAGAATTACCTTTAAAAATACTCTTGGTGAACTCATTGATTTTTGGTATCTGTTTGTTGAGCCAATAGGGTACAAACGTATAATGATTCGAAGAAAACATAATATTAAATAATTCTCACTTATCTTAGTTGTCTAGGTTAACTTGGTTTATTGATGGTTTCTGCCTAGAGAAAATAACTTCAGCAGCGCAAAATAGTAATTGAATTTTATTATCCTTACATAACTGTTTTACACTTACCAAGTTTGTTTCTACTCCAGGTATTACATAAACCTTTTTCATCACAAAATTAAATTCTTGGTTAGTTTTGACCTGACATAAGCTAAAAATACACATGCCTTCACCTAGAGCATATAAGAAATGCTCTTTACCAGCTTGACCTAATCTTTTTGGCTCATCAAATGCACGATAATTCATTACTTCCTTATAACTAGATACTGCATGATTTGTTGCACCACTATCTAGTGTAAAAGGAGTTGAATTTATTCTCATATCTTGATTATTTTCATCACATACACTTATCAAATCTTGGTTATTAGAATCTTGATTAGTAAACATATTTAATACGTTTAATTTACTCGAAATACTATCGTTGGCAGGCTGTGGGGCATTACATTCTCTCAAGATGTGTGCCAGCATCTTGCAATGGTAGCAGTATCATTGTCCATTGTGAGGACATTCGTTAATTGTGTGACCATTTAGTCCACAACTACAACATCTTGGTTTGGTGTCTACTGCACAGGTTGACTACCTTGGGGAGCAGGTTGCTGAGCAGTAGGCCTTGGTGTTGCTTGTCTTGGTGTTGTGGATCTTGGTACTGGAGTTCTCGTAACTTGGTTTGTAGGTGTGGGTGGAGTAATTTGGTTTTGACTTGGTTTTCTTGATGGCTGTCCGGCATATGTGGTAGGTCTTAGTTGATAAGTCGCATTTGGAATGGTAGGTTTCAGAATGGACTTGGTTTGCTGAACTAGGTTTTTTGGGACAGCACTTGGTTTACTTGGTTTTGTTGTTGCCCATCTCTTATATTCTACGTAAAAATTCTTCGTTGAGTTTGTCACCCGCTCTCATGTATAAGGTGTCGATCAGACTCTCAAAAGTAGGATTTAACTTCTGGATTAATTTGATCATCCAGAAGTCCGCACTAAATTCTTGGCCAAGCTCCACCATTTGTCTTCTGAATACATCGAGTTTTGAATAAAATATAAGTAAATCTTGGCCATCTTGGTATTGCATGGCATCCAACTGGTTCATGGTACAAATTAAATTATGAACCGTTTGACCACCATACTTTTGCTCGAGATCTTGGTAAATCGCATACATAGTCTCATGGTGCATCTTGAGTGTTTTGATACCCATTGTCACCAATATTTGCAGCATGTTCTGGACTTGGGCATCGATCGCAAATCATATATTTTCTGGCAAGTCGATTTGGTTGACTGATCCAGTGCATGACACCATCGGCTGCCAGATCATTGTTTATCATACATCGCCAGGTTTTGAAGTTGTTCTTAACCTTCAGTTTTCATTCTGATCATACTGTTGTACTTATACAACTGGTACCATCTGATACTGACCCATTGCTGGGAAGCACTGAAGGGCAAACTTGGTGACAACTTCTCTGGCTTTTATTTCTTGGTCTTGGTTTAAGCCGGAGGTGGCGGTGCATATCCTGATGTCACATTTCTTGGTATATAGTGCATCGAAGTACTAGGTACAAAAACTTGGTTCGGTATGACTGATTCACATTAACTTAGTTATCTGGCAAACTCACATTTAATTGTTGAAAGTTTGCAGTCGGAGAATTTGAGCTTTGTCTTGACGATGCAATACTCGAATAACTTGGTTGACCAAACGACTGATACATAGTGGAACTCACAACACGACTTGGTAAAATATTACCATTATTTCTTGGTACACTTAATGTCGATTGAGCAGTGTTCGGATTAATACGCTCATAACCCGAACACATACTTAATGAAGTACTTGGTAATGGACAATACTGACTTGGTTGTAAATTCACATACACATTACTTTCTCGAGCAATCTCTGATCTTGGTGGTGTACTTGTGCTGATTGGTATTTGTTGGCTCGTAGTAACACTTGTACTTGGTATAATTTCCAATTGATTCAATTGTCGAATACCAGTTGGGAAAAGAGGCGAATTCAAGACAAAATTAACTGGTTGATTATCACATGTTGATAATTCATTCGCTCTAGTAGATGAAGAACTATCACTCACAACTTGATTTGTAACTTGGTTATCTTGGTTTTCTTGTTTGACTTAGTTATCTTGGTTATCTTGGTTATCTTGGTTTTCTTGGTTTAACATTTCAATATCTTTTTGTTCAGTAGGATTCACGTGAACTTGTACCGAACTGAGATCACCGAGATGTATTCACGGACTTGCATTCTCAGTACTTACTGGTACGATATCGCATTCACCAGTATTTTTATTTATTGTGATGCGAAACGTAATTTCTTCTTGGTTTTCTTGGTTCACCAATTTGGATAAATTCGAAAGCTCTTCTTTGAGAGTAGGATCTTTCAGAACCAACTCTTCTATAGTAAAAGGTGAATGAAACACAAATATCATTTCAGCAAGTGAGGGAGGCTCCATTGATGAAATTTGATGGATACTTGGCAAACAATTCACAGCTAACTGGTAAAAAAAGGAGGAGTCTCCGCTGCTAATTTTAGTGGTAGGTACTTCAGTAGGTATTCTCACAGCTAAAAAGAAATGCTAAATTAGCCGTCAGTCCTAATTTGGCACACTTTTTACAGCTAATTTAGCAGTGAGATGTTGCATAGCTGTGTATTAGCTGTAAAATGTGTGCCAATGTAGGAGTGACGGCTAATTTAGCATTGCTTTTTAGCTGTGAGAATTGGTACTAAAGTACTGCTAAAATTAGCAGTGGAGTTCCCAAATTTTTTAAAGAATTGTTTGCTGGGTAGTGTTGATGTATGATCAAGAACCTTTGACTATACAATCAAAGTCAAGGACGTATATATGTATAATTATGTATAATACATATTATGTACCATAATTATGTTCTATGTATGTGCCCATATAATTGCAGTATTCTGCATGATATTATAATATAATATTAATTATTAAGTATGTATCCTACCCATTGTGAATTGTTGTATGAAGAATTCATAAACGAGTAGGCAGTGCTGCCTGATGTCTGGATTTCTCCGGAGAAATCCGAAATTTTGATGCTTGAAAAAAACGTCCAGAAATTTGACGGATTTCTTCAAAATCCTAATTTTTTTTGTCCAATCCAGAATTTAAAAAAAATTGTTAGGCCTATTTTAAAACAAAAAACAAATATCTTATTTAATTCAAATTCTAAGAATACCTAATCACGCCTTTTACCCTCTGACACTGCATCTTCCTCTTTAGTAAAATCAGTATCAATATCAACAGGGGCGGCGATACAATTTTGACGCCTGTAAGCAAAATGAAAGAAAGTGCCCCCCTCCTCGGCTTAATTCTTCAAAGTATCTTTTTACTCAGAGGTTTCTCTTTTCTTCAAATTTTGGTGTAATTCCCCAACTTTCTGCTAGACAAACTGCTTCCCCTTTCACTTCATTAAAGGCATACCTTAGAGATTTTATCTTCTCATTAACATTTTCAAGGTAAATTTGTGCCTTGCTGATGTCTATTAATTAAGATTGTAGGTATTTACTCAGTGGTGTTATTGCATCAAAAACTTTTGAAAATGTGACCAGTAGGAACACAAAACTAAACTTTTCAATTTGTTTTTGCAACCCACTGCTGACTGAAACTTCTTCCTTCTTCTTGGATTTTAAAATTATTTCAGTCAGCAATTTCATCACATCAACATATTTTGTTCGAATGGCTTTCAAGGCATTGTCTCTAGAACTCCATCTAGTTGGGCATAATTTCTTAAGATTTTTGGATCCAAAGCTGACATTACCTTCTTCCAATGATTCCCACCTTTTACAACTGTTGTGAAAAAAGGTTACAGGTGTTGTACTGCATCTAAAAAGTTATCAATTTCAGGGAATGACTTGACAGCATCATTGACTACCAGATTCAATCGATGAGTGGCACAATGAATAAATTTTGCATATTTTGCTTGAGCAGAAATTAGCGCTTGTAAACAACCTAAAGTACCTGACATAACAGATGCGCCATCATATCCTTGTCCCCTACATTTTTTTATGTCTATTGAATGTTTTTCAAAGAAATCTGTGACTGTATCTTTCATATCTGATGCTGAATGATCATGCATGTCAATAAATTCAAGGAATGATTCCTCAGTCTTTAGGTCTTTTGGATTCCCTTCGCAATCTTTAATAATTTTCACGTATTGAATAACAACGCTCAATTGGTCTGTATTGCTAACATATGGAGTTGTATCAAGTATAATAGAATAAAACGGTGAGTTTTTAATATCTTCCAGTAATGATTTTTTGATGTGGTCCGAAATGATTGAAATTAGTTCATTTTGTATATCGTGATGGAGATACTTTGTTGTCCTCTCTGGCTTTGAAACAAGTTCCCTCAGTACCGGATTATATTTTGCAATCAGTTTGACTAACTCCAAAAAATTACCCCCTTTAATTTTCCCACATTTGAGTGACTCTTGGTGCCCCATGAATGCTAGATTTTGTTTAGCAAGAAAACTGATAAGATCTGTTAATCGATGTTGTACTTTTCTCCAATAACTTTCTTCAGCTTGCACTTGAGATTCTTAACCTTTATCCAAGGTGTGATTTTTCTTCCATGTATCATAAATGGCACATGACTCTAAATGTGTGGCTGCATGTTCGTGGCGTTGAATTTTTAAAGAAAGATTTTGCCAATCTGACATACCATCGGTCCACTTGGAAGTTTTCAATTTACCCCTATCAGTAAATAACCAGCATGGTTTACAATAGCAACGGTCCAACTTTGGAGAATAACATAACCCTTGCTGTAGCATAGATATGCCACTCTTATTCTTCATAGTATAGTAGTACGCACTGAATGAAAGGTTGTTGATGTGTGGAAAGGGCCCTCCTGGACATCATGAACCACACTTTATGATGAATTTTTTCACTTTTGCATCTAGCTCATTCTTACCATAATGACCTCAATCACTAGGATATGGATCTTGTAAAATCTGTTGTAAATTGGAATCTTTCTCATATTCTCTATGGATGTGTTTAGATCTCTATTTTCTGTTTCTTCTGTAAGTTGGTCCCCTTCTGGAGGTGTTGAAACTGAGCCTATGTTGTGCTGTAGATGAAGTTGAAGCATGTCCATCTCCATCATCCAGTACAATTGATAGGTCAAGACCAAATTTAGGATCTTTGAAATGACTCGTTTCAGATATCTACATATACTTTCATTCTGAACACTACAACCTTGACTGTCATCAAGTACAGAAGCAATAATTGATGGCTCACCTTCATCTTCATCTACTGCTTGTAAACTTGTTTCATCGACATTTTCTGCTTGTAAAGTTGGCATAGGAATTGATGAAGACAGACTTTCTTCAATTTGAACATCGTCATTTTTAGCTAAATAAAATAATATTAAAATTAATTGACGCATCAATCGGTAGTCTAATCAATTTCTTTCTTTTCATTTATTATGAAAACTAAACCTGGAGCAAAAGTAATCAATTATCAGTTATTAGTTTTGTACCTCCTACTACACACATAATAGGAACTTACCTCACTCTCCTCAGCTATAGAATATCAAATACCCTGTATGAATATAATTGCTCTGAGAAAATTAAAACTTACCCTTTTCTTTTTTGGAAAAAAATGCTTTAATTTTTGACAACTTTTCAATTTTTTTTTGTCTTTATTCATTTTTATGATTTTATGATTCTATTATTAAGTATTTATTATTCATTCATAAAAAATCCAGAAAAGGAAAACAAAATTCAAAATTCATAGGTATCCAAAGCTCAAAATTGACATAGTTTTGTTTCTCATTATCTCATAACATAACAGTAAGTGATAAGTGAACAGAAAAAAACAAATGAATGTGGATTTAATATTTAGCATTTGTGTTATCCATTTGTGGCCAGCAATTTCTCAGACATAATTATCGACCAAAATTGCCGAATGTTAGTATGTACAGTACGTCGCTCCTCGCATCTTTAAAAAAAATGTATCTATTTTTTATTTCTTCATTTCTTTTGATCCCTTGCAAATTTTCAAAAATCCTGAAATTTGTGCCGCCGTCCTGGATCAAGTAAGACAAAATTCATTTTTGATACACTCTACCTGTATTTTTAATGATGAATTTAATCGATATTACATGTCAGTATTCAATTAGCCTACGCTACCTACCTATATATATCTAGCACAATTAATATTGAATAATAGCAAGCCTCGGGCAGAACCAAATGAGTTTGGTTTTTTTACCTTCCTTATATGATCGAATGTAAATTTAATAATATCAGGAATATCTGGATACTTGAGATGATAAAGTTAATTTCGCTTATTCAAAATTAGAATTTTTCAATTCTTCCTGATTTTCCTTCGTTCTTCAAGAACATATATGCATTTATAAATAAATTTCAATTTCAACTAAGAGTGTTTTGGCATGTGGTGCATGGCGATGGCGCTTGCGCTTCTCTTTGAACGGGCGCCTTTGGCACCAGTAAGCAACCACTTACTCTGCTTACCTCTATCCCCGCCACTGAATATCAATATATCACAGGTTGGCTTTCAAAAGTGTACATAATCTGTCACATGCTGGGCCAAAATGTAGTGCTAAAATGATTTCGGCAAGGTTTGTATGGCCACGAATGAAGTCTGACTGCAACAAATGGGCTTGCAGTTGCCTGAACTGTCAAGAATCCAAAGTAGGAAGACACACTCACAAACAGAGCGGTTTAAAACTGTACACATGGACTTGGTAGGCCCATTTCCACCATCTCAAGGACATAGATACCTGTTGACGATAATAGACAGGGCAACACAATGGCCAGAAGCAATCCCTCTACACAAGATGTCAGCTCCTACAGTAGCTGCAAGGTTATACAATACCTGGATTGCGAGGTATGGCATACCAGAAGTCATAATTACAGACTAAGGTTGCCAATTTGAGAGCTCGCTCTTTAAAGAGCTGTCCAATAAGCTTGGTGTTCAACACAGTCATACCACAGCTTACCATCCTCAAGCCAATGGCAAAATAGAGAGATGGCATAGAGCTCTCAAAGCCTCTATCATGTCTCATGATACAAAGAGATGGGTAGACGTACTCCCTACCATCCTCTTAGGCCTTCGATCTGCCCTACAAATGGATAAAGGTCACTCTGCAGCGCCACTAGCATTTGGCAAAAAGCTACGCCGCCCAGGGGACTTCTTCACAGAATCAAAGGAAGTTAGCCCCGAAATCATGGTACAAAATATAAGAGATGATGCCAACAATTTCCTAAAACAGGCAGCTCGCCATGGCAGCCCAAGATTTACGTCTCGAAACACTTGGCCAATACTTCACACGTATTTGTTAAGGACGAAAAAATGAGATCTGCGCTGGAGAAACCATACGCCGGTCCTTACAAAGTAGTATCACGAGATGAGAAAAACTTTGTGATACTCATTGCAGGCAAACCTCGAACAATTTCAATCGACAGATTAAAGCCTGCATATATAGTAAGTGACGATAAAAGAATAAAAAGGTTGCAGAGGGAGAACATAGAAAATATACAGACAGATTCACCAATAAACACAGAAGAATCTGTCGAAAAATGTGAAATAAATAACTCACAACAGAAAACATCAAAAAAGTCTGTAAGATTTTTGGACGATGTTACCACTAAAACATTCGATCCAGAGGCCCCCATAAGCCCACAAAAAAGAGGCAGGCCCCTAGGCAGAAAAAAACGCAAAAATTCCCATCCTTCTCGCATGTCTGAGAGGTTAATGCGAAGAAAATAAAATTTACTCCCGAAAAAGTAATATCCGCTACGTAAGTTGAAACCCGCTAAAAAGTATGCGACGAAAATCGGAACTCAGTGAGACAAAAGAAACTCCGGAGATAAGCAAACGAGGAATGCCAACAAAAAGAAAACTACAGAAATAAACAAATCCACGTGCGATACGGAAATAAACACTGCAACGTGCGTTTACCGTTAAATACAAAGATAATCTCAACGCCGTGACTTCACAAACGGAGATTCCTTTGTAATAAAATTCGAATATAATATTCTATGAGTTTATTTCAGGCATAACTCTGCTTAAACCGATCAGAACTTTACCAGAAAACTTGCATACGGCCGAGAATTTTAAGCGCTATCCCCTCTACATGCTGATATGAAGATGAGAAAATAATGAAATGAAACTGTAATGGTAAATTGAAAACAGCAGTAAATTCACCCGTTTCAGAACTGCCATAAATCTTGGACGTGTTTTCTGAAGTAATATTTTTGGTTCCTTTTTCCTCAAACAACCCATTCTAATGTCACTGCCAACCGATACCATCCTAAAGTCCGCCACCTCCCAGACTGCTCGAAGAACTGCTGAGTCTTCACAAGCTCAGCGGAAAAACAAGTAGAAAACGGAGCTGGACCGGATAGAGGAGGAGCTGCTCATGGACACAGCTCCTCCCGCAGACAAAGTCCTAGCGGAGATGACAACTCTGCTTCCCCCGATAGTCTCTCCTCCCCAGCCACTGCCGGAACCAACCCCGATTCCGGAATCCCCGAGATTGGAGCTAAAACCCGCAGAGACCAGGGAGCCAATAAAGTTCCTTTTCACGGCTGAGAGGGCAGCAAATGAAAAGGCGAATATGGCTGTAACGGCCAAAAGATGTCGTATTGTACCTGGTAACGACCACTTTTGGGAGTACACCATACACGAAATACCACGTACTTTAAAAGCAGTAATACTTCTAAAATAATTTCAAGTTTATTATCCACGTACTATTGTGGACCTTAACATTACTATGAGACTCAATAATATTTCAAACACATGAGTGAGTTTACACATTTACTAAAATAATATTCTGTACATCACAGTTAATATTTCTACGTTAATAGTACTACATATTAAATCACAATTCAACAAGCAAGACTATCTGTTCACTAGAGACTTCTACAAGAGAGGTTCTAGGTACTTAGAAGTAGCTGTCGAGGAACTGCATCTTATTCCACTGAATCGAGGGATTATATACTCGTTCAGGGTATGAAAACGTACGTGTCGGATAGATAGAGTGAGGTAGGGTGTTGTTATTATAGGGTTGTGCTGACTCGTCGAGTACTCGAGGGACAGGTACAACTAGGTCAGAAATATACAGAAGGTATATTTGTTTATATAAAATTAAATACGAATAGTTTTGTGGTTGTTTATGAAGAGTAATAGGAAGGTAAATTTGTTGACAAATATCAATGTTTTTGGTATTTGGAAATGAGTGAACGAATATGTTCGTCATTTCTCAAAATAGACGAAAATATACGTTACACAATTCTCCGGGGGGAACAAAAAAAATAAGGAAAAAAAAAATTTTCCAAAGTCTATCCAACACATACATATGTCCAGATAATTCTGCATAATTAAAATTACGTCATATAATGCGAGTATGAATATATACTTAGAATAAGATTTTTACGAATATTAATTATGAGTAACAAATTTTTCTTACGTATATATGAATAATTAGTATATCGTATTATTTTGCGTAATTTTTTACAATGCTGTGCTTTTTGTTAGATTTACACAGTTTTGGTGGCAGGTTAATTTTAAATATACAATAATAATTATTAAAATAAGTGAGATTGCACTTAACCATATTAGGAACATTTCATTAATGAAAGTTATATAATCATTGAAATTTTGGTCGGGTATTTGAAGTTTAATGGATTTAATTTTGTTCTCCAGATTGTTCATGGGAACAGTATGAGGAACAAAGTTTTTCCAATTTGGGTTATAGACCTTTGTCGTTGCCAGATCAATGGCAAGATCAAAAGGTTCTATCGAATCAGAAAAATATGTCCACAAGAGTGGTAAATGATTTTCGATTTTAATAGTCTCTTCTAGCGATTCAGAGAGGCAAGGGATTTCAATAGGAATAATTACTGTATTTTTATTATTTTCATCAATATTTTCAATTTGGATGTGACAAGGTACGTCCAGAATGAAGGTTCCAGGGGAATCATTATTTATTTTTAATTTTTCAGATTTTTTCGTAACAGAATTAGTTGCTACGAGGGAGTTAAAATTTACAATAGCAAACTTGGTGTGACCAATAGGGTGCACCAATGTTTGATTATTATTAGGATTGCATTTAAATGAGCAAGATTGTAATAGGTTATGGTTTAAATCTTGGAAGAATAAGTTCTTAGCACAAGATGATAATTTATCACTTCCTCTATTAGAAGGAAGGAAGCATAATGGTTTATCTGAGTTACAATAATGGAGGTTGGTTCCACTAATATAACGTACAGAATTTGTTCTGATTTCATGAATTATCAGAGATGGTTCTTGATCCCAGCTACACAATTCATTAGAGTGACTTTTGAATGTGAGCGGAATAAAGTCGTAAATTTCGTATTTAGAATCTAATAGTTTTAGGGGAATTTTAATTTCTAATTCTAACGTATTTTTAAAGAAGTTACAATTTACAAGTTCAGCATGATAGTAGTTTTGAATGTCCTTAATAGGAATTGCTAAGTCGAGACCTAGATTTTTCGTAATTTTTGCAAGTTTTATTAAATCTTTTTCTAATATTTCTTTTGAGATAATTGAAGATGGGATCATATGGGATTTGCAAGACGTTAGGATATTTGATAATCTTAACGTGTTTATCAAATAGTTGTCATAAAATCCTTGTATGTAGTTTAGGGAGATTAGAAGTTCGTGTTCTTCTAATGAATTTTCCATAAAAGAATTTGTATGCGAGATAAATCTTGTCATAAAATTATTTGTATGGTCAATGAAGCTATGCAGATTAGTAGACGTATTAACTAACGCTGCATGCTCAGTTAACAGCTGATTTTTTATAATATCGTACTCTTCTTTCAACGAGATTTCATTCGCCAAGAAGTTTCGTCCATCTCTAAAGTTTAATACTCGACAGCAAAATCGTAGCGCATCTCCGAAGAAAGATCTGATCGGGGTGAATACGCTTCGTTTGCTTCGAATAGACGATGGTGTCGAATAGAAATCTTGTATCATCGCAATGTTTTGTTCTTTCAGATTTTTTATTGTATTTTTTAATCGTTTCGCCATTTCTGCATATTTGCAATTTTTCCAGGTTGTTTCATTGCACAACCGGTGTTTGAAATTTGTTGCCAATAGTTTATCTGCTGACTCATGTAAGTCTAGCTTAATAGAGTAAATTATTGGGGCAGATTTAGAATATACGAAAATATTGCTTATTTCTTGAAAATAAGCGCCAGTTGACGCCGTCGTAATCCTATATGGGTCAGACGATGTTCTTTGCGCAATACTAGTCGAAGAAATAATTATTGCGAAATAGAAAAGTAGATTCGTATACATTTTCTGAAACAGAAAGAATGCAACGTCTAAGTTATTTACGAGAAAATGGATTATGCATATTACTGATTTGTTTTGATTTTCGTAGATTGGGGTGAAGGGGGAGACAAATTTTTCCGATATCCGAATTATGAATCTCGGTCAAATTGTTACTATAAAATTACTAATTTTATTTCTTTCGTCAGTTTTCCGACTTTGCTTTCATCGTTTATGTCGTATCCGTTTGATTTTCTCTATTTTTTTCGTCGGTTTTATTTTTTTCCAAATTTCGAAGTTAAGTGAAGTGACAGTGAAGTGACCAGTGCGGTTCGTCCACTACACCGAATTTTTCTTCTCTTTTCCCTTTTTCCGTATTATTTTTCGCAGATTTAACAATGCCGATCGTATATTTAAATGATCGAATGTTCAGCTCGCACGGTAAGGTGGACGTGAACGAGACCTGGTTCATAGGCAACCAAGTTCTCAACAAAATTCACCCGTTCCAATCTTGTCCTTGCGAGTCGCGTCTTTATTACTCATTACATCGCCTATTCTCGTTGTTCTATCGAGTCTCCGGGGAGTCGAACAGGGAGATGTTCCTGACGGAGTTCGAACCACACCGCGTACCCGAGGAAACCATCGAGGAGGAGCTGAGCTATTGGAGTCACTCGGTGAGGTTTGTATGCTGCCCCAAATGTGAGGTTTTCGCTCAACAACTTATTTTTTCCCTTCGAGTATTCTTCCCTCATTCCATGACGGTTGAGATTGGATACTCAGGGATCAAGTTAGAGTTTCACGGAAACCTCGACACCTCGGGGGTTGTCGGATTAGGTATACTCTCCGGCCTGCTGGTTGGTCTGCTCTGCGTTTCGCAGCAGACAAACACAGAGGTTACGGTCGAGTATATCCATCTCGCCCGCATCTACCTCACCGATTTCCTGATAGGTCCGGGCGGAGTCAGTTTTGCTCGGTTTTTAAACCAGCATTACAAGCCCCGCCTGGACATCTCGGTCTCAGCCTCGGGTTTCCATATGGTTCGACATTACGATGCCGTCGAGGGAAATCGGGCGATGTCGCTCCGTGGAGGATGGCTGCTTTCCGATCCCGTTGTTCACACTTTTACCTGGGATACACCATCGTTAGAAGACAGTGTCTCAACGGTTGACTCCAATTCCGGTGGAGAAGGAGGCCAACCCGACGACTCTTCCTCTACGTCAGGCAGCAGCACCACCAGCGGTGAGCATCTCGCCGAGTTCCTCGAAGGATACGCCGAAACCTGGGCCATTGGTAAGTTTTTCTAACAAATTTACCTAATTTAAGTTTTTCAAAAAAAAAAATTTCGTAACGTTACTCGATGCGTCGGTGGAGGGGGGAGTATCTATTTTTTAACAAGAAGACAATAAAAGAAAGTGGGAAGTGAGGGAAAATATCGTGATTGAAAAAGCCAAGTAACTACGGGTAATACACTTTACACACAGTTACTTTGGTTTTTTCCGAGGGCGACCCCTTGGTTTAGGTATGATTTGGGTTGGGATGGGATTTTCGATGTTTTCGTCTTCCTTTTCTATTTTTATTTCGCTATTTAGTTCGTCGTTATTACGTGATTTATACGGAATTAATCGTCGTACGTGAACTGTTTCTTCGTATGCAGTTTTATCGTCTGTTTTGATACGAATTGCGTAATTTAGATCCGTGACCTTTCTAACAATTTTATATGGTCCGGTATATTTCATTTTATTTTTCGCGACGTTTTTTGATTGACGCAGCAAAACAAGGTCATTAGGTTTGAAGTCAATGATCTTGTGGTGTGCATTATAATGTTTCGCGTTTTTTTCCGATGCTTTCTTTGCTAAGCTCGGCGTTTTTTCTCTCGTTTGAAGGAGATTTTCAATTTCTTCTTCACGAGTCGTTTTGTTATTATTATTTTCCGGTATTTCTGGTATATGTACTTCTGGGTTGAATCCATGAAGTAGGTAGAATGGAGATTTGTTATTTAAATGTTCGATTGGGCTAATATTGTATGCGAAAATAATTTTATTAATTGTTTCGATCCATTCTTTTTCATTTGAATGGTCGTATTTTGACAATGATTTTTTAATAACTCCGTTGATTTTTTCAACAAGTCCTTGCGATTGGGGGGAATAAAATGAGGAGTAAATAATTTTAATATTATTCTCTTCGCAGAAATTACGGACGGTTTCATTCGCAAAATGACCTCCGTTATCGCAAGAAATTTTACCTGGGGTGCCATACGTATAACAAATAAATTTCAAATACTCAATTACGCATTGAGCATTTGGGTTTTTTGTTGGACGTATGGTGCAGAAATTTGTGCTTTTGTCTACACCGACAAGCACGTACGAGTGTTCGTACTCGGTATTAAATTTTCCGATGAAATCGATCTCTAAATGTGAAAACGGTTTAGGGTTTTCGATTTCTATATGTTTGAGGTAGCCAGCCTCTTTCGGGGAATTTTGTGCCATCTGACACTCATGACATGATAATACATATTCAGTAATTTTTTGTACCATGTTTTTAAAGAAAAACTGATTTTTTATTTTATTTTTTGTTTTCTTAATTCCAAAATGACCTCCATACAACGGATCGTCATGTAGTTTTTTAAGAACTACTGGAATTAATTTTTCAGGAATTACTGTAACCGCTTCATCATACGATGAGGTTGGGTTAGGTAATTTCTTTAACACATTATTTTCGTCAAGAAAATATAATTGTATAGTACGATTCAATTTTCGTATTTTATTTTTATCTTTTTTTATTTCGTTGTAATTTAATAATGAAATGACATTTTTCCAATGCGGGTCATTTTCCTGCATTGTTTTTAGATTTTCGGGCAATTCAATTTTTTGGGGGGATTCAGAAGTTTGACCTTCTGATTGGGAGGGTAATGTGATGTCGGGAATTGACATTTGTGTGACAACTGGGGTCACAGGAGGGGTTGGGGTGATCTGATTATCGAGGTTTGCCTCTTTAAGAGCAGATCTTGTAACTACATTAGTAGTTTTGTTGGGACAATTTTCAGAATGATTTGACTCATTCTGTGGGATTGTGGTTTGTGCCACAGGGTAATATGGGAAGGTTGATGCAAGGGAAGGGGGAAAATAATATGTTTGGGGCGTTGTACTTGGATAGTACCACGTATTTTGATTCTGAAAGAATACAGGGTTTAATGGGACAGATGTCTGTGAATTCTACACAAGTATTCACATTTTTCTCTTCGTCTTGAAGAGCATATTTTTTATCTACTAAAAATTCACCTTTTTCAAATGTGATTTCGTCCGGTTCATCATGCGGACGAGATAACATATCAGCCATACAATTATTTTTTCCGGCGATATGTTTAATTTGGAAACTATATTCGTTTAATTTCGATATTAATCGGATTAATCTTGGACTTGGAGTATTAAATTTCTGATGGTAAATCAGAGGTTTATGGTCCGTGTATACTACAAAGCGTAATGCAAGTAAGTATCCACGGAAATGAGCTAATGCATTCGTAATAGCTAACATTTCCAAGTCAAATGAACACAATTTTGACTGGGCAGGTTGGACTCTCTCAGAGAAATATCCAACTGGGTGTTTATGCTTCGTAACGGGATTAGTTTGCAGCAGCACTGCACCTAATGCGATTTTCGAAGCATCAACTTCTACACAGGTTTCTAATTTCGGATCATATATTGCTAATACAGGTTTGGAAATCATAATTTCTTTTAATTTTTCAAATATTTCAAGATGTTCTTGATTTAATTTTATTTTTGCATTTGATTTGCTATCTGTACCTCTTAGTAAATCAGTAAGAGGAGCAGTAATTTTAGCTAAATTAGGAATTAATTTCCTATGATAATTTATTGATCCTAAAAATGATCGTAATTGTTTTAATGTATTAGGGGGATTTAAATTTTTTATTGCCTCTATATTTTTATTTAATGGACGTAATTCGTTATATCGGACCGTATGTCCTAATATTTCGATTTCGTTCATTGCAAATTGGCATTTTTTTGTTTTTATTTTTAAATTTACTTTATTTAATCTTTTTAATACTTCCCTTGTATTTTCAAGACACTCTTCGAAAGTTTCTCCGAAAATACAAATGTCGTCCAAATAACATACCATTTTTTTCCAGAATATATCATGGAATATGTCATCCATGATAGTTTGGAAGATGGACGGGGATATACTTAAACCTATTGGAGTGGAATTAAATACATATCCAATTCCATCCACATTTATTCCAGTGTATTGTTTAGATTCTTCCGTGAGAGGAATCTGTAAATATCCACTGTTTAAATCAATTGTTGTAAACCATTTTTTATTTCTTAAATATGGCCAAATAATATCAATTGTTGGCACACGATTATTATCCATAATTATTCTTTGATTCATTCTTCGGTAGTCTACTAATACTCGATAGACTCCGTCTGGTTTCTTTTTTACAAATATTGGCGATTCAAATTTCGATTTTTGTTTTTTTAGGACACCTACTTTTACTAGATCATCTACTAGTTTGTGTAGGGCCTCATGTTCTGCGTGTGAAAATTTGAAATTTCTACACCGCAGTGGGGTTTCGTCGTCAACTCGGACAACTTGTTCGGGAACTTTGCAAATGGAAACTTCATCTGTTTTTCCCGTAAAAATATTATTATATTCATTAATTATTTCGTACATTTTTATTTTTTGTTCAAGTGACAATTTTGGATTAATCGGGATGGGATTTCCTCGATTATCCTTAAAAATAGTATTTTCTTTTATTTTTTCAATTTGGCAGGTATTAATTTCTACTGCACTACTTAATTCAAATTTTCCTAAGTATTCGCCTTTATAGATCACGTGGGGTCTGTTATTATGATTAACAGCCGCTATCGTGTCTTCTGATACGATTACAAAGAAATTATTTTTTTCTTCCATGGATGTTTCACACAGAAACTCCAGGTGTTCAGGCAACGTTGCTAAAATTAGCACCGAATTTGCCTCTACTTTAAAAGATTGGGGAGCATAATATTTAAAGGGCTTAATATAACCTAACTTATTTTCTTTTCAATAGGGAAATTGTGACATTCAGGCATGTCAAAACATCGCTCTTCATCACCACACGGTAGAGTGAATTTGTTTTTCGAAAAGTCCATTTTGGCTTTATGGGTTGATAAAAAGTCGTAACCCAGTATGACCGGTTCTACTAAATTTCGAACAACGTAGGTGGGATGTGGGTAAATACAATGATCAATGGAAAAAATCACATTGGTTACTCCTATGACCTCAAGAGGTTGACTATCCGCACCACGAAATCTTACTTTAGTTGGTAGAATTGGTTCCGTAAAATTGACTTTCTTTAAAACTTTTTCATCGATAAGTGTCTGTTCTGAACCTGGATCGACTAAGCTAAGTATTTGTTTACCACAAATGGCAAATGGGAGGTGAAATTTACATTGGGTTCTGCAGTACCCTTTGCTTTGAAACTTCTCCTCACTCACATTGTTAACTAATTTCGATTCCTTGTTCTCAACATCCCTTACAGCTGACAGATCACCTGTAAGGGGGACACTTAGTTTTTTGAGCAACTATTCTGGCAGGCCTGGGGGTTTGATGTTGGGAGATAATTTTGTTGTGGAGCTGCCATTAATGGTGCCGGAGGGGCAATCATTTGAGTATTAGCAGCCACATAGGGGAGATTTTGGGGAGTATTAAATGATATTCCAGACCATGCTGGAGCATTGTTCCAATTTGGGAGAGCCATTTGGTTCCAATTTGGAGTCCTATTGGGGTAGTATCCATTATTATTTCTCGGGAAATTATTTCTCCGGAAATTTGGATTAAAATTTCTTCCTTTATAATTAGGATTGAAATTTTGGTTATTATTCCAATTTCTATTATTTTGGTTATTTTGGTTCCAGTTTTGGTTCTGGTTCCAATTACCATTACCATTATTATTATTATTATAATTATTATTATAATTATTATTATTATTATTATTATTTCTGTTTTGATTCTGATTTTGGTTTTGGTTTTGATTTTGATTATTATTATTCATATTATTATTATTATTAAAGTTATTATTATTGTTATTATTACCATTTTGGTTATTATTATTTTGCTCGTTATTATTATTTTTATTTTGGGGATTTTTATTATTTTTCCTGGATTCCTGAAATTTTGAAATGTTCGCTATTGCAGCGCTCATTTTCTCCATTTCAGCTTTCCAGATCGGGTCGGACGATATTGTATTTACGTTTTTTTCGGTTTTCTTTTCTGTTTTTCCGTTTTTCAATTCTTCTATCGTTTTTTCTAATTGGTCAATTTTTTTACGTAACAGGGGATCTATATGTCCGAATGCTTTATCTTTAAATTCGAGATATTTAGAGAAAGCTTTATCAAGTTCCTGAATTGTTTTAGGTTCTTTTTTAATGAGAAATACTCTTTCTTTTTCGGGGAGATTAGGCATAATTTTTTCTATAATTTTTTCTTCCGTAATATCGGGTTCAATTTGTTTTAAGATCCTTTTACGAACATAATATACGCGGAGAAATCAGCTTCACCGTTGTAATTTCTTTCGTATAATATTTCGCGTAGTTGGGGTTTAGTCCTCGTAAAGACTTCCAAAATTTTTTGTTTAGTATTTTGCCAATTGTTACATTCGGGATTGTTTTGAATTCTATCCTCGAATATTTGCTTGGCAAGACCAGAAAATGCAATTTTGATTTTTTTAAATTTCATATTAGCATCCCAATTGAAGGATTCCGCCTCATTTTCAAATCCGTTTAAAAATGACACGATATCCTCAGTTGGAGTGTGTGCATATAAGGAAGGTCTGATATTTACAGCAGCCTTTCCTGACATTTTATTTTCTATAGGGGGAATTAAGTTTTCTAAAAGTCTAGTTTCAATTTCTGGGCTGAGAAAATCTTCGTCAGATTTTTCTAAACACTCAGTAATATCTACTAGATTAATAGCAGTTTTAACTCTTGGAAATGGTGTGGGATTGTCCCAATTTTCCAAAAGTGGAGTTGAAGTAGAAGGAGGATTAAATATTTTCTTATTATAGGGATTTTCTAATTCGGGAATTTGTTCACGAGTTTTTCGTGTTGTTTGTAAAATTATTTTTATATTTTCGGGGGGTTAATAATTTTTGTATTTCCTTACTGGATTTAATTTTTAATAGGATATCCTCTTGGGTTTTTATTCGAGAAAAATATTTTTTATCGACTTCGATGTTCAAATTTTGACAAACATTAATTAATTCAAAATTTTTAGCATCGATTAGCCAATTTAAATTAGTTTTAGTAGTATTGGGTTCGGATAAGTTTTCCCAAGTTTCACTCATAAAAATAAATTTTTTCGCGACTTATAATTATTAACACTTCTTATATTTAAGGGAGGGACGCGAATTATAATTAATATTAATTGTTACTTTGTTTTCTTCTTTTGTTTGCACAGGAGCTTGAAGAATCGTTGCCGCAGTCCGCCAAACTCGTTCGCCAACTTTGTATATACGTTCCGTTTTTTTCTACTTTTTGTACAATAAAATATCCTTTGTTGACTTCGGAGTTCGGGTTTCTTTTCACTGCTAGCTTTTTTCCACTTGCAGCTAACCTCTACTTCCTTTCCTCAAGAGCGCGCCTTACGCGTTTCTCTTTGAGTACTTGACTAGAGTTTTCAAGGTTAGAGCAAAGTACTTCGAGCCAGAGGAATCAGAACAGCAGCTTGAATTCAGCAATTCCGTTGAGCAGGTACTAGAGCGAGAGTTCGATTCGCAATAGCAGACCAGTTGGGCGCCAATAATGTAACGGCCAAAAGAGGTTGGGTTGTACCTGGTAACGACCTCTTTTGGGAGTACACCATACACGAAATATCACGTACTTTAAAAGCAGTAATACTTCTAAAATAATTTCAAGTTTATTATCCACGAGCTATTGTGGACCTTAACATTATTATGAGACTCAATAATATTTCAAACACATGAGTGATTTACACATTTAATAAAATAATATTCTGTACATCACAGTTAATATTTCTACGTTAATAGTACTACATAGTATATCACAATTCAACAAGCAAGACTATCTGTTCACTAGAGACTTCTACAAGAGAGGTTCCAGGTACTTAGAAGTAGCTGTCGAGGAACTGCATCTTATTCCACTGAATCGAGGGATTATATACTCGTTCAGGGTATGAAAACGTACGTGTCGGATAGATAGAGTGAGGTAGGGTGTTGTTATTATAGGGTTGTGCTGACTCGTCGAGTACTCGAGGGACAGGTACAACTAGGTCAGAAATATACAGAAGGTATATTTGTTTATATAAAATTAAATACGAATAGTTTTGTGGTTGTTTATGAAGAGTAATAGGAAGGTAAATTTGTTGACAAATATCAATGTTTTTGGTATTTGGAAATGAGTGAACGAATATGTTCGTCATTTCTCAAAATAGACGAAAATATACGTTACAATGGCCGCCTTAGCATCGGAGACGTCAAATTCCCCGATGCTGAGAAAGCCACTCTTCAAACGACCACTACCCCCTCACTCCCACCACCACCCATACGCCTATACATAAAATTGTCCACCTAGGCGTAGGGGAGAAGGCAGTCGCGCCCAATACCAGGCGCGTGCCGACGCAAGACAACAATCATACAAATGCGTCGGCGCTGCAGTTGGAAGTGCACTGGCCAAGTGGGAGGCAGACTAGAAGAGGCGCTCATAAACTTGCAAGTCCCCCCAGGCCTGCGCAATTTGATCATTTTTGCGGCGCAAAAACTGGGGGGGAGTAGCTGTGGGGACTCACTGGTATGAGGTAAAGGGGCTCAGACCCCTTGATGACAGTTGCCGCCCCAAAGGGCAGGCAAATAATCATCCTCGTGATGTTAAACCACACTAAATACGTTCGATCATAATTACCTGCAAGTACATGCAGGTAATGTACGAGTACCAAATTGTGACATCACAAAACAATGTCACGATCCGTACACAAACCGGCCAGCCATCTTTTATCATGATAGGGGATGATGCTACCTGGCCGCCCTCACAGACGTACGTATATTCTTACGTACGTGTCTTAGTGTGCGTGTAAATTAAGCCGTATATAAACCACCCAAATTGGCTCTAAAATCGCCAGTGTTTGGTCTGGTTCTGGCTTACCCCTACGAAGTGGCTGAACATTCTTAAATTCTGTTGAATTTCCTTCTGGTGAGAATATCTCTCAGGACAAGGTATTCCACAGTGTGGTATCCAAACAAATTATATTATGAACCAGTGGAGTGAAAATTATCGATATTTTCCTCAGGAGTAGGTATCGATGAATTTTTTTATACGTGTTTTTCTCAGGATTCATCCCCAAAATTTCGAAATTAGAATGAGATTGGAATGTTCCAACTGATTCAAGCATAATTCTGGCAGAATTTGTAAGTTGTATCTTTGTGGATCAGAAAGATTTTAATCTTTTAACAACGGATACGAAGGTATGGCCTGGTTCACATTTGGCCAGTTTTTATGCTACTAGCCAACTACTCGGGGTATTATTCTGTTACCAGTTGAATTTACTACGCCGTTTCAACCATTTAAAATCAATTTAAACCTGGCAGTTTGCCATAATATGAGATTCTAATGAGATTCTTATGAGACTACAGTTACCTACCTATTCTATTCGCCAAGTTAAAGTTGACTTTAGTGACTGCAATGGTGTAATGACTTCAGCTGTTGGTAGAACAATGATTAATGCCCCGAGTAGCTGGCTAGTTGCTAGATAATTAGCAAAGTGCGAATCAGGTTTGTCAATTATTTATTGCGTAGCGAAACGTCGTGTGTGGGAAAAATATCGATACGTATCGATGTGTATCGATAGGTCTGCTCAAATATCGATATTTCGCACCACAAATACATAGGTACGATGTATTCAAACAATATTCCCAACTAATAGCAGTGTCATTTGTCACCCTAATCAAAGAAGGCATCATTGCTCAATTCGTATACAAAATTGTATGAAAATTACTTACTTGCATCGCGGAGATGAAACAAGCGTCAGCTTTTGTAAAGATGATTATCTACCCTTTTTAAATCTATTTACAATTAGGTATGTGGTTTTATGATGAAAAATAACAAAGTTATTGGTAACAACGAACAATCTTCACAAAATAGGTACCGTACCTAATTACGTACCTTCAATTTTTAAGAAAATAACGAGGTTCAAAAGTTTAAGTCTACCTACTGTAGTCTTTCTTTGTAGTTACCGACTTGTTTAGCATCGAACATTTCAGAAAACAAACAAACAAAAAAACTGTCACAATTTATTTAACGCCGAATAAGTCCCAAAAATTAGTCACAACTGCGTGTACAGGACCGGGGAGTCGGAATTTTATCTGCGAATTGAGTGCTGCCTTCCCTGATCGGGATTCTCCTTTCGTTTACGAGTAATTTCGACCATTTGCTGCAACATATCGAAAAGAGTCGAGAACTCGAACCGAGGATGGTTCTCTATACTTACTTGTAGTCTACTTTAATTTTAATTTTTCTACTTCAAAAAGCGGGCCGGGGGGGGGGAGGTGGGTAAAAATACCCAAATAATAAGTAGGCGAATAAATTACGTGGTCTGAGGCCGTTTCACAGCCACAGGACTCCTCCGAATTCGCTCATTGTCACTTATGGTTTGCATACGTACGTGTATTTCATAAATAATTGTACGCTAGGTAGGTAGCTATAAATGTAAATTCATTTTTGGGTCATTTTCATAACCTCGGCTCTTTCAAGCCAAAATTATCCTCGTGTTAGATATCGAGGTATGTTAGTTTAAAATTCTACGAAAATTTGGCTGAAATCGTTCCTGCGATTTTCGAGATATTGTTGAAATTACGTTCAGATTGAGTGATTCAAATAATATTATAATGAATTCAACTTAGTTGCGGAATTTCAGCAATATTTCAAAAACCATTCGAACAATTTCAGGCAAATTTTCACAGAATCTTCAACTAACATTCCTACTTCGAAGTCTCTTCTAAATTGTAGCTCTCTACAACCAACAGTTCTCTCGCATTTTTTCACGGTAACTAACTTTAATCGAATATGGAAAGAATAGAAACTTAGTTCTTTACTCCTGAAGTCTTGAGAATTATGAATAATGTTTTTCTTCGTATATACACGCTGTTATCTTCAGAGGCGAGTTCTTTGAATTCGGAACAAAGATAGGTATTCATTCAACGTATTTAAATTTTCAATGTTTCATTTAAAGTAATAAAACGTTAAATTTCTTGAATTTAATACAGTTGATGGAGCAGTAAATATATAAGTTGAATTCTGTCAAAACTACCAAAGTTATCCAAAAGTCAGAACGTACCATTAGTTTCAGAGCTGAAATTTTTCAGAGACATTACGACTTTAAATAAAATTTTTGTAAAATAACTCAACGTCTCGACAAATAACATCGAGCATTAGTGTGTAACAACAACGACAAAAAAACTGAGAAAATAATGACGTCACAAAAGATGGGTCCTAAGCAAACGCTCAGTGTATCGAAGCTCTCGTTTATGGTAGCACTTCTTGGCAAAAATAAGGGTTGCCGGGCCGTGGTAGCCTTTATCTCATAGTGGCAGGTTAGGTGAAGTTGATAGTTTTTAAGTAGGTACCTTAGCTAGTAGGTTTCCTTTAGAAAATCTGTTTATTACACTCGACGCCGTATTACTCCCCAGGGTGGGATAGGTATATTTATGTAAATTTGAGTAAAACGTACCCACCTCTAACTCGTGGTGGGGGGGGGGTAGGCTAATACCGCGTCAAGTGTAATAAGCAGATTTTCCGAAGAAAACCTACTTTAAAATGATTTTGTTGTTAGGAGAATGTAAATAAAATCGCGTCAGTTTTTCGTTATTGTTTTTGCTTTCGTCTTGCTTTCGACGCTTCAAGTTCGCTGCGCTTCTCGTAGGAAACATTCTGCACAATTTTGTATTCGTGTGAATTGAGTCTTCTCGCTTCTCCTTCAAAACTTTTCAGATTTTGTTTATTTTCAAATACCTTTTCCATACCAACGGTATAGTTTTCTGTCTTTGATCACGCATAATGTGCGCCTAAATTCCTAATATTTGGCCCCAAAAGAAACAAAACAATAGGTAGGTAGGTCTATACGTAACAAAATGGAAACCGTCGAAGAGAAGGTGCAAACTGATGTCCCTAATAACTGCGTTCACGCAAACTGTTTACGGTCGTTGATTGATGCATCGAATAGAGGAACTGAGGAAGTAAGCCTATTCGCGAATTATTGCTCTGGTACTTAATCGATCGACGTCGATGACCTTGGAGCAGTACGACGACGAATGTAATTCCGCTATTCATTCGCATTTTGCCAACGACAGTAGGTACCTAACCTACTGCCGGTGTGTTGGCTGAATCGAAAGAGGCGGATTCCGAAATTTACGTTTCCTCTAGAACTGATGTACCTAAACGATGGGTGCTACGAGGTACTCAAGTACCTACCTACCTACCATAAAATATACGTTCGCATGCAACACTCGAGTGGGCGGCGTGCGCGTGTGCAACGATTTCCGATCTGTGAAAAGGGTAGGTATAAAAGTCACAATCGACGACACACTTAAATCGCACTCGGTAGGTAATAAGTTAGCTATAGGTATGCGAATAGACGACGAAGATGGTACCTCGTTCCTCATCTTCGGTTTCATTACCTCGTTTGGTCGGAGGATTAGGTAATCGATGGAACTCGACAAACTGACCACTGTCATCGAAATTGTGGAAGGCGCCACCGTAGGTACCTACTTAATTTCGGTACCTAATGGTCCTGAAACCTTTTTGGCATATCTACGAGATAATTTGATCTTTTTTTAATACTCGCGTATTATTTAATGCCAATCACCGCGACTGCAAAATTAATTAGAAGAGCCCAAAATTTTGAATTCCGAACAGGAACACTCACAAACAAGAAATTTCGGGAGTACAATAAAATTTCAAGTTACAAAGGGTATTGGGTTGTCGAGTTGACTCTGAGTATTTAAGAGTAAGTAACAAACATCTTACGCCTTAGTATAATGATAAAAACTCTGTCTGGTTGGTGAAAATAAGTAGGTACCTAAAAAATTTCTGAGGGAGCCCTCGACTTTCTCTCTCGTAGAAAAAATGAAAAAACTGTCAAGCTAGAAGTAAGAAGTTGTTGAAAAAGGAGTGGCCTGAGAATATGAGAATTTGAGAAAATGTTACTCGCATCATTATGCGATAGATATTAAGAGTTGTTGGGGCGTACTCCTAATTTTCGAAAAATTCCAAATAAATTTCTTTCGAGATTTTGACATCGCCCTAACTCAAATATATATCAGCCAATAACTCGTTGCTAATGCTGAAAAAGCCATATTGTAGACCGAAGATTGGAGAATACCTTCTCTTCAAGTGGTACGAACTGAGAGGAATTTTTTTATTTCCAAACCAAAGCATCTGATATCGAATAAGAATTTGGTCAGAATTAATAAACTATTTATTTACATCGAACACCAGTCGATAGGCTCGTCGTATAAATCAAAATTAAATTTCCAGGTAAAGTTTAAACCAAAGTGGTCAAATGGACTGCTCACACGGCCCAGTATTGATATAACTTTTGAAATATAGCAAATGTGGGTACATACTTTATCGTTCGATAGTAGCTAATGATGATAGCTGGTTGTCCTATTTGATCGAATCATCGATATTGAGTGTGTTAATGACGTTTGGAAAGAAGAGTTTTATGTACCTGCTACTTAGTTCCAACTAGAAATGAAAGACAACTTTTTATGTATATATATGTAAGATCGGTTAAAAGTTTTATGCAATAACGAGACGAAAGAATGCACTCAGTAAATTTTATTAAAGAGGAATTCAAAACAAAGTCGCTATTACATATCACAACGACGTACGACGTACAACTTGAGACCGTATGAATTAGAATCAAATAATCGAGAAGAAATAGACGAGAGAAAACTAAGAGGAATAGACAGGAATCAACAAGAGAGAAAAGGTGAGCGGGTAGATGACTGATAAAGGAGAACGAAAGATGACATGCGATGTACAACGATAATACAAAGTATTATCGTGTACGAAAGAATGACAAACGTTCTTACATCCCCCATTCCCACTCATTTAAGAGCGAAAGAGAGAGAGAAAAATGAAGGAAGGGAAAGGAAAGAAAGAGGCAAAAATTACATGGTTACAAGGTATACAATAAAAGTTTCGAAGCATGATATAATTTCTTATGATTGCGAATAACGAGTTCATAAACATTGTTAGAAAGAGTACGAGTAATCTTAAATGGACCCGAGCGGAGAGGGTCGAGTTTATTACGATTAAGCTTGTTACCGTTATCCACGAGGACGAGGTCACCGTTCGTAAATGGTACATCTAATTTACCTTTATCATAGCGGAGTTTATTATATCTATGGAATTGCAGAGTACGTTCATATGCGAGCTTGCGGTCAATAGTAATATCCAAAGAACGAGGAAAAGAAGATGGAACAATAGAGGGGAAAGAACCTGTAAGAAGATAGGACGGAGGAAAAGAAGTAATGGAGTGAGGTGAGTCATTATAGTATTGAACGCATTTATGAGTAAGGGAGGTCCAGTCGGAGGAAGAGGAAGAGGGGTCGTTGATCATACAACGAACACGATTCACCAATGTCTGATTGAGGCGCTCATTCAGGCCATTGGAAAATGCGCAATCGACTGCAGTAAAAACATGGGTGATATTAGAGTTCGTGCAATAATCAGTAAACACGTCAGAAGACAATCCACCATACTGATCGGTGAGAAGGGTACCAATAGAGTGACCCTTCTGCACCGAGTCAACCAGTGAAATCATCTCGCTAGCTGTCTGACCTTTAGAGCACAGAACCCAGGCGAAACGGGTGAAGTGATCGACAAGAAGGTGAAGGTAGCGGAAGGAAGGATGATATTTGGAAAAACCACCTATTGTGTCGAGGGACATAATTTCGTAAGGACCAGAAGGGGGACCGAGGATGCCAAGACGGGTGGTGAGACGGGAACGACGAGACTTGTTCTTTAGACATACTTCACATTTCGAGCAAAAAGTACGAATTAAACGATACATAGACGGAAAGGTGAAATCATACGAAATAATGGATATCATGTGTTTAGAACCTATGTGGCCAAAATGAGCGTGTACTTGATCGGCGAGTGAGAGACCAGAAGCGTGAGTGAGTACAATACGAGCACGACCACGTATATTACGAATAATAACATTATCACGGAACGAGTCTGAGCTTAATTTTACTACATCAGTTTGCATTTGACGAATGCTATCGTGGGAAAGAAAGTAGAGCGAGGGAATGATAGGTTCAGGAGGAGAAGAATCAGAAGAGGGTTCGAGAACAGGGTTACGGGAAAGGCAATCGGCTTCGTGATTGGAGGAACCGGGGTAATAGAGAATGTCAAAGTCGAACTGCAGGAGTTCGTTGGCCAAGTCGCCAAGTTCCTCATCAGGACGAGCTTTGAGGTTGAGGTGTTGGAGAGGCTTGTGGTCAGTGTAGACAGTAAAGTGTCTACCAATGAGCCAGAAGTGCCAGAAACGGATAGCCTCACGTACAGCAAGACTTTCGATATAAATAGCTTTTTTCTTCTTTTGAGCTTCTGACAATTTCTTCGAGAAATAGGCGACCGGCATGAAGGTGCCGTCAGCCTGCTTCTGCTTCAATACCGCACCAATACCCACTCCACTGGCGTCAGTGTAAATGAATACAGGTTTGGTATGATCGAAGATTGCAAGAATCGGAGCGGAAGTCAAAAGTTTTTTTGTAGTATCGAAACTTTGCTGACAAGAGGGGGACCAAGAGTAAGGAACATTTTTGCGGAGAAGATTGTGGAAAGGTTCGAGAAGGGTGGTGGAATGAAGAATAAATTTTCGGTAGAAATTTACTTTGCCTAGGAATTGACGAATTTTACAACGAGAGGAAGGGAGGGGAAAATTTTGAATAGCGATAAGGTTATCATTGAGAGGCTTAACGAAATTAGGTGAGAGAATATGACCGAGGTAACGGATCGAAGACATTGCGAAGTTACATTTATCAAAATTAAGGCGAAAACCTTCATCGAAAAGAGAGGAAATCAAAAGTTGAATATGATTAACATGTTCATCAAAGGTGCGAGAAAATACAAGGATATCATCCAGGTAATTAACACAGAAGGAAGATAAATTACGAGACTTAATAACATTCGAAAGGATCCGTTGAAAGACGGCAGGTGCGCTTTTAAGACCGAAAGGCATAGAGCGCCATTCATAGTGCCCATGTTGTGTCACAAACGCCGTTTTGGAGCGATCCTCAAATTTAATCGGAATCGAATGAAAAGCTGCATTGATATCCAGCGCCGAGAACCACTGGCAACCATGCGTTTTTACAATAATGTCATCGATTAAGGGAAACGGATGACACTCCGGAACAATTAATTTGTTGAGCTCTCGAAAATCGACACACATACGTGTCTTAACCTTCAAACTGCTCAGGCCATCCTTCTTGTATTGAAGGGTTACCGGTGAGGCAAACGGCGACGAAGAGAAAGAAATCATATTGTATTTAAGTAACATAGAACATTGTTTTTCAATTTCCTCCTGGTCGGAGAAAGAGCAGCGGTAAGGCTTTTTAGCGACGTATGTGTCATGAGTTAAACGAATAGGACATTCATATTTAGTAACATTTCCAACATCGAATTTATGACGGGCAAAGGCAGAATGATTTTTTTTTATTAAATTCTGAACGACAAATTTTTGGTTATCTTTTAAGTGAGAGGTTTTTGAAATAAAATTAACTTCAGAAAAATAATCATTCCAAATTACGTTCTTCGGATCTTGTTTTTCTATGATTACGTTATTAAATCCGATAGGGGACCTTTGTACGTTATCTTGAGAAAGAATAAGATTGTAGTTTAATGAGAGTTTAAAGGTTGGAATAAGATCGAGAGCAATAAGAAAATCATAAGCAAAAGTTGATGAATCAAGTAAATAGAGCAACACTCTCTCGGAAATATTAAAAATTTTAATTGAAAGGATAGTAATTCCTAAAATAATGCCCGTGCCGCTGGTCGTACGAAAAGTAGATTTGAGTGGAAAGAATTTATAATTTTTTAAATTTTTTAAGGTCTGGTATGAGATACAAGCCGCGTTAGCACCAGGATCATACAGGCCGGTACCTGAAGTGTTCGCATAATCTACTTTTACAACAAACGAGGGCATTATTCGTTTTTTTGAATAATGTCGATTTCACGTTTTAGATTGTCGATATCTAAGGAGTGTATTCCTTTTACACTATTTGAAGTTTGGTTAGTATTATTATCATAATTGTTATGTTTACGATACTTTTCGTCGCGGGCCTTGGTTAGACAATCCTTCTCCAAATGATTACGTTTGTACCCCTTTTTCTTGCAGTAAGAACAAAAATTCTTCGGTGTAGAATTGGAATACGAATTATTGAAGCCATTACGAGGTGTTGAGTCGAACGTATTGACGAGCGAAAGAAATTTTCTGAGCGTCTGAGTTTCGGATAGGTTGATCTTATCTTGTAGATGACGAGGAAGTCCGATGGCAAGATGAGTAATTTTATCAAATGCAGCCATATTCGGATGATAGGAAACAAGAAGATTGAGTTTATTTTGACAGTAATCGGAAATTGACCCAGAGATATAATGGTAACCCCAAGCGGCACGAGCGGCGGCGAGCCCTTGCGAGCCAAAATTTTCAACGAATGAGTCCCTCCAAAACTGCCACGAAGTCGAAGAATTCGACAATTGGGTGGTACAATACCATTTCTCAGCGCTGTCCTCCAAAAATAAACGAATTATTTCCCAGTAACGGTCCTCTTCAATGCCCAAACGTAAGCATTCCGATTCAAAAATTGTGATCCACGAATTAGCGTTTGCAAAGAGGGATTTCGAACCAAATTTTGGAATTGCAGCATTCTTAATGATCGAAGTAATTGAGACGACGGGTGCCACGGAAGAGTTGACGTTCGAGGTTTTGGAAGACCCTGATTTGATAGACGGAAGAGAAGCAAGGTCGGAGTAATCATATTCGTCCAACATTCTGCCATGAAAAATAGGGTTTTCACATTCATCAAAATAAAGCTGTGCTACTCTATCTGGCAAGACAATGGTAAATGAACGACGTGTCCAACGAGGTTTCAAATCAGTTTTTGCCATTTTAGCGATTGGAAGTTCCGTTAATGCTGTATGAAATTGAAGGTCGCGAAATTCAGGCGGAAAAGCGAAAACTACCGTCTGTCCAATTACCTGTATGGAGATAATCTGAGGAGTAGTAGTCTTTCCTTCAGAACCAGATGGAAGAGCAGCGATGGTAAAACGAGCTTTCACAGACATCATGTAAATTACGACGAGAAAATCGGTAACGCGAAAAGCGAAAATTAATAGCAAAGTTTTGAATTTGTAAGATCGGTTAAAAGTTTTATGCAATAACGAGACGAAAGAATGCACTCAGTAAATTTTATTAAAGAGGAATTCAAAACAAAGTCGCTATTACATATCACAACGATGTACGACGTACAACTTGAGACCGTATGAATTAGAATCAAATAATCGAGAAGAAATAGACGAGAGAAAACTAAGAGGAATAGACAGGAATCAACAAGAGAGAAAAGGTGAGCGGGTAGATGACTGATAAAGGAGAACGAAAGATGACATGCGATGTACAACGATAATACAAAGTATTATCGTGTACGAAAGAATGACGAACGTTCTTACATATATATGTAAGATTCCTCTCTTCTCTCGTTATCTCTTGCTCGTACACGTACCTACATTTATCCGCTCTGTCTTATCTGCTTTTAACTCTCGTACCATTATACTTCGCATCGATGTTCTTTTCTGTATATTCAGTTGTGATTATTCTGTCCGACTAAAACCATGCGCTATGTGACGACTTCGTTTTAAAATTCGTTTTTTAATAAATCGCATTTCTCGAAGTTCGTTTTCCTTCTTTCATGTAATGGTCTTCGGATCTTATAAATTTTAAAACTCGTCGTTTCTCTCGCTTTCACGCGCCTCCGCCATGCCGGGCAAGGTAAAGTTCACTTTTTGTGCTGAGCCATCACTCACAAATGCTGCCACCACCGTTACACACGTAATTTCCATTCAACGCCTCGACGAAGAGTCCATACATATCTTTCCACCTGAATTACGTTCTCTCAATCTACACCATAAGCTGATGCTTCTGCCTATTGCAAAGGCAGCAAAGAAGGACCTAACCCCAAGATGGTCCCGACGATCTTTTAAATGCACCCTGGATGACGACTTTGCTAAATTGTATTTTGATGAATTTGAAAATGCATTTTTCAACGGAATCCTCCTAGATGAACTCGACGAGGTTGATTCGATTGTGTCCACCTCTACCCGCCACTCGCATACTACTACCCCCACCCCCATTAAATCTCTCGCCTCAATCGTTAAGGATGCAATAATACCGAAATTTGGCTCCAAAACCTACTTATCCAATGCAGACGCTTGGATAGATACATTTGAATCAGAATGCCAACGTTTATTCATCGATGAGGACCGATACTGGGAAGCTGTTCGCCTGTTTTTAGAAGAAAGTGCCGAGAAGTGGTATAACACCACACGTCTATCATCCACCTCCACTAATTGGAATTTCTGGCGACAGTCATTCCTTGAAAATTTTGGAACTAAAAGTCTCGCCACAGCCCGTTCAGCTTTCTACTTCAAATACACTTCCGGATCGATCTCCGACTATGCCCAACAGCAGCTGAACCTGTTAGCATCCTACAATCCAAAAATGCATGAGCTCGACCGAATCACTCAGCTTGCTCTCGGACTTCCCCGCCACCTCCAAGACCGAATTAATCTTGCCGAAACAACGACACTTGGAAAGATGCTTTTGACAATCAACTCTTTCGATCCTACCCGCCCCCTGCAATCTTCTTCTACTATTGCTCCAAACCCGGCCAAGCCTGCACCATTCTTGTCTCCACGCTCGCAAAATCCTTGTCCCTATTGCAAGAGGAAAGGATACGAACGCTACCACTTTGAAAAGGATTGCCTTACAAAAATCAGAGATGCCAAGTACCGTAATAATTCCGCAAACCCAGGTAACAATAATCCTAATTACCCTAATGTAAACTCTAGCAACGTAAACAAGGCGATCCACTCCTTCGAACTCGAAAGCTTACAACAGGAAATCGACTCCATACAAAAAAACGCGTGATGCCCGCATTCGTGGTCGTTAATGTTGAATATGGTTCTGTAATGGGTAAAGGTCTTTACGACCCTGGTGCAAATGCGTCAGTCGTCTCGCTCAACGCGCTCAAAAAAATAAAGAATTGTCCGTTTATACCTATCAAATCAACATATAACACCACGAGCGGCCCGGGCTCCATATTAGGTGTCACGATGCTTGACATCAAAATTTTTGAAATCAAAAAGAGAGTACTGTTATACGTTCTCGACTCGAGCACCTTTTGTTTTGATTTTATTATCGCCCTCGATTTAATTCCGGAGTTTCGCCTCGCACTTGATCATAACTTAATAATAAAGCAACGTAAAATCACTCCTCCTGAAATTTCCATAAACAACGTAGATATCTGGAACGACTACTTATCTGAAGAGTTATTCAAAAAAAAAATATCGCATCTAGCAGCTAAAGAAAAAGACAATATTAGCTCGCTAATTTTTAAAAATTTCCCCGCTTTTGCTAAACACTCATTTGACGTTGGCAACGTCACTAAATATGAATGTGCAATCAACCTTTCGAAAGATACGTACGTGGCAAAGAAACCTTACCGCTGCACATTCGATGATCAGGAGGAGATCGAACGGCAATGCCACGAACTTTTAAAATTTGGCATGATCACCGAATCTAATTCACCTTTCGCTTCCCCTGTAACGATGCAATTTAAGAAAGATGGCTTGAGCAACACAAAAACAAAAACTCGCATGTGCGTCGATTTCCGCGAGTTGAATAAATTGATCATCCCGGAAAGTCAACCTTTCCCACTGATCGATGAAATTCTTGTTAAAACGCGAGGTTGCTCGTGGTTTTCGGCGCTGGACATTAACATGGCATTCTGGTCAATACCTATTCGTGCTCAGGATAGACACAAGTCTACCTTTATCACCCAGCACGGACACTACGAGTGGCATTCTATGCCTTTTGGAATAAAAGTAGCCCCAGCTGTCTTCCAAAATGCACTTTCTGGCATTATTAAACGTAACGGACTTTCCAATTTTGTCATAAATTACTTGGACGATATATTAATCTTTTCTCGTACCTTTGATGAACACTTAGTTCACGTTCAACGTTTAATTACAGCCATTTTTGAAGACGGCTTCCGCCTTAATTTTAAGAAGTGTAATTTCGCCGCTTCCTCAATCCAATACTTAGGTCACATCCTGGGACCTGATACTGTCAAACCACTCCAGGATAACTTGGTAGCTATCAAAAGCTTTCCAACTCCTTCTTCCAGGAAAAACATCCGTCAGTTCCTTGGCAAAGTGAACTTCTATCGAAAATTCATCCCAGACTCCATCTCTATCCTCGAACCTTTCCACAACCTCCTACGAAAAAACACTCCATTCTCCTGGTCAAACGAATGCCAAAGTAGTTTTGATAAAATAAAAGACCTACTAACTTCCGTACCCATTCTGGCCATTTTTGATCGCACCAAACCAATATTTATTTACACTGATGCCAGTGGAATAGGTATCGGTGCGGTGCTAAAGCAGACGCAGTCGAACGGTTTGCAAAAACCAGTCGCCTACTTCTCAAAGAAATTGTCAGATGCGCAAAAGAAGAAGAAGGCTATTTATATCGAAAGCATTGCTGTTCGAGAAGCCATCCGCTATTGGCGCTATTGGTTAATAGGACGCCACTTCACTGTCATCACCGACCACAAACCCCTCGAGGGTCTGAATCTGAAAGCTCGAACTGACGAGGAACTTGGAGATCTTGCCAATGAACTACTTCAGTTCGACTTCAAAATCCTTTACCATCCTGGAACATCAAATCACGAAGCCGATTGCCTCTCCCGAAACCCTGTACTAAAACCTCAGTCTGACTCCACGGATATCGAACCGATGTTACCCACGTTTAATTTTCTGTCCCTCGGCGAAATTAAACAACTTCAACGTAACGTAAAAATATCAAGTTTGGACTCGACCAAACAAGGTATCATCTTTCGCAATATTAACGGCAATTCTCGTATCGTATTAGATAGCCAAGCAGGTGAATATCTGATCTGCATTGTTCACGCAAAGTACGGCCACATTGGGCCAAAACATGTAATAGCTATTATCTCGAAACATTTTACATTTCCAAAAATGTACAATTCTATTCGTAAATTTTGTAACTCGTGTACAATCTGTATAATGAACAAATCCCGTTGTCCTCGCCGCAGTGCCCGAATGGGTTTCCTTGGTCCAGCCAAAGCCCCGTTCGAAGTCATGTCCCTCGATACAATAGGAGGCTTCGGCCACTATCACTCCTCACTACGTTATCTACATCTACTTGTCGACCACTTCACGCGATACGCGTACATCCTCTCTTCCAAAGGCCAATCAGCCAAAATCATGTCTCAGCTTATCGACTCTGTGCAGAAAGAAAACCAGATTGGGATTCTTCTCACAGATCAATATGGCGGCTTATCCTCCGACGAATTTACTTCGTATTGCTCCCGCTCCGGCATTCGCCATGTTTTTACAGCACTCGACAGCGCATTTTCAAATGGTTTGAATGAGCGTCTCAATCAAACATTGGTAAATCGCATTCGTTGCTCGAAACACGACATATCCACTCCCCCAAAGAAGAGTTGGTCGACTATTGCCAACGAATGCGTGAAACAATACAACGACTCTCCTCATTCAGTCACCAAATTTGCTCCCTCGTATCTGTTAACCGGTCGACCTGTTTCCATCATCCCTGAAACTTTATCCTCTCCTGCAGACGTACACGAGGATAGGAAAACCGCATTCAAAAATACGCTTAAATATCACATGTACAATAAACATTTATACGATAAAAATAAATGTGATGTCAATTTCGCCATTGGAGACTCTGTTTACGTCGACAATGGCAATAAGCTCAATCGTAATAAACTCGATAATTTACGCATTGGACCGTTCCTAATCTCTAGAGTAATCTCCAACAACGTTTTCAAAATCATTGTCAACCATGGCCCTTCAGGCAAACGTTTGTATCATGCAAGCAAATTACTACGCTGTCCAGCAGATAAGACAATCTCCTCTTAATTCCTCGATTATCTTTCCGCTCCTAAATGAGAGGGGAGGGGGGGATGTAAGATTCCTCTCTTCTCTCGTTATCTCTTGCTCGTACACGTACCTATATTTATCCGCTCTGTCTTATCTGCTTTTAACTCTCGTACCATTATACTTCGCATCGATGTTCTTTTCTGTATATTCAGTTGTGATTATTCTGTCCGACTAAAACCATGCGCTATGTGACGACTTCGTTTTAAAATTCGTTTTTTAATAAAGCATTTCTCGAAGTTCGTTTTCCTTCTTTCATGTAATGGTCTTCGGATCTTATATATATATATATAAAAAAACAAAAAAAACGCGACTAGATAATGGCGAAATTTCATATTTTTTTCGTAGTTATTCTTGAAAATTAATTTTAGGCGTTGTCCCAAGTCATGTAAGCAGCAGCGTTGTGAAAAACTTTTTGAGCGAGAACTTAACTTTCTTTAATAGGATACCTATAAAAAAAACATTCTCGCAAGCGAAACGAACGAAAAATATTTTCGGGTGTTTTTTGTACTTACTTTAGAACGTTCGTATAATATAATACGTATACCTACGTGTATTGAAATTTTTTTGTTTTCAAAGTTTCTTGTAAGCACACTGCATAGGTACGACCCGGGTGGAGCACCTCTGCACGTACCCGAGCGTATTTCAACGAACATAATTATGCGATTATTTTTGGTAAGTATTTCGAGAGGGCCCTGCGGATCCTCTCAGAAGGTGCGGGCCCTGGGAGAAGCACCCCTTTCGCCCTCTCCATGTCCCGGAGGTGGGGATTAGAAAGGACGGCCGAGAACACGTAGATCTTCTCTTTCGATCGAAATTGGTACCTACCTGCCTACCTTCCTACGTCCTCGACACTCGTACAATTTTGTTTTTTCAGCGGGAGATGAACTTTCGAAACAACAATGAATACGTGTACGGGTACCGTAGGCAATCTACAATGCTGTCGCTGATTACGCTGCAGCTCTACAGTTCTAAATTTATTTTCGTGCGAATATACCTAACGTAAAAAATAAATTATGCCAAATGTTTTTCCTCATCGGAGGACGAAACTTGTAAAACTGCAGCAGGATCGAAGAGTTCTCTTTGTGTGTCCTTACACTGAAAACCATAGATAGGTGGGTACTACGGCGTCATCGTATCACAAGAAGATTTTTCCGTTAGCTTTTGCTCCTGTTGAAGAAGCAACGGTGCGGCACTAGCTGCATTTGCGGAAATGCAGTCGATTTAAATTGTTTGCGGCACTTGGTATGAGGCAAGCTACAGTGCCGGGTACCTATTACCTAATAGAGTGTCAACAGTATCTGCCCTCCCATTTCTGGTACCGCTATTTTCGTTTTTATTTTCGCTAAAAAATTCTTAATTTTGCACCGATAGCTACGAAATTTGGAAAAAGTACTCGTTATTAATTAATCAATAATTTCTTATAACAATTGCTATCGATTTCGGTGCGGATCGGCCGGATGGTAGGTATATACCTACTTCTGGTAACAATATTTTTGTTTTTACATATTTTGCCTGTAAAATGTCTAATTTTGAACCAATCGAAACATACCTAGGTACCTACAATATTCCGAACAAATACCTACTTGTTACGTTAGCTATTCCACGTTATAAATTTAGGCGCCAATTGGTTGGCTGGATGGTACTTACGGTGCAGCTATTTTGGATATTATTTTGGGTATAAAATGATCGATTTTAAACCAATAAGTAAGAAATTCGCAAAAAATATTACTTAACTATAATTAGTTGGAATGTGGGTTACACGGATTAGCAATTTTATTCTGGTGCGCGGATCGGCCGAAACGTGCCTACTTGCAAAACATTTATGTTTGTTTCGATTTTGAAACAGGCACCCAATCGTTTTTAACTGCGTAGTTTTAGGTCAATAGATGGTTATAAAATTTAATACAATCGTCGTATATAATTTTATTCTAATCCATCGACAACTTTTCAGCAGGTAGGTAACTTATTTTCTACTTTTCGAAAATATAGGTACATAGTTACTTTTTTCTGACGGAGTTGCCGCTGCGTCGGGTTTTTTTTATTTTTATTTTTATTTTTATTTTTATTTTTATTTTGTATTTACCGCAAATAAAGTGCACTTGCTGCTTTATCGAAAACCCGTTCAAATCTGAGAAGGTATCTGAGAAACATTCGTTTCAACTTTTTGCTTTCGTTCCTTTTCGTTCGGTAGCGTTAAAGTTGAACTGAGAAATTTCTTATTTTGTTTTAAAAATTTGCGGCCCTAGGCTTGGGCCTGGTAGGCGTACGCCTAGAGTTTGCACCTTGTTTGCAATACATTCGTAATCAATAACGCAACTTAGAGTCTAAAATTCTTGCAATACCTACGTTGACCTATTCGGATTCGGAAGTGCGTTGGCCGTTTCCAATTAATTTCGCAGTCGCAGCGATTGATAGTTTGGCACTCCGTATGCCCGTATGCCCGTATGCCCGTATGCCCGTATGGGTATGTACACCTACCTATAAGGTGTAAAAAGTAACGCGATGTTTAAAACTAGCACGTGGATCTCCAGAAGTGGTTCAAGGTGCAGACCCTTCTCGAGCTGTTGTTACCGAGCAGCGATGATGTTGGAAGTGCCGAATGGTTGCCGCCGAAATTCGTAATCCGTACCTCGGGTGACCAGAAAATGGGCAGAAATTGTGAAATGTTCTCGCATGGACCGGGACCGGCCCGAAGCGTCTGGGAAAAGACGTCTTGGGAAAACTGTGTACAAAAATCAACATCTCCTGAAAACGTGCATAAGTATACCCGCGACTATAAATAACATTATAAACCATCGCCGGTTGGCTGGAAAGATGCTGATATTGATGGTCGTTTCAAGTCGTTGGTTTCGTTGTGTTCCACCTGTGCAGCCCAACGCCAGCAAAGCTCGACTGATGCAAATGTTTTGTGCCCCAACTTCCAACCAGAACTTACCGCAGGTATAGGTGATAGCCTACAATAAATAGGTACCTACAGTTTACGGGCTCGCGTTTCACCTTATTCCCATTCGTTGCGAGTCCTTAATTGCAGAAGAGAAAAAAATAATCCGCATATCCTTGCCTGAAAGGACCTTGTGACGAAAGAACGTTCGATATTGTTTTCTTTCCTGTCGACTGCCTAGGTACCTACCTACCTACCTACCTATTAAAAAATGGAATAAATAACCACTTTGTTTCTCGTGTGTGCGATTTGTTTCACGACCAAAGATTATTCCTGTCGTTGGCTGTATTTACGTCACAGGCCAGCGGCTATAACGCAGGGGCTAGGGGTGGGTGGGGGAGCACTTTTACAAACGATTAATTCAAGGGCCCCTTTCGTTCGGTCGTACGAAATTAATTAACCGTTTTTATTTAGCTGTTGGCTACGAAGCATTTAGCATTCGTCGTTTCTTTCTTCTTTCTTTTCTTTTATTTTTCCTTTCTTTTCTTTCTTTCTTTTTTTTTTCTTTTTTTTTTTTTTTTTTTTCGCATTAACGCGCTATCGAGTTAACGAACCTCTCAGTCATCGGCTAGTGTGATGGCCGCTGACTTTATTCTTTTCCATTATTTATACGACGGAATTTCATTCGCCTGCGAACGTTGCGTTCAGAGTTTCGTGCGATTCGAGTCTTTCGTTGCTGCAGAGTGGTGTTCGCATTGGGGTGGTGTTGAGCGTTTGCGCGCGCTACGGTCGTCCGCCTGGGTTTTCCTCCAAAATTGCTGCCGTCAAATACCTACCTACCTACCTACCTACCCAATACGGCATTCGTCTGTTTTGCTGTGCGTACTGCGTAGCTGGTCACAGCTGCGAAGTTTTTTTTGTCATACTTTGGTTGCGTCGTTCGTTTCTCGAATTCTCGATCCAGCTGCGGCGGTACGTATTCTCCTATCTTCCTTCGTACTTCTCATCTTTCTCCATTTCTTACGGAGCAGTCAGCCCCTGAAGAATGTAAGCGGCTACGTTCGTACCACATCGAGTATTTTCCAGTCATCGGTTTGCGACCGAATTTGAACGAACCGTTTCGGATGCGGGTGTATAAAGCGCCCACCACTCGACCCTCGAGTACGTCGGCTGGAATTAAGGACACGGCTGCGGCAGCTACACTCGGTTCACGCCGACAAGTGCGTCACGTCAAAAACGATGTGCGCACTCGTCTGCTTGAAATACCGTACCTACCACACCATACGCATTCGATTGGGTACCTGCTCCGCAGAGTGACGCCCTCTTCCTCTCTCCCTAACCAACCTGTAACGTCCGCACTGATTTCGACGTCACGCACTTCTAAGCGCGAACAGAGCTCAGGTAGCAGAATACCTTCGCTGTTTGCCTTTTTGTTTGGCGAGGGCCGTAAATAAATAAGCTTTTCGCGTAGCTTCCAGAAATAGAGATGCTCGGTTCTCGAACTGAGAATCTGCGTAGCGTAAGAACCTGTTATGAAAACAGTTCTCCACCAAAAATAGGCCCCTCGTTCCGTTATTTTTTTATTTCAGTTAACTGCTGGACGACGAAACTCGTTTTTTTATTTTTTTTGAAAGCACCAGTTGTCGGACACAACGTGGGTCAGGTATCCACGTAGTACGGACCGCTTGACGGAGGCCGAGGGCACTAAACTGTGCGACCGGCTTCGTATTCACTCCTATACTTACCTATCTTTATAGCTTATCCGTGACAATATCCGTTTCTGCTGTAACGAGTATATGTGTAGGTATAACTTTTTTGGAAGAGCAGACGACATAATTTATCCGGAGTGGCAAAAAAAGCCTCTTAAAAGTTTCGCTCAGAGCCGAGACTTGAAAAGGGTTTACGCAGCTCCAGATTTTCCTTAAGTTAGTCCTTGCGCACAATATTGTATTCCCGATCCTTGGGAGACGCGGCCCTCACGGTTTCCGGATGCATTTTGCGAGTCGATAAATGATAACACGAGGATAATTTTGGCTTGAAAGAGCCGAGGTTATGAAAATGACCCAAAAATGAATTTACATTTATAGCTACCTACCTAGCGTACAATTATTTATGAAATACACGTACGTATGCAAACCATAAGTGACAATGAGCGAATTCGGAGGAGTCCTGTGGCTGTGAAACGGCCTCAGACCACGTAATTTATTCGCCTACTTATTATTTGGGTATTTTTACCCACCTCCCCCCCCCGGCCCGCTTTTTGAAGTAGAAAAATTAAAATTAAAGTAGACTACAAGTAAGTATAGAGAACCATCCTCGGTTCGAGTTCTCGACTCTTTTCGATATGTTGCAGCAAATGGTCGAAATTACTCGTAAACGAAAGGAGAATCCCGATCAGGGAAGGCAGCACTCAATTCGCAGATAAAATTCCGACTCCCCGGTCCTGTACACGCAGTTGTGACTAATTTTTGGGACTTATTCGGCGTTAAATAAATTGTGACAGTTTTTTTGTTTGTTTGTTTTCTGAAATGTTCGATGCTAAACAAGTCGGTAACTACAAAGAAAGACTACAGTAGGTAGACTTAAACTTTTGAACCTCGTTATTTTCTTAAAAATTGAAGGTACGTAATTAGGTACGGTACCTATTTTGTGAAGATTGTTCGTTGTTACCAATAACTTTGTTATTTTTCATCATAAAACCACATACCTAATTGTAAATAGATTTAAAAAGGGTAGATAATCATCTTTACAAAAGCTGACGCTTGTTTCATCTCCGCGATGCAAGTAAGTAATTTTCATACAATTTTGTATACGAATTGAGCAATGATGCCTTCTTTGATTAGGGTGACAAATGACACTGCTATTAGTTGGGAATATTGTTTGAATACATCGTACCTATGTATTTGTGGTGCGAAATATCGATATTTGAGCAGACCTATCGATACACATCGATACGTATCGATATTTTTCCCACACACGACGTTTCGCTACGCAATAAATAATTGACAAACCTGATTCGCACTTTGCTAATTATCTAGCAACTAGCCAGCTACTCGGGGCATTAATCATTGTTCTACCAACAGCTGAAGTCATTACACCATTGCAGTCACTAAAGTCAACTTTAACTTGGCGAATAGAATAGGTAGGTAACTGTAGTCTCATAAGAATCTCATTAGAATCTCATATTATGGCAAACTGCCAGGTTTAAATTGATTTTAAATGGTTGAAACGGCGTAGTAAATTCAACTGGTAACAGAATAATACCCCGAGTAGTTGGCTAGTAGCATAAAAACTGGCCAAATGTGAACCAGGCCATACCTTCGTATCCGTTGTTAAAAGATTAAAATCTTTCTGATCCACAAAGATATACAACTTACAAATTCTGCCAGAATTATGCTTGAATCAGTTGGAACATTCCAATCTCATTCTAATTTCGAAATTTTGGGGATGAATCCTGAGAAAAACACGTATAAAAAAATACATCGATACCTACTCCTGAGGAAAATATCGATAATTTTCGTTCCACTAGTACATAATATAATTATTATCCGTAATTATTTATCAATTGTACCTATGCTAATGTTCATAACCAACAAATATTAAATTTTTCGGTTCTTTTTTTTTCTCTGAAATCCCCCCGCTTATTGACCATTGGTTTATCGGACGATAAAACTCCATCGGTAAGTATAGGGCGGGCGGGCGGGGGGGGGAGGACGTCCCATAAGAATCGCGATTAGTCTTTCGGTGGGCAAGTTGACACGTTCACGCGGCTCTCCGCCTATGTCTAGAGAATTCCTTTATTCTGTTTCCAATTGACGTCGACATAAATAATGATATTACGGTCGTCAACGTGTATTTGGTACTCATCTATCCCCGCGAACCGTACCCAAAGAAATTCCTTTTATGTCCGATGCATTTTCCCTTCAGCCACGGCCAGCGATGTAGCCCACAGTTATTCATTTTTGCTCACCTATTCTCTCGCAAACGGCACTTTTTACTCGGCGCACTCGATTGCTCACTCGTATTCGCACCGTATATCGTCGTAATCGTGTGTCGATTTCATTCAATTTTTAAAAAGTACACCTATCGTATGTAATGCCGATACCTATGTTTTTTGCAGACGCAGTTTTTGCGTTTGTATTGGCCGCTTCGACTGTGTGTTTCGTTTTGTCCGAAAATTGCGCCACTCCAACCCAATAAAATCGCCATGTTTTGGAAAACAATTCGATTGCCCAAAAAGGTAAGGACGAACAGTTTTACTGAAAACCCGTGGCACGCGAGAACCTGTTTGTTCGCAAAGGGGTACCTACGGTGACGAATTGTACAGTGAAAAGGCAAAAACGCCAATCGTTGCTGTAATAAGGAAATTACAAGGCTGGCGAAAAGCGCAAATTCCTCGAAAGTAGTAGTCAGTTGCGAAATTCCGGTTTTCGCTTTTTTCTTCTTGCCCACAGAAGTCATAAAATACTCCGAATCTTGATCTTTCCACGTGTATTTATACGAGCTTTTTAGCCGCTGCGACTACGAGTACCTGCGCCATTTCGTTTTGTTTTTTGCTTCGTAATTTGCATATTCGAATGTTTCTCGTTTAACGTTCGATTACCGACGAATAACTTCCAATTTAAAATCGAAAGTCAGAGTCGAAGTGAATTTTCACGAACGCCTAGACATCAGTTTTGATTTTCGGCTTCAATTACATACGCATATAGTCTACGTTGGAAATATTTAACGAATATAAGTGGACTACTGCTTATACCTACCCAAATAAATACGGTCTAATTTAAAAATTCCCTCCTTCATCTCCATGTTTTCTTCCGTTGAGCAATGAACGCGGTCTTTTTCGTTGTTGATTTTTTTTTTTGTAAAAAGTTTTTACATTTTTTCAGGAGAATTCTTTTTATTTTTGAAGCGAAAGATGTGTGGCACGCGAAAGCTCGCTCTGGTGAAAGAGAAACTTGAAACTTTCTAGATTATCGATGTAAATGGTCAAACGAATAACTATTTTCTTGATTATCAAAATTTTAAACCGTTTCGACGAATCGATTTGAGATTGAAAAAATGTCAAAATCAGTTAATTTCCAATTTGCTTCGTCGATCGTTTCTGATCAGAATTACCAGCAATGGAACAATGGTGCTTATAGGAAAAAACAAAAAAGTGCGAGTGCAAGTACCAATCACGTAGGTGCCTACCCGGTAACTACTAATAGTGTTGTTTCATATTCTAAAATTCACATAATTGTACGTTCCTTTAGTTGAGTAAGTGCACTCGGTCGATTAGATTCCTGTACTTAATGCCGCCCCACTTATAAACGGTTTGAAACTATAGTTTCAACTCCATCTTCCTGAGGCTAACCCAATTCTGCGCTGCGAGGTACACTTGCAAATTGCATCCAAGGTCGAACGTGCGTCCTGAAATGTTTTCTCGTCGCAGGTTTTCGCACACGAAAAGCTACGCCGCTATTGCTTGATAATTATTTTCTGGGATAGCCTAGCTACGTACCTACCCACCCACTACCCACTACCCACTACTGGTATACTTTCAACTCTTGAGCATTCCTTTTTTTATTTTTCGACCAGTTTCGAGCTGTAAAATATTGAATATGTCTCGCGTCGCTGAATGTCACTTTGGATGGTGATTCTCCCTGTAGGCCGATTCTGTGACACCGAACGTACGTTATATTTATTTTTGCTTAATTTGCATTTCGTAGAATTTGAACATCGACCGGTCGTCGGGTGCCACATGCGATATAAGGTGCGATCTGCTGATGGCGAGACTTCTTCGACAGTATTCGAAAGAACGGGCCAATGAGGCGAAGGAAAGGCGGTTTAAGGAAGCGGAAGAAAATGCGGAAGAAGAGAAAAAGGAAGCTGAAGTGAGTGGTTTATTGCTGCTGAAAGTCTGTTTTGTGTTGAAAAATTGGCCTTACCTACGGAAGAAATAGCGCCTAGGTACACCTATTTATATCGAAGTAAATGTCGGTGCAAGAGAATACAAATAGGTGTGGTCATTTCAGTCGACCGAATGTATTTTCTGGTTTATTATTGGTCTGCGGTTATTGTCCGTCGTTGATATTCTTCGACATATAATTATACAAGTACCTACTTGGGTACCTACTTATTATCGAATTAATACGAATGTTGTTTGCGTTCGACCGTTTGCTAAAAGTCTTCCAACTCGCGCCACAATCTATAATATTTTTCCTTTGAGTACAATAAAATTACTTATAAAATTTGGGTTCCAACGAAGTACCTTCCTATACAGATCATCGTTTTTCCGTTTAATTTTTCAAATTCTTCGTTTCTCTTATTTGAAATAATGCCAAGCTTCAGTCTCGTATTTTTCAACATAATCGAAGTAATGTTTTACCTACATATATCATACCTTGGTAAGAAAAATTAGGAGACTTGAAGTCCGCAGAGTCGGTTGTCGTTGCTTAACTGGAGAAAATTTCTTAGGCTACAATCAGACAGGTAAGAACGTTGGAGAACAAAATTTTTGGGCTTTTCGAAACTTTACTCCGATAGGTAGGTACTATTCCAAGAAATGGACATTTATGGGCAGCAAAGTGCACGAAAATAATATCGATGAAACCGTGCGTTATAACTAGTAAGTGACGTGGAAGCGAGTTTAAGTCCTCAATTCGTAGTGAATTAATTAACGGATAATCGGTAAGGAAGGAAATTTTGGGTAAGTTATTCTACAAAAAATACCTTTTAATTCGTGTGGCAATCCCCTCGAAAATTACCGACTTGAGAAATAAATGTTTGGGACAATATTTGCGTGGAATTTGACGCAATAACTCGACTTTTTTTCATCTAACCCCCCTGAAAATGAGATATTCTGAGAAAAAAATTTTAAACGCGATGTTTTCAATATGGCGGTAGGAGCACAAGGCCCCTAAGGTCGCAAAGTTAGCATATTATCAGGACGTTGAAATGTACGAAACTGCCGATTTTGGAAAGGCCCGTATTTTTTTCGAGGTACCTAAGGTCTTTTTTAAGCACTTATTTGAAATTGGCCGACAAGTTGGAAAATTTGAAGATAGTTGGAAAACGTGGGCGATTATTATTTGGTGTTTTTGCAAAAAATAAAAAAACGAGTAAAAACGAACTGATAATTAGGTTATATTAATACCCTTGTTCCGTCCCGTTTCTGCAGACGAATCTGTTCGTCTACAGAAACGTGTCGAACAAAATATAGGCAACTATTATTCTTAATTCTTA